>CM060957.1:59008229-59217624 GCA_030765055.1 Mantis religiosa
AGAGAGAGAGAGAGAGAGAGAGAGAGAGAGAGATCAGATGCATGTTCAGTAAAAATTTGTTTTAAAGCTTTCTGGTATTAAAATGGTAACTTTATCGTCCTATCATAGCATAACGTAACAAAAATTAATTTTACTAAATTCCAAATCATTTTATCGCAGCAATTATATCTAACTGATGATGAACTTTGGTGCTTGGAGTATCTATAAATGCATTTTTTCTGCATTATATCACAAACTGTTAGGTTTTTGGAACACCTTTTTTCTCAATGAATTACTTTGAGGCAAACAGCTGACGATATAGCGTTACTTAAAATATATTTCAAAAAGTATATTGAATTTACGAGCAGCAGCCATTTGTTTTACTTGCACAAAGGTAATTGGGCTAATGGTTTTTAAACACATAAACTGCGGAAAATAAGGAATATATTAACTAATTCTCTGTTTGGTTAATCCAAACACACACAAAATATAAAAATATATTAATAATAGCTATACAATATCAAGTGTAAGGAAATGCATCAACTTTTAGTAGCTAAATATGAAAGTATTTTGTATCTGATTATTACCAATGCAGTTTCTTGGTCCAGATCCAAAAGGCAAGTACACAAATGGATTTATCTTATGCTTGTTTTCGTCACTGAATCGCTCTGGATCGAATTTCTCTGGATCAGGGAAATATTCTGGATCACGATGCAGGGCAAAAGCTGGAATACACACTTGGTCACCTGGTTTTAATTCGACAGGCGGGTTAGTTGGCAGTGTGTATGGTTTTGTACACATACGATCCATGAGTACTCCTGGAGGATATAACCTCAAACTTTCTGTGGAAACAACAGAAAGGCATTATTGTAAATTTTAGTGAGATATAAGTAATTCTAATTAAGCTGTTGGACTTAAAAGTTTTTAAAATGCTATTGATAATGTGGTCGTTTCTGAAGAATATAACTAAACATGTCTTATTATTCATGATTAATAATAGAATAATTCGTAACTCTGAATACATTAGAAGTTCTTATTAGTTTTATGACAATTAAACATCGTAAATCGTGTCTCATGTTTAAAATTGTCTATAATTACATATATCTTAAAGGAGTTTATCATATTTCTACAATTATAATATGCTCAATATAAGGTCAAGAAGAATATGTTTATAGCTTCTAAACGAACACTCTCATTGCTTACTGTATTCATATTAAAACGATTTTAACGTTAATACTCAAGCCTTTTATTTAAAAGGACTAGAATTTTTAATGCTCATTTCTTAGGGCACTGATTTAACCCTCCAGTTTTATTTACTTAACATTGATTCTTTTTAATAAGCGATGCTCATAATTTAAATTAGCATTTAACACCCCTTATATTCGTCATATATTTGCACTGATGAGACACGAAATTAAATTATAATTAGATAAGAACATTTTGGAAGTATATCTTTTGAGCCCAAAATTTATCATGGTGCATGCCTGGGGATCATAATTTGATACTCGATGACCATTCTCGAAAATAACGCTGTCTTAAAAATAAATAAACGTCATGTGAAGTGACAACAATAAAATACAAAAGAACGTACTTTGATATTAAGAATAACAAAACAAAATAGTAACACAACTTCACTATTCTCTTATCTTATTCACAATTCTTGGGACCATTTGTTTGCTGCTTTTAATAGTTTGATTTACAGGTTGATAAACATACCTCTAATCAAGGAAGAATTTAATAGAAAATATAAACACAACATTAACGCTGCTTTAATTAATAGTTTTAATGAAGATTTTATACACAAAAGGTTAGAAAATTTAAATATAAAAAATGTAAATGATGTTTCCACTCTTAAAAGGTAAAAAATGATTATATTTAAAAAAAGCTTATACATGTGCTAATAAAAATTCCAAAAAAAGTTTCAAAGAAGTCGGTATAATACTGGCACCTCAAAATAAATACAGCATAAAATTTTTACTACCGTTTTCTAAAAAATACAAAATTTCAGAAAGTAAAAATCTGGTATCTATCAAGTTAACTGTTTAGAATGCGATAATATTTATATTGGTAGGACCAAACGTAATTTAGGAACCAGAGCGAAGGAACATTTCAGAAATATTAAACATAAACAGACATATAAATTGGCAGTGACTGATTATTTTTGGTCATCAAATCATGAAATAAACCCAAAGGTTAAATTATTGAAGCAATTGAACGAACCGATAGATTTAATGGTTTGGGAGAATATATTTATTTTGAAAAACAAAGATCGCGTGATGAATTTTTGATATCCTGCAACTAGATGTCATCAATAGGTTTGTGTTGTCCCCGGTAGATGGCAGTAAGATAGGGAGCTATTCTTCACATTCCGGAAGTGGTCAAGGTCAGTCAGTCAGTGTCAGTGCCAAGCTCACAGGTTGAAAATGAAGCCCATTGTTGCTTTGAAACCTGTCCCAAGGATTGTGAATAAGATAAGTGAATAGCGAAATTGTGTTACTATTGTGTTTTGTTATTCTTAATACTTAGTTTACTTGACTGTCAGCACCTAAATTTTTTTACATAACGTACTTTAATGTTTTAATCTGAGTTCCATCACTCCTGAATGGTAGCTTCACCCCCGAATTCTTTGGAAAAATCTAAGCTATCTTTTCTAGAGGGCTCAAATTTGACAGAAATACGTACATAGTTCAAGTAATATTTTGTGGCTGGAATGCCAGTTTATAGTCTGTTGTTTAAAGACGAAGTGTAAGTTACGACGTCTTATAGACGCAATTGTTCATTGGCTGGACTTGAGATCATTGTCCTCAATGTTGCTCAGGCGTATTGGTTATAAGTCTTTAGAGATCACGATTCCACAAAGACGACAAATAAATGCTTAGATATTTGTTTGTTGTGTTTTGTTTGCGGAATTATATTGCATTAGTAGTTTGGCATTTTAATAATTCCAAAAATTAAATTTAGAATGCTTCTAATAATTATAATAATTGAAACATAGCCTGGAAATTTTGAATTAACATCGTAAAAGAATGAGGTTTAGTTCTCTAAGTAAAAATAAAGTTAAAAATTAATTATAATTTCACAAACACCCAAAGGTGTACGGAAAATAAAAATTACAGGCGTATATACATGAATAACTCGGTTTTAACCCTTTATAATATTTATTACTTAAACTTACAGTTATAAATGATATGTCAAATGAAAAAGCCACCCAACAGTTTTGTTTGTTGGCACCAGTGCGCATGTGCGTGCAATGTTTCTGTCGCAATCCACTAGACAGCGGTAGTAGCAAAGATGGCGACTAGTAAACAGAAGGCATTTTGTGTTTTTCATTTTGCAAAGAACGAATGTGTAGTTACTGTGCAACGTGCGTTCCGCATTAAGTTCGGTTGTTATCCTCCTAGTGATAATAACATTCGTAGATGGTATCATCAGCTTGAAGATACCGGCTGCCTTTGTAAAGGGAAGAGCACGGGACGACCAAGAGTAAGTGAAGAGGCTGTTGAGCAAGTGAGAGAGTCGTTCACTTGGAGCCCAAAGAAAGCAGTCCGGAAGGCTAGTCGTGAACTACAAGTTCCTGTGTCGACTGTTTGGAAAGTTGTAAGAAAACTCTTACGGCTACGTCCTTACCGTTTACAGTTATTACAGGCTTTAAAGCCGACAGACCACGGATTACGTGCCAACTTCGCAAACGACATGCTGTTTCATGACGATGACGATTTTATGGATCGTATTATCTTCAGCGATGAATCGACCGTTCACATTAGTGGATATGTTAACGCTCATAATATGCGCATCTGGGGCTCAGAAAATCCTCACGAGATAGTAGAAATGCAACGAGATTCCCCTAAACTGAATGTTTTTGTGCCGTATCCCAGCGAAAGTTTATAGGCCTTTCTTTTTGGTGAGCCTACTGTAACTGACACTTCTTACCTTGATACACTAGAGCAATGGCTCTTCTCTCAGTTGCAAGAAAATGAACCAGAGCATTTCATTTTCTAGCAAGATGGTACGCCACCTCACTGGCATAACGAAGTACGCGATTAGTTGAATGTCATTCTACCAGAGCGCTGGATAGGCCGCAAGGACCCCAATGACAGGGCTTTCTAAGCATGGCCTCCACGTTCTCCTGACCCAATTCCATGCGATTTTTACCTTTTGGGCTTCATCAAGGATCACGTGTACGTGCCTACGCTGCCAGCTGACCTTCCTGAATTAAGAAACCGGATTGAAGCAGCTGTTGCCACAATTACTGAATACACACTTATCAACGTTTGGGATGAACTCGGCTATAGACTTGACGTGTGTCATGTGACAAAGGGTAGTCACTTTGAACATTAATAAGGTTCTTGGTAAATTGTTTGAATTACTTTTTCATTTTACATATCATTTATAACTGTAAGTTGAATGTAATAAATATTATAAATAGTTAAAACCCCGATATTCATTTATATACACCCTGTATTTATATAGGGAAGAGTCAAGTACTCACTAAGCCTTAAACAATAAGACATCTTAGGTAAACAACAAGAACTTTGAAACATAATTTCGCTAAATAAAAACAAAATATGGAATTTACTTCTTCGCAGAATCGTCATTTCCAAAAGAATGGTCATAGCGACCACTATTAGTCAACAATGACCAACGCAGAGCAACAGTTTCAAGCCGAGGCTTGCACAATCATCTTTTGACTCTACTTCAACTACAAGACATTCAGAGATGCACTTCATCGCACATCAACACATAAATCAATGCATTGAATATTTAAACTTTGTGACTCCTAGTTGCTTTTAGTTAACCAATAAACGGATAAATGAGGATTAAACTAATAATTTACATACCTGATACTACCATATCGAGATATTTCATTTTGTGAAGAGCCTCATAAGTCATTTTTCCTTCGTTTTGTTTTAAAACGTCATCTATTTCATTCTGTAGCTTTGTTTGTACCTCTGGATGCATAGCCAGTAGATGTGACATGAAGCACAGCAATGTTGATGCTGTATCAAAGCCAGCCAGGAAGAACAACACGGCTTGTGCTGTTAGGTCATCGTCAGACCAGTCTGTAGGAAACATTAAAGATATCTCATAAACAGAAACAAATATTTTAAGAACGGAACAATATAAAATATGTATTTTTGGTTTCTTAGTAAATGCAATCATGTTTGCTCCAAAAACAGAAAGTGGTTATGAAATGAATATTTCTTCTAACAAAGCCTTGTATAGCTTAAAGTTGGTATGTAATACCATAATTATTGAGTGGTAATTTTAATAATGTTTATAAAGAAATTAGAATATAGAATATAGAATATTAGAATAATGTTTTCCATACTTTAAAGTTAGTTCATAATGTAGGAAGTAGAAGCTACAAATGTGACGGTAAAAGGAAGTGACTCGTGAAGTTTCAATGAGGGTAAGAAATTAGTTTTATGGAAATTAATTGTTCTTTCACACTGGCCGTGTCTAGGCTTAAGTTTTTGTTGTTGTAATTTACGTCCTCCAACGTTAAGTCATATCGGACGATGAATGAAATGGGTGAAATGCTGCTCAAATAAGTGCAGGGTCCATGGAGTTTAGAGCTACCCGACATTCGTCGTTTAGGATAAGGGAAAACCCGGAAAAAACCTTATCCAGGTAACTCACCGTGATCGAGATTCGAACTCGGGATCTCTTGAACGTGAGGCAGACACGCTACCATCTAAGCTACCGAGACGGGCTAGGCTTAAGTATGGAAAGGTAGAGCCAGACAAAAAATTCAACGCCATAAAAGTATACATTACAATTGAGGTAGCCGTGAATGACTTCTCTATCTCAATATGGCAGGACCACTATAACACAAATTGAGGACTTTAAGTCTGATAGTTATCACTCGTCTGGGTCGTCTGTACTGGAGAGGGCACTCAAGAGAACAGGGTACTCAGGAGATCTTGTGGCAGTCTGCGCTTGAGGCGAGTAGGTTGGCGAGTGCGAGCGCCGAGATTGCACGTAACAACTACAGGGACCTCCTGGAGATGGTAAAAGAAAGCTCGTGCCAGCCGGCGGATGTACTGGTGAACTGGTAGAAGACCAAACTCGTGATGAAGTTGTTCGTTTGTGACGAACCATGGAGCATTTTTAGCTATACGAAGCACCCTGTTGTGTAGTACTCTTAGTCGGCGGAGATTAGTCTTGCTGGTGCACCCCAAAGCTGCATAGGTAAGAATAGGACGGACCGTGCAAGTGTAACAGACGCTTGTAGGTTTCCCCGGGTCAATGTCATATTCCCCGAGGTCTCGGATAAGTTGATTGAAGCTGTAGTCATTTAATTTGGGAAATAATAGGTCTGAATGAATGTTATCATTTGGAATGTACCATTCGGCAGCTGTTGCTACTCGAAGATATCGATTGTGAAGTATTTGTAGTTTGTAGAGGCGTGTTTTTGCAGCTGCGCCCAAGACCTGACAGGCGTAGGTGAAGGTGGATCTTATTAAATGTTTGTATAGAAGGATTTTATTCCTCAGGGCCATAGGTGATTTTTGTTGTACAGTGGATAGAGCCTCGCCATACTCTTGGATACTCTGGAAGCTAGTGATGCAATGTAATATGTGCCTTCCAGGTAAGGTGCATATCAAGAAGCACTCCGGGGTACTGTGCTTCTGTGCTCTATGGTACTTCTGATTCAACTAAGTACAGTTCAGGTACATCCCTAAAGTGGCGACGAGTAAATGTGACTTCCTGGGACTTGTAGGAATTGATATGCTGTGCATATCCGCAGAGCACTGGACACGTTGTACTACAGTGAGATGATTTGATGATGCCGAGGTTATTGCGCTGTCATCAGCAAATAAATAAAGATTGCAGCCTCTGAGGGTAGCGAGGGTGTTGATATAGGTTAGGAAGTGCAGGGGGCCAAGAACACTGCCTTGGGGTACTCCTGCGTTGATGGAGTAGGGTTGGGAGACTATGTCGTCCCTGGCACCGGCAAATGTGCTATGTTGGAGGTAGCTATGGATTAAGTGAATTAAATATGGAGGAAAATAATAATGAATTAATCGGAGTAGAAGACCTTTGTGCCAAACGGAATCAAAGGCCCGGGAAAAGTCCAAAGAGTGTTGCAAAATAATATCTATCTCTAAAACCACTGATCAGCTCATCTACAAGACGCAAGATCTGATAAGAGGTTGCACGTTGTCTACGAAAGCCAAACTGCTCTGGACCAAGGGTGTTGAGGTTGTCCATAAGGCGTTGAAGGCGAATTTGAAGTACCTTCACGAAAAGCTTGCTGATAGATGCTAGTAGACTTATAGGTCTATGACTTGCAAGTAGTTTGGCGTCCTTGCCTTGTTAGTTTTCTGTGAGTGTTACAGTTCATTAATTTTTATGGTGATAGCGAGTTTTGAGTTACAAATAAACAGGCAACAGATGACGCTTTCGTGTGGATTTGTGAGAGCCAGGTTCTATGGTTAGAACACACATTTGCTGTAATTCCTCTTAGTTCCATTTTTCTTGCTGACGACCAGAAAGAGCTATGTACAGTGGCTGTATATGTCTCATATGTCTTAAATATTAGATTTTGAACTTTTCATCCTTGTTCTTGGCTATTTTAAACCACCATTTACAAACTTGTGTATACATGAGTATAACTGATATACAGGCCGAAAGAAAGTGGTATAAGAATATTGAGACAATTTAGAACACTAATTAAACATACATTTGTTTCATGTTTTATTTGAACATAGATTACACCTAGTTAGGCACATTAATTTATAACTGTAATGATATTGCTGCGATTATAATATATATGTCTTCCACCTGCAAGCAATCTTTTCCATTGCACTATACAGTAGGAATGTGTTTTTTCCTCAAGAGTGATAATAAAATCTATACAAGTTTATCGATATTCCTTAGACGAATAGTCAAAAGTTTATAAAATCTACTGAATATAAATGGCAGAAAAGAAAACAATAAAGATGAAAGGAAAGGAAACGACAATCTAATGAGTATGATCAAACAAAATGCAGCAAAGTACAGTCCACAATGATAAAAATGTCCTAATAAATATGCAGTTTCATAATCTAGGCTTTATGATAAGCGTATATGTGCACATAAGCAAACAGCAATGATCGAGGAACGACTGAAAGGAGCAGTACACTGAAGGATGAAAACAAAGTGCTTAGTGGTTTTACATTCAAACTTCAACACCTTCATTTGTTTACAAAACTCTTCTAAACGAGATAGTTGAAACACTTTGCTACAAGCAAATAAGCATTGCCCATCTACATTCCTAACGTTATGATTTTGGATTTATATGCTACCATGAAATAAAACACTTGAAATGTAGCATTTGAAAGCAGAAGTGCCTTACCCTGTTTTGGTTTCTTTAGTTCTGCTGTTCCGTCACTGAGTGTTCCTTTCTTAGCTTGCATGAGGAGATGTATCATGTCTGGCCTCACAATTGCTTTTTCTTCTCTTGTAGCCATTGTATCATGTATAAGATACCTTAGCATTTTTTCTATACGAGCAGGAAAAAATTTAATGTTGAGCACCTGAAAAGTTAAAAAAGTACTTAGATTTAGTATTATTAACCACCATAATAATCTTCTGTATTTTTACATCTGCAGTCACAAACTTTATATATTGTCAGTTTATTGCATTCAAGAATAAGTGAATTAAACGCCTAATGTAGTTGAAGGTCCCTTATGTAGCAGAATGTATTGAATATTATTTATTCTTTCCAAAGGAAAAAGCATGTTCATGGAAGATGAATATAATATTTATGATTTAGGTTTTAAAAAGTAAAAAACTGTTATACTTTATTTCCTTGTATTTTCTTTTATGAACTATAATGACCTTGAATCTTCCATTTTTGTGCATATGAAACAAAGGTAGTATTTTAAATGTAATTCTTCTAGAGCAATATCGTATCTGAACGTATATAAAGGATAAGTTTCATACAGTTTTTCCTTTTGTAACTTTTAATTTCTATATACCAACCTATAGTAATTAGAGAAAGTATTTTATTCCACATTAAATTTAATATAGAGGTTTCATCGAAAATAACATAGTTTGAGGTTTCTTAAATCAAAAATATTCTAGAAATAGATTAATATGTGTGTCTTTGTGAATGTTTATATAAGTGTATGTATTTTTCGAGAATGCAACCAGAAATGTTGCTGGAAAATGTCCCCCTCCGAATGTCTCTTTATGTGCTCGTTATTTTTCATTCTCTTATAGGTTTCTGTAATGTTTTTGACTAAAATACGATAATTATAAGATATCCGGTTGAAAAATAAAGTGCATATCATGCATTTTATAAACCATCCTTATGAAAAGAAATAGACAATTAAAGTTTTGTAAAAATACTTAATAGAAGAATTAATAGGGCAAATAATGCGAATAATTAGTAAAGTCTTGTGAAATTATGCCTAAAACCCTTATGCAATACAGTCACCTGACTCTCCCAACCTTAAACAAAATTATTTAAACCATAATAATAACTCATGAGAACCGTTATTAGAAGTACTTCCAGAATAAGATATCCGGGCTTGGTCACATGTACAGTGTGCACGTTTATTGTTTCATTTGATCAAATTGTGAGTTTAGAAACAAGAAATGCCTGACAATGTTGGAACCTTACTGACAGTGGGTTTTTAACTTGATTTCACTGATTAACACAGAAATTGACTCCCATATTCACAGTTACGGTTCTTTGGAAGGTAAGGTATAAACGCAATGAAGGAAAAATACCATAAATTACGTATTTTATGTACCTTCTATACATTTGCTTTTGCATTAGAAATTTTTATCTCTCTCTAATGGTGTGCCAATTAAAGAAAGATATATAATACTTATTCAGAAATAAGTTCAATGTCTATTAATAGATACCTCTACGATATTTAAGTTATGGAGTTATCTTAAACACATGGTACCTTAATAATAAAATCATTAATCACTTTTGAGAAAATGAAAAGCAATTATGCATTTTATATACAAGGAATGCTTTAGGGTAGCGATATCTTTTCAAAGTATATACAGGAACGATATTAGGTACGTTATTATCACTTGGAGCAGCTTAAAAGGGTATTTACAAAACAAAATGGACAGGACAGTGTTAATTGTTTTGTAGTCGCCACCAAGAGCTTTTGAACCTCCAGATTCTATAACTGAACAAATAATTTTAGAAAAAGAAGTTTTAAAGTTTCTTAATTTATTTAGGGAAACCGGAATATAAAATCTATTGTGGTTCTATTTAAAATTCTGAGTTGGCCCTCTATATTCTATAAAAGACACCATGTAAAGATTTTTCATATCAAATTTGGAAATCTCTTTGCCTCAGTAAGACATGGAATTCTTCACGTTCAATTTTTGTTGTTGTTACTTTAAGAGGCTGTAATACTGTAGATGTGGCATACTGTGTCGAGCACAAAGATAAATAAAACAAAAAATTTAGAAGAAAATATTGACAATTTATTTCAGGATGTAAATTGACAAATTTTATCAAAACGATCATTGGAGAAAGAAGAAGATGCCTGTAGTCAGGGGCGAAGCATGGTAAGACGTTTATGGAAGCATTACCTGTATAAAGGCAACCAGTTATGAACTCAAGTACACGAGTTGCAGATATACAGAAGCCGTTTCTCTATATATAACACGCTTCACCACTGCTTGTAGCCAATATCTGAGAGCTGTTCAATAAATAATGATCAGAATTTTCTTTTTGACAACGTACCTTTACTCATCCTTATAAATTTGATGGCCCTTCTGAAAATAATCTCTCCTGAATACGATGCACTTGTCCCAGTGTTTCTGCCAGTCTTCAAAGACATGCTGGAAACTATTTTTGAGAGATCCTTCAAAATCGCCTCCGCAGCCTTCACCACTGCTTCTGATGATTGATAATGCCTCCCACGAAGGCGTTTCTTCAAGTTAGGGAATAGAAAAAGGTCACATGGGGCTAAATCCGGACTATGGGGAGGATGAGGGATGCACTTCACGTTGATTTTTGCAAGATATTCAGCAACAACATTGGCAATATACGGCCGCGCATTATCGTGGTGCAGCATCCAGCCTGCTTCACGAAGAGGTGGTTTTTGCGCCTGATATGGACTTGCCATATTTTCAGGACATCCCTGTAGTATTGTCCAGTTGCTGATATGTGTGCAGGTACAACATGCAGTTAAACAGTTCCATGAATATCAAAGAATTAGAAGATCATAACTTTCCCAGCAGAAGCAACCACTTTTGTCTTTTTGGTGTTTGGTGATGAAGGAGATTTTCACACTGAGCTTTGCTGTTTGATCTCAGGATCAAAATGATGTAGCCAAGTTTTATCAGCAGTGATTACGTTTGGAAGAAACTCCGGATCTTCCTCTAACATCAACTTTAAGTGCATGCAGACCTGCGAATGTCCTTTTGCTCGGGAATCAACAGTCTTGGTACCCATCACTCTCAAACACGTCCCATGTGTTATGTTTCTGTCACCAACGTGTGGGTGGCACCCAATGAAATGCTCAGTATTTTAGAAAGTGATCTTACGGCAATTAGTTGATCCTCTCTCACAATGGAAGTAGCAGTGTTGATGTCTTCTTCCGTAAGAACAGTAATTGGAGTACCGGGTCCAGCTTTCTTTGAAATTGATTGTCTTCCCTCTTTAAAAATCTTAAACCACCTTCGAGCTGTGCTGTGGGGAAGAACAGACTCTCCATAGACCTCCTGTAACATTGTATAGGCCTCAACTGGAGATTTGAGTTGAAAGCAGAATTTCAAAGCTGCATATTGTTCCTCGCGTGTTACCTCCATTGCAGCGGTAGGTGATACTGAACATGTCTGAACTTGTCTGGTGCTCACAGACGGGAACCAGGAGTACCAACAATGAAACTACTATGGCGTGTTTGTTTCACATTAAGCTAGCGAAAAATTATGACCGTAAAAATTAGGACCATTCTTTATTGAACAGCCCTCGTACATATAGTAAGCTATACACAGGCAAAATCTTTAAAAATGTAACTGGGAAGCATAAAATAACATTCAGCAGTTAAATGTCCTTTAGAATGGAAAGGAGCACGATTTACTTTCCATTTACCCAGTTTAACATGTATTTAAACAATTTAACAAGAACACATCTATATGAAAAGGTTAACATAAGATAAATTATTTTGTAAACATTTTTGGTGTCTATATTCAGGTTTTACTTCAAGGTTATGCATGGGGATGATCTGGCAACATGTCTAGAACATTTTCTTAACTTATGAAATTTCTAAGTTCAAAATTATTAGAGAAATATAAAAAAGACTCAACATCTTTTAAGTGGGCAGTAGGGAAATGAAGTACTTAAAAACATATTATGAAACTGTAGATACCTTTATAATTTCTGGTGACATCATCATCAAGAAAAACTTAAGGGCTTGAATGCCTGAAAAATTGGTAATAGTTTTACCCATCAAGTAAAACTCATTTTTGGGATGTTTCAACGAATCAACACTAATTCCAAATGCTGCAGTTGCAATGACGTCATTTGTATATCTTGTGTAAAAGTCTTTCATCTCAATTATTAGCATACCATTTTCTGCAAAAGAAAACAGTAAACAAAATGTTAAGTATTGGTTAACATAAATACCTTGAACACTTAATCTTTAAACTCTGAACTCACAAAGTGATATTTGATTTTACAGATGATAGTATTTATTAAGAAATGTTGGCTGAAGTTTAAGTGTAGGTAATAGTTCGAAATTAGTTGACCATAAACCATTAAGACTTGACACATAATTTGCAAATACAAGAAATGTTAGCTATTTATAGGCTGTTGAGTTTGACAAAGCTTTACACAGATTTACAGCCATGTTATATCAATACCATAAGAAAGAGTAGTTTTACAGGTAGGTCAGCCACGAGTATCGAACTCGGGCTTTCCGAATGCGGGCCACCGAGGAAACCGCTTGAACCATCTCGCTCAGTATATATATATATATATATATATATATATATATATATATATATATATATATATATATATAAAACCATTTCACTTCTGGAGACGTCAAGTATGCCTCCGGCAATGGAATTACTATACAATGCTCTTTCAACCACTAACTGAAGCAGAAAAGTATGCTTGAAGAAGATATTGGATTTGGAGCTATGTGCGAAGTAAGATATATTTTAATGAATCCCAATAATGAGTGCAAATCAAAGAAAATAGAGACGTCTCATGTCCTACTTTGCCGGTTTTACTCAGTCATGTCATGTCACACTGAACAAAGTTCCTCAAGATACAAACATATTTTAAGTGGCAGGAGGAGAGCCTTTTGTTTCGACACAGTAAAAACGTACGAGTGAGTGCAATGAATTCTCAGTGAGTTTGATTGATTAATGTTTGTTGTCTTATAAAAGCTCTGCATATTATTGTTCGATTTTTTGTATCAAATTTTATACATTATGACCGATTTCACCAACAGATGTTAAAATCGACGTTAACAAACGTAACGTAATAATTGTCACAGCTCTAACACTACTGTTAAGTTTCTTGCATTTCACCAACCTCTTTTCTGAAAATGTTAACAAACTCGAGTTAACGCCAAGAAATTTTTAAATATTACAGCTACAAAGGCTGTGAATGAGTCGTATTATTTTCTGAACGTACTGCGATGCTCTTTTGTTTTCATTTTGGTCTGCACACACTGGAAAAATGGCGAGTGAACAAAATGGTAAACAAATGCCGTGAGACAAATTTCACATCGATGGACAAAGAATTGTGGAAAATAGGAGAAATGTGAAATGTGTAGTGTTTAACGCCCACTTTTACTACACACGGCACCGCAGGCGATGGCACTGGTGATACATGAGATAAAGATGGAGCACCGGTGGAATGAGATGGCGGAGGAAACCGGAGATCCTGGAGAAAACCCGCCCCAGCATCGTGTTGTCCACCACAAATCTCATTTTGCGGTCGCCTGGGATCGAACCTGGGCCGCCTTGGTGAGAGCCAAGCGGTCTAACCACTGAGCCACGGCGCGGCCGGAAAATAGGAGGACGGATGCGGTGAATGTAAGAGAAAGATGTCACGTGGGAAAATATGGGAAACGAATTTATTCAAATGCATATGTCACTACTACAAGCACGAAAGAACTTCGTCAGTAATTTATTACGAGATACCAAGAAGGATAAGTGACTTGAACGATTCAAGACGGGAGGTGGACAGTGTATTATCCACATAATTTAGTGTATTATAAAATAGCAAGGTTAATAATACTTGAAGCAAAGGCGGGATCGTCATATTCCTTTCGATGCATGTTCTAACTCAGAATTACGTAAATTTAAAACGAGGAGCGAAGGACATGTGACTTGAACGTTTCAAGACGGGAGGTGGACAGTGTATTATTCACATTATTCAGTGAATTATAAAATCGTTAAGTTATTAATATTGAAGCAAAGGCGAGATCGGCATGTTCCTTTCGATGCATGTTCTAACTCAGTGTTACGTAAATTTAAAACGAGGAGCGAAGGACATGTGACTTGAACGTTTCAAGAGGGGAGGTTGACAGTGTATTATCCACATAATTTAGTGAATTATAAAATAGCAAAGTTATTAATACTTGAAAAAAAGGCGAGATCGGCATATTCCTTTCGATGCATGTTCTAACTCAGTATTACGTAAATTTAAATCGAAGAGCGAAGGACATGTGACTTGAACGTTTCCAGACGGGAGGCGGACAGTGTATTTATCCACACAATTTAGTGAATTATAAAATAGCAAAATTATTAATTCTTGAAGCAATGACGATACCGGCATATTCCTTTCGATGCATGTTCTAAGCTGTCTTGTACTTCTGTCTTGTACTTCCGCAGTAACATTCATACCAACTTGTTTTGACAGTCTATACCTCTATAGAAAATTTTCTTCTGGTAGCTTCTCAAAATTATTTCTACTCACAGGCCGTACTCTATTACGAATGCCATTTAGACGGTCTTAAAAATAGCAAATCGACATCAACAACTACCTTCACGCCCACCATCTTGATTATTTACAATTATTAAGGACCTACCAACAGAAATTTGGATTGTTAGTTTAACACGAGTGTTAAACTAACACTTATTGGTGAAATGCAATTTTTGTTTAAACTATTGCTAAACTCGTGTTAAGTCTTAACATCTGTTGGTGAAATTGGACACTAGTTGTAAAACTACATGGCGTTTTTATTTACTAATCATATTATGAAATAATTGTTATATTGTGGTATTTTATGTAATAGAATGATGCGTATAATGTCAGTAAATGTTACCAGATAATTTTGGAACAGATTATACATCAACGTGTGCATGTTTACGTTGCCAGCTCCTTTCCACTACACTTTCTCTGTAACGCTGAATGCTATTGTATATTTGGAACTGTGCGAATTTCGGAACCCAAGCCCGAGTTTTGCATCGCACAAGACCAGCGATGACCTACCTACCTTCTGGTAGCAAGTATTTCTTTAATAAGTGTATCTTCTTTGATAGATTTTCAGATATATTTAAATATAACAATCATTTTCTTTGCATTAAATATATGAATATCTTTAAATGAGATAAACAAAGCTAACCCATTTAAAAATAACTCATACAATGTAACATTTCAAAAGTTAGAGAAGGAATGCTGGTTATACAAATATCATACACTGTATAGATGGCTAATCTCTCAGTTTTTGAATGAAACTGCAAATAGAGCCTGGTTCGGTAGCAAAATTTTGAATTGTACCAACATTCGTGTAAGACTGAACACTGACACCATGGTCATCTGGTTCTAGTAGCAGAAACGTTTATGCGGATGACTTGATGGTAGGATCTATAACGGCAGTAGGATTGCAGAAGGCAATAAATGCAATCCAGACATTCTGTAAAGAGTGGGAAGTAAAAATAGACATAAATAATTTGAAAGTTATGATCTTCAAGAAAGGAGTTAAAAAGATGAAAAGTGGGTACAAAATGGCAAAAGTGTAGAAGTGGTCAATGAATTTGAATACTTAGGAGTAAAGTTGAATAACAATGGAAAGTGGGGAGTACACAGGAGAAAAATTGAAGCAAAAGGAAGGGCGGCAATGAATGGTATAAGAAAATGCACATATTAGTTAGAAATGACAACCAAGTGTTTAGAAAGAATGTATGAAGCACTAGTTGTATCCAAATGTTGTATGCAGTGGAGATCTGTGGGAGGCACAGAGGTAAACAAAACGGTGGACCAGAAGGTTTTGTAAAGAGCTACTAGGCTTACCAAGATCAGCTCCTAGGGAAGTAGCTTTAGTAGAATTAGGAAAGACAAGAAGAAATGAAATAATAATGGAAAGAATAATAAAATTCTGATATAGGTATTTGGCCAAAGAAGAAGGGGAAATTATGAAATTATGCATGACACAGAAAAAAATATTAGCGAACTCAAATAGTTGGTGGTCAGTGATAGGATGAATTATGGAAAAGATAGGAATGGGCAATGTATGGAGATTAGAGGAAAGGAATACAAGCGATGTGGGTAAATTGGTAAAATGCAGAATAGAAGATATAGAAAGACAGGAAATAAGGGGAAGTCTAGCAAATATGAAATCATTACAATTTTACAAGCAAGTAAAAAGAAATTGGGGACGAGAAGCATATGTAGACTACTGCAATAGGCAAGAGAGAGAGAAGGGTTAGCTTGGATGAAAACAGGAATAATATTTCTAAGAGAGATAAGAGGTAGGGAAAAGGGACTTTGTGAATTTTTGGGGGGAAAAGAAAGCATAGAACACTATGTAACATAATTAGAGGAGGTTGCATGTGGACAAAAAGGGTTTGGGAGTAAAAATGGGAGAAAGTAGAGAAGAGGATAGTAGCTATAAAAATGTTAACAGGCAGGGAGGAAAAGAGGGTAAAAAGTATTGGTGAGTTCTTGCACAAAGTAAAAGAAAAATGGGCTAGAAATGTAAAGAATGTAAGAAAGGAAGATGAGGGGTAAGAATGAGACTAAGTAACAAGGAGGCATGGAGGTTAAGAGCTACCTGACAGAGCAGAAGACCAGGCTGTAATGTAAGCCAAGGTAGCAACAAGGTAAAGACAAATACATGTAGCCAAAAGTTGTGAATTGTAAAATTTTCGAATATGCACAGTAAAAATCTAATCTAATCTAATCAAAGATCAATGCAGCATTTTGAATATATTCTTGATAGAGGCATTGTGTTTTTAGAGAAACCGTGTTGTATATAACTACTGAGCAAAGACCTTAATAAACTTTTGAACCACAGAGAGCTCGCAATGAGCAGTTTTTAATCAACCAGTTTTGATTTATTTGGAAACTTTGCTTGGTCAAAATATGTAGGGGAGAGTGCTGTACCTAGGGGCAATTTTTTAAAATAAATTTTTCACTTTTTTAAATTTAAATTATAAGTAATAATGACTGTCACTTTATTAACCTTCATATATTAGCTAGAAGATAGAATATTATTTACATACATTTTTTTGCACATTGAGTGTTAAAAACAACATTTGTAATATTCTGCAAGCTGTCCCTAGGTACATACTCATGCTGTATCAGGTGACAAAACATTCTCTAATAACATACACATGAAACATCTGATTATTTTACTTATAGAAACCTAAAAACATGTATCTATGAATTGCCAACAATATTTCAGTATCCTAAATTAAAATTAGTGAGTTCTACTGGAAAATGCAATAGATGTTTGCTTCGAGAAGTACCTCCAACCGGCACTGGTGCTGGTAATTTTCAAATAACAGAATAGACTTCTGCTTCCTCATTTATGATCAGCTTTTTACATTTTCCTCCCATTTATTTTATTTTCCTCCCATCGTAGCATTACCCTCTCATTACTCTTAGCATATTAGTAAGCAAGTTTCCTGGTCTGATAGGTTATCAAATCATGATGCAGATAAATTTCCTTTTTCAAATAATGGAAAATACCCTTTTAACATCAAAATTAGGGTAATAAGTAACCTTTGTGTTGGAAGAAACAGTCCCTAATTTACAAACTGAATGTGCGATGGCAGATTTTGAAATCTTGTGCTTGTCAGCGGATTCTGGAAGAGATAACGTCCTTTCAGTAACATCCCTCATGATTGCCTTTATTACACCTTTATCTGGTGGTGGTCTCTTGATACCATTTTGCTTCATGGCATTTTCTTCACCTAAGAAAGCAGTTAAGTAAACAAAAAAGTAGAATCCAGATACCAAGGAACACATTAATGTACTAATAGATGTCCCTTAGTAATTCATATACGTGTGTCCCTGGTACATTTTATGCACCTTCATTGAAAAATGCTCATATTTGCAGATCAAGTACAAATACTGAGCCAAATACCCTGAGGCATGTTAAAACATATTCTTAACATTCAATAAATCCATCACTAACATTTCTTGCAATACTATCTGTAAAATACTTCAGTTCTCCAGCAGCATGAAAATTTATAACTACCAGCAAAAAACGAATATTGATCAGTTCACTGCTCAAGAAACAGTCATTACCATTGCAAACACATTTGGAGGGAAGCTTGCAGAGCAGCCAGCATAATATGTAAATCTATGCTTCTAACTTCACAGATATTTCAGTAACTTAAAATGTCCCTTGCTACAAATGTTCCTAGGTACAGCACTCTCCCCTATGGCATTAAATAAATAAGTAAACTTATAAGTAATGATGAAATAAATATAACTATACACACAACTTACCTTTCTCCACTTTATAGCTATCAGCAGATAACTTATTTTCATCCTTGATGCACATTTCCAGATATTTTGCCATTTGTTCTCCACAATCCATCATCAGTGGATACATGGCCTTCATTTTACTAGATGTAAATGCAGGGCTCAGAGTGGCTCTCATATCTCGCCATCGCTGTCCTGCATCATATATAATTATTAGATCGTACTATCACGCTTAAGTTACCCTTAGTGGTACACATCTTTGAATAATAATATTTACTAACGCTTCAGTACTAATATATGACAGCGAAATGCAATCATTAAGCTATGTATATGAAAATAGAAATTTTTAAATAGCATTTAGAAAAATTAAATAAGTGACTACACTAACCTCTGAGATTAAACAGTGCCTTGCCCATTAATGGGTCTACTTCCTCGGAGGTAAACTGGCGATGATTCAGGAAATGGTCAAAATCTTTTACAGTTACCATTTTGATGAGCTCAGGGTCTCTTAAAAGGAGCATCGGTTGGGTGAACTGGAACATTCCTCCATATTTGTATCCTTTTAATTTCTCATATAGCTCTACTATTAAGTCGGGAAATGACGTCTGTCGGAAAACTACAGGAGTCATGTTACCGAAGAACGGCAATGGTTTCACGTAAGGCACACATCTTTGGGCAAAAAAGTCATGTTGTCTTGTACCGAGCCAGTATAATATTGCTATGAATATTATAATAAGTAAGATCCAATCTGATATCGACATTATGATGATATTCAGAATATTATGATGTTCCTGTAAAATAAAATAGTAGGTGTTAATAACTGAAGAAAACTAGAGTTATCTCTTCAATCAGGTTTTGAAAATGAAGGAAACGTATACATACATATAACATTTAGCAAAAAAAAAAAAAAAAAAAAAAAAAAAAAAAAAAAAAAAAAAAAAAAAACCCGCAGGTTCTGGAAGCGTATGTCTCTCGAAGTCCACATCGTTTCCACGACAATGTTGTAACGGAACGCGTCCCTTTAGCTTAGTCCTATTGAGTTCTGTCACAATTATAATAACAATG
Organism: Mantis religiosa; assembly: GCA_030765055.1. Taxonomy (NCBI): domain Eukaryota; kingdom Metazoa; phylum Arthropoda; class Insecta; order Mantodea; family Mantidae; genus Mantis; species Mantis religiosa. The sequence goes on from CM060957.1 coordinate 59,027,914, forward strand.
AGAATGTTCTCATACTGTGTATTGTTTCAAATGTTTCGTGCATATTGACATAGGGAATCCTTCCTTTATTCGCACAATGTAATATGTACGAAAAAATTGTTTCATAATTGGCTCATGTTTGAGTCTCAGTTACGTACCGAGCGGGATGGTCTGTGGCCCGCATTTGGGAGGCCCGGGTTCGATTCCCGTGGCCGAGCTACGTGACCCATGAGTTTTTTCCGGGAATTTCCCGGGTCGCTATGTGAATGCTGGGTAGGTTAATTACATCTCCCGAATTTCCTGTCCCTTCATTTCATCTCCATTATCATTTCATATCATCCTTCATCTAGTGGTCTCATTCAGGGTAGAAGTGTTGGCGGGAGTCTCGGTGGTGCATGGCAGAATGATATGCTCTGAGGAAAACTACTTCCTCCTCCGGTAGGTGGGTTGCCAGTCTCCGCTCCTCTGCGGGGACCATTTCGGTACCGCCAGCTAGGGACCTTCGAGGCCTGGGACCGTTAGGGCTTGGCTGCTGAGCTCGTTGCCGTCCCGCTGTAGGGGAGCGTGTTCGTTGTCCTGCCCTGTCGGGGGAAGTCTCTATCCAAGTAAACTGTAGGGACCCTTGGTCGTGGTTCCTTGGGTCGGCCGCCTTCTGTCTCCTTAGCCACATCCTTCCTCCCGGGGGTGCCCCTATTCGGGGGCATAGGATCAATGGGCCCAGCATGGTGGTCTAGTACCGAATCCCCTCCTTAATGAGATCCTAATCCTCAGTTACGTGTACCGATGGGCGAGCGGTTATAGACAAGTACGTGGGAGCTAGGCCTACAAGGTTCGGAACGCAGACATAATTTTGATTTTTTTTTTTTACTGTGGAAATTCGAAATGTGTATTTCACACATTGTAATACAACTTCCAACCTCCATCGCAGCGGTAGGTGATACTGGACATGTCTGAAATTGCCTGGTTCTCACTGGCGGGGACCAGGAGTACCAACAATGAAACTACTACGGCGTGTTTGCTTCACATTAATCTAACAGAATATAATAAGTTTGAATTTTAGTGCGAAAAATTATGACCGTAAAAAATTATGATAGTTTATTGAACATTCCTCGTATTAAACTAATTCAATGCTGCCACAACACCGAGAATCAATACCAAACTACTAGAAGTGAATGCAAGAATGCTAAAATATAACATGTTTACCTGATAGCAAGTGTTTATATTAGTTATAGTATCGCTTTCCTATTTTAAAATTCCTTAGCACATATATTTCTCGACTGAGACTTTGCAAGCGACAAAGAGAAGGCCCCGCCTACATTGTTGGTCTGTAATTTACGCCTCTGACCCATGGTGTGACCCCAAAATTGTCAGAATCAGGCTCAGCATTGAAGCAGAATTCCTGATAGCATTTTGATGACATCATAAGGAAATGCCTCGTTGCCAGTATCTAGCAAGCGATGTGTACGCAGTTGTGCTTAAAACTCTGTCAAGTATGTCGCCAAATATTCTAATTTTATCTGCACTTCATGCTGCTTGTTCCATACGCTATAGAAAGAGATTCCGTACTTGTGGTTGCTGGGGTGAAAATAGCTGCAGGTTTTCTACCAAACTGTTTCATTAATACTAAAGAAGCAAAGAAAGCTCTTCTTCCTCTGTGCTTCAAGATAAGCTATCAAATTTCCTGTTCCGTGTTCAAAGTTTCTCCATTCATTTGTTTCTGGTCCTGCCCATAAATCTTCTCCATGCCGGATTGAATCTCACTATTTATTTTGATAATATGTACGTAGATGCCTTTTTGTGTATTACATCCATTATTTCAAATTATTTCTTGCTTTTCATATTAATACACATATAATATCTTTATTTGTATTGTATCTAGTATTTTAAAAATAATATTACTTGAATCACCGTGACCCATTACATATAGTAGCATTATATGAATTTTACATATTGTGACTTTGCGTTTTCCTAAAATTCAAAGTCAAGTTTGCAGAAAAACAAAATGCTCTTTATTTCCCCAGAAAGACTCTGTTTATATACACCCCTTTGCAGCAAGCTGACGTAACACAAAGCAACACAATCTCTCGTCACTTTTGCACACGTAAATAAACAAAAGAGTTCACTTTCAAATCACAGCTGCACGCGCACAATTATGAGTTCTGATTACGACTGAGTCAACTGGTGATCCGCGGCTTCTTTTATAGCTCCACTCATTGTCCAAGAAACTTTTAGAATTTTCAGTAATAATCAAGAAAGCAAACCTTCCAGTCATAACACAGCACAGTGGTGTCGTTGAAGGTTAAACCTCCTCCTCAGAGGAGGGACCTTCAACGTTTTGCCATTTCGGTACCTTGTCCCTTACTGGCATGGTGGTGAGCTTTAATGATATGACGGTGGGTAGATGGTGGTGAATAGGTAATGTAATGGTTGCTTAATTAGTTTCTGGGGATTGGAAGTGTAATGGATAGTTAAATTATGATTTGTAGGGGCCTATGGTGGGGCTAGCACTAGTCTGGGTCGCTTGTAGGTTTCACCGGGGTCGAGGTTATATTCCCCCAGATCGCGGATTAGACTATTGAAGCTGGAAGGGAGCTTGTCATAAAAGCCATGGGATAGGGTAAGAATATAGTGTGTAATTTTTGGGAAGGAGATCTCTGCATGTTTATTATCATTAGGGATGTACCAATTGGAAGCTGTTGCTATCCGAAGGTGGCGGTTTTGAAGGACTTAAGAGTTTGTGGAGATGGGATTTTGCTGCAGCTCCCCAGACTGTGCAAGCATAGGTTAGTACAGGGCGCAGTATTTGCTTGTATCTGAGCAATTGGTTGTGCAGGCTCATTGTCGATTTCCTATTATACATAGGGTACAGCATGGCCATCCTTCTGGACACTTTGTTTGCCACAGTGCTGATGTGTTGTTTCCTCGTCAGAAGCCAATCCAGGGTTACTCCTAGGTATGTAGCCTCCGTGGACCATTGCACTTCTTCTCCAGCCAGGTTTATGACCCTTTCCTTACCTGTTTGGGCAAGCTTTTTATCTCCGTGCTGCACTATTTGTCTCTTTGTGTACGCCGGCCGCACCCGTCGCAACAATGCGATCGGCGACAATATTTTCTACAATTTTATACACAATTTCTCACTTTCTGTAGTTACCTTTGTGCATTACTTACTTTTATATGTTTCTATGGTATCTTATCAGTTATATAGTACAATATTTACATATATAAAATTACTCTTACAGTTGATCGAAGTCTATAATGTTTGTAAAGTGTGCAAACACCTTCCAGTGTTTTTTTAATTATTTCTACATAGCTCATTAACCAGTTTTGTGTACTCCTAGTGGCCGCCCTAAAGTATTTACGCTGTCGATCCAGTATTGAGCTGTATCTAAGTTTTTATATCTTCTAACTCTCTTTAAAAGTTCATTTCAGTAGTCTACGTTCTAGTTTCTTGTTTCTGTGTAAAAATCATTGGGGTCAGAAAAGGGCCACGATATTTCCCGATTTTTGTTCCACCACAGCGCAGCAGTCGGGTTGTCCCTCGTTCCATATTCCCTTCTAGTTACCGCCGGCCTGGCGTCATGGCCAGGGTGACAATATCTTGTCTGGGTGACATTACGGTTGATTTATTACATTATATAATATTGTTAATTTATTTATCTACAAGCTGTTGAGATAGACTTCCCGTAGGGAGTGTGTGTGTGTAGTGCTTAACGCCCGCTTTTACTACATACGGCACCGCAGGCGGTGACACTGATGATACATGAGATGAAGATGGAGCACCGGTGGAATGAGATGGCGGGGGAAACCGGAGGTCCCGGAGAAAACCCGCCCAGCGCCGTGTTGTCCACCACAAATCTCACTTTGCGGTCGCCTGGGATCGAACACGGGCCGCCTTGGTGAGAGCCAAGCGGTCTAACCACTGAGCCACGGCGCGGCCCGTCCCGTAGGGGAGGGGATCCGTCCCCTTCCTTTTGGAAAGAAATAGCACGTAACAAGATTTTGGAACCTATTATCATAAATTTGCAGTACTCAGACGTTGAAGACAGTGACAATGACGAATTATCTCTTAACGTAAGTAACATTCACAGCTATACGGATGCATCGCTAGTATTTTCATTGGATTAGAAAAACTAAGTGTAATTCATAAACTATAATTAGCTTTAAACTAAATATTTAAAACATTTGCGTAATATACGAACATTCATGATGCAATTGTGATTTCAACAACTGCATTATTATAAAACTTTGGAAAATTCAGTTTGCGTTCTCTTACGACTATCGCCACGAAGACTCGCAAGTGTGCGAGAGAGGGGGAAATATAAAAAGAGTGGAGATAACGCGGTGGCAACGCTGAAGGCTCTAACGCATCTGATTCCTACAGGCGAGAACTCTTTCTATTTGAAACACATTAATAGTATCAATTTCTACATTTATTGACAAGAAGTAGACAGAAGAAGAGGCCTTTGTAGCAATTGTTAGAGAATAGTGAATAGAGAAGGTCATATGATGCAACACAAAATTATTTTATACTGTATGTGAAAATATTTTACAACTCGTAGATGGGTAATTTGAATAAATAGCCTTAACCACTTTGCATGCTTCAGGATCATTGGGCTTGATGCCATAAAACAACAAAAGCCCACTACTGCAGTGGAAGTGGTGATGACGCACGGAGGTTCCAAAAACCCTAGCAAACAGAACACAGGAAATCACGTTTTACGTCATCAACAAAGGCCGCCTCTCCCTGATCTGATATGGCCACAAATGTTTGTTTACACGCGTGAGTTAAAACCAATTATCTTTTTAATTTTGAGACTCGTGACATATTCAGACAGATGAAGGTCATTCTCTTTGTGAAAAATTACTTCAGAAAATACGAGAACATTCACCTAGACACTGTAGCTCATCTAGGGATATACGAAGGTCGGCTGATACATCCTTGGTGTGACAATAATAACAATAATTATAATAACAGTTTTTCTTTATTTCTCAACATAATCTCCAGAAAGGCCAATGCATTTGTCATATCGGTGTTCTAATTTAACTAAATCATCTCTGTAGTGTGATTTATCATCCTCAAAACAGCTGGTAACCGCATCACTGAAGTCTTCGTTACTGTGAAATTTCCGTCCTCCAAGAAATGTTTTGTGGTTCGGGAACAGGTGGCAGTCACTGGGTGCTAGATTTGGCGAGTAGGGTGGATGTTCAAGAAATTCGAACCTTGATTAGCGCATTTTTCCCATTGCAATGCCTGAACGATGGGGCGGAGCATTGTTCTGAAGAAACAAAATTTATCTTTGCCAAATGAGGTTTTTCTCTTTCCACCTGAACACTCAAACGTTGCAGTAAGCTTGAGTAGTAGTCACCAGTGATACTTTTACCCTTTGTCAAGTAATCAATAAAAATAATTCGTTGTACATCCCAGAAAACACTCGGCATAACCCTGTTAGCTGACAAAATTAACTGCCTTTTTGGAGTTGGTTCACTTGGAGCAATCGCTGTCTGGTCCTACAACTTCTAAACATATGAAGGTGAAACAGATAAAAGGAAATGACAAACAAAAGAAATACGTGGTAGGAAAGGAGCTGCTTCTGCATTCATCTACCGATCTTTGAAAATGACGAGAAAAGTCATGTCATAGTGGCCAACCCTGGAGGATTCGAAAGGATGCTGGACCCCATGGCCACTTCCACTAAAGTACCTAACTTTGGTGTTAGTGTCTCCAAGTCCCACCTAGGATAAGGGAGTTTGTATGTCACAAATGACCCACAGACAAGCAGTTCTCATTTCTTACAGTTGTGCCGAGATCGCTGAGGATCCCTGGCATCCGTGGTGCTACTGGGTTACCAGAAGATCAATATGGACTGGGCCTAAATATCAGAGTCCCTCCTGGAAGGCAGTCGTTCGGATTGGATTGGATACAGCGGTGCAGTGATTTCACAAACCTATGGAGATTGGATGCATCTGGATGTACTTTGTTGTTGTAATTTACGTGCTCCAACGTTAAGTCATATCGGACGATGAATGGAATGGGTCAAATGATGCTCAAATGAGCCCAGGGTCCGTAGTGCTTAGAGTTACCCGACATTCGTCTTTTAGGATAAGGGGAAACCCCGAAAAAACCTTATCTAGGTAACTCAACCTGACCAAGATTTGAACTCGGGACCTCTTGAACGTGAGGCAGACACGCTACCATCTATGCTACCAAGGCGAGCGCATTCTGGGTGGTGATGCCCAGGGGATTCTGAGAAAACTCAATGTTCTAGCTTGGGAAAGCTGAGAGACATTGAACTAGTTCGTTGTCGGCCATACCAAGGTGTTAGGTAATCTGCGCGTATATATTTTTATTCGCAAATGTTTCTATATGTTTGTAAACAAATATATAAAAACAATTAGGAAAATAAGAGGAATACAAGACAAATTGCATTGACGAAAACGAAAGGAAAAAGTAGAGGGAGAGACTACCGGACCTCAGGAATGCGAAAACTAAAAGTTATCGTAGAGTTATGTGCTCGGCTACAAGCAGAATGTCCAGACACTCAGCGAACATTAACAGTGTAACTGCCATTATAATTGCGTATGCTAGTCACGTCACTATTGACTAGCGGCGCTTGTTATTTCGCACACTCACGCACAACAAAACCTCAAGGTTCACTTCTACCGACCTCAATTAGGAGTTCAGTGCGCACCATCTTCGTCGTCACTCTAAAACTCATTTATCTGTCACAATGCTTTTGTTGTTGTTCCCGTGAACACCAGTTCTCTTCAAATAAAAGCAAAGAGCTTCCTGGAACTAGATCCCCTCCAGTTTTTATTTATTTACTTTTTTGTTGCGGGAGGTGACAAGGCCAAACAGAAGTTAGTTGCCAAAAGCTTGCTGTGTGTATCTAACTTGTATCTCGCTGGAAACATATTTCAGCAAGGCTATCATTTAATTAATCTTAACATTTTGGAGAAATTCACTATGCTTTTGTAAACAACTACTCTGGGATTACGTAGCAAATGAAACTAGCTGCAGTAAAGCATTGAATATTACACAAACATAAATATTTGTAACATAAACTTCACTTATCTTAAGAAAATGATGTCGATTTTTCTTTTTAATCGAGATCGATTTAACAAAACAAATTGCTTGCATCGTGAGTCCAACAACAAACTTCGTTGTCAGGGATTCCGGTTACCACATTATTATGCTTTTTCAGTATTACCAAAATCTGAAAACGAAACAAACTTAAGAACAGAATCAACGCTAGTATTTCAAAATTCATTACGCGATGTTTATTTTTTAAAATAAATCTTTTCCCAAACCATTAAATCTATCAGACCATTTAATTGTTTTAATAATTTAACTTCAGGATTTATTTCATGGTTGAATTACCAAAAATGATCCACTACGGCGGATTTATCATTTTTTTATACTTAATGTTACTAATGCCCTTTCGTTCTGGTTTCCAAATTACGTTTTGTCTTTCCGATATAAGCCTGATCACAATCTAAACAATTAAATTGATAAATACCAGATTTTTTATTATTAGGAATTTTATCTTTTTTAGAGAAATGTAGTAATTTTTTCTGATATATTTATTTTGAGGAACTAAAGTTATACAAACTTAATTTTTTTGAAAATGTTTACTAACCCAAGTATGGTAAGTAAATTTTATAAAATTATAATCGTATTTTATTTTTAAATGCTGAAATATCATTAACAGTATTTTGATATTTAAAATTTTCAATCTTTTTCATAACGTCTTTATTAAAACCATTAATTAAAGCCGTATTAATAATATGTTTATATTCGTTATTAAATTCTTCTTTATTCAGGGGCATACTTATTAATCTATAAATCAAACTATTAAAACAGCAAATTTATGTGGAAAATATAACATTTTTAACATTTTAAACATTTTCTTAAGGTAAGTGAAGATTCTGTTACAAATATTTATATTTGAGTAATAACTATTCTGGGTTCTGTAAATTCTTACAAAGAAAACATTTTCCCTTAGCAACTTAATTCAGGTTAGAGTGATTAAATGTTTATATTTGTTCATTGTGTAGAGTTATGAAATTGTTGAGCAGCTAAACATTTAGTCCTTAGCCAAAACAATGTTAAAAATAAATAGCTCAAGCTTTTCATCTTTTATTTCCTTATAAGGCTTTCTTAAGACAGTCGAACTTGTGATATGTCTACGTGAAAATTCATACATTATGGAATATCTTCCATATCTTGCTGCATTCTGTAGTTAGGAAAGATTCTCTACAAATCAAATACAATATAGTGATAGAACATGTCATTAAGGCTTACATAAATAGCTTCATGGACACTGTGTGGAAAAGAAGACCACATGCCTGGCGGAAAATTACTTTCTTCACATAATATGCCATAGTAATGTAACATCAAACTGATTTTCTTATCCTGAGGCTTGACAGACATCAACTCATGCTTCTATGTTCATGCGGATGAGTAAGGAACGTTGACTGCCGACTGTCATTGGCAGGCATAGGAATTCTGAAGCAGTGGCTTCAGAAGGCTTCTATACCCAAGTATTCTCACTACAAAGAGTAAAAATATTTACAGAGGTCAAGGGTCATTGACAGGCAGGTAAAAACCGTCTGAATGTTGCCTACAAACGTCAAAAGACTGTACGAAGGCTCGGGGGAGAGTTTGGTATTTAGGTACTCCACCTCTATGGTACCGGCCGGGATGGCTCAGGCCTGCAGATGGGTTTTTTCCAGGTGTTTTCCTATAAAACTTTGTCATAAGATAAAACAAACCAAATCCAAAAAATAAATAATAAAAAGTAAATTAATCTCCATGAAATCTTGTAAACAAGTAACAGTTCTAGAAATACGCTTGACTTCACCTATATTCTAGTTCCCATTGCCATACTAGCAGCACTGCGCATTCTAGAAACTCATTAAAAAGAAAACTAAAACATATACATGTTGTTATACCAAAGAAAAAAAAAAAAAAGATCCTACCATTATAATTGTTCATGGTCAAACGTTCTCGAGAAATAATTAGTTCAGACAAAGAGAGATATAAAATTGCGGAAAAGAAACTCTTAGCTTTATTACTGCATTTGCTGAAATAATTACAACGTGCGAAAATTCTATTTATACCTTTATTGTACAGTGTAGTAGCTTTATACTGAAGCCATGGACCACACTGTATAAGAATGACGTGTAAGACAAATATATTTTTATATATAAAATTTAATTACATGAAAACAATCGAAAACGTGTCTTTATATTACGATAAGAAGCGTCAGTGGAAGCAAAATATATTTCCTCGCTCTGAAATCAAAATGAAGATCTACGATAGGGGTAATAGAAGGAAACGTAGTATATGACCATACATTAGCCTTTAAGTAGGATTATTATAACAATAAATTTTCGGGTTTCAAATTTACGACTAATCTTAGAGTTGGTTGCGTTATTTTACTAGAAGTATGTTCACCAAAAGGTTAATGAAACTCGTAAAATAAGATATTAATAATGCAAATGCTAACAGTATAATATAAGTTTGCTAACAGTTAATATAAGTATTGAAAATAAATTTAAGACGGAACTGTATATCTTTATAGTTAAGGCGTATAATCTCAGTTTACTTGACCAGGCGTTAAAATATTTGCTATATGTCATGTTATTTCCCAACTCATAATATTTCATGTTTGTAGCTTGGCAAAATATTTAGCTTGAATTTAATGTTGTTTCCATGGCACCCATTACAATGGGGTTTTGTTCAGAGATGTAGAAATATGCTAATTATCGCAAAAAAGTCAGCAGGATTGGTTGTGCCCGCCTTGGTGGCGTAGATGGTAGCGTGTCTGCCTCACGTTTAAGAGGTCCCGAGTTCGAATCTCGGCCAGGGTGAGTTACCTGGATAAGGTTTTTCTGGAGTTTTCTCTTATCCTGAAAGACGAATGTAGGGTAATTCTAAACTCTATGGACCCTGGGTTCATTTGAGCACCATTTCACCATTCCATTCATCATCCGATATGAGAAAGTTGGAACACGTAAACTACAGAGAGAGAGAGAGAGAGAGAGAGAGAGAGAGAGAGGAGAGAGAGAGAGAGAGAGAGAGAGAGAGAGAGAGAGAGAGAGAGAGAGAGAGAGAGAGAGAGAGAGAGAGAGAGAGAGAGAGAGAGAGAGAGAGAGAGAGAGAGAGAGAGAGAGAGAGAGAGAGAGAGAGAGGAGAGAGAGAGAGAGAGAGAGAGAGAGGAGAGAGAGAGAGAGAGAGAGAGAGAGAGAGAGAGAGAGAGAGAGAGAGGAGAGAGATGAGAGAGAGAGAGAGAGAGAGAGAGAGAGAGAGAGAGAGAGAGAGAGAGAGAGAGAGAGAGAGAGAGAGAGGAGAGAGAGAGAGAGAGAGAAGAGAGAGAGAGAGAGAGAGAGAGAGAGAGAGAGAGAGAGAGAGAAGAGAGAGAGAGAGAGAGAGAGAGAGAGAGAGAGAGGAGAGAGAGAGAGAGAGAGAGAGAGAGAGAGAGAGAGAGAGAGAGAGAGAGAGAGAGAGATTGATATTTGACAATTATTCCATGATTCGTCTGTATCAGAATGACATGTGTGGAATAACTTGATTGGCCCCTTTTAACTGAGTAATAACTTTGAGCTCATTACTGCAATGAATGGCACTATAGTGTGTCTATCCACAAATAAGTCTGTATTGCCAAATAGGAAAGCTGCTACTGTCAATGAAAATTATCTACAAATCATTTAAGAAAACAAAATAATATTTCAAATGTGATTGCATTAAACCCTTCCTGAATAATAATAAATAATAATAAATAATAACAAGCAACAGCAACAGCCATCTTAAACAGGCCAATATAACTTAACTTAAGACTGAAATAGAGGATAATTATACTCAAATCGCCTCGATACAGAATCAAGTATTTTCAGTGCGGATAATAGAACGACAGAAGCTGAGGTTACCTTTGTAAAATCTTCATAACATTACAAATTGTAATAATTAATTAAATAAGCCTGAATTAACTGCATGCAGATTAGCCTACCACATGAACCTTCTCTCTTCTCTCTTTATTGGAGGCCATTATCCAAAAACGGGGATATATGGTAGCTGGATAATCATTCGTTTGTTTTGAACTTGTTTAATATTCAGCAATTTCTCTAACCTCCTCATTATTCCTTTTTGATGACATCACCTTAATTAAATAATCTATGAATTTATCACATTTGCATTATCTGTAGCTGGTAAATAAACAAAGAAAATTCGTTATTTTATTACCCGACTTAGCGTTGAGGCGTATCGACCTTCAGGTGACCAGCGCTGTGCTCGTCTCTTATCGGGTCTTATCTGGTCGATTAAAAGAGTGAAATATTAGTAAGTTGACGTACAGTAAGTTAAGAAACACAGATAGAACGATTGGAAGCTGCGTGTGTCTATATCTTATGTTTTCTCGCGCCTGCCGATTTATGACACGTTGCTGTCCAGAAGACATGATTATATCTGAACTGACTATACATATACTGGACTCACCGTGTATGTTCGATAAGATGAGGTAAACATCTCTGTATTGCGATTTTTTCCGATACGTCTTCTCGCTTTGCCATGCAGTATGTGAAATTAAGAACCATTTCTGATATAAAAGGAAAACTCATTAATTATTAAGAACTACAGGCTTAAATTTCAGGTTTTTTGTTTTTTGAGTGGAGTTGATATTTTCAACACTATATATGTCTTGAATTTAATTACTTTTAAAATATTAGTAGGCTGGTAATTTAATATAATTTGCCCATATGTAATTCACTTTGCTATCATTTCCAAGCGACACTTTTCCTTAGACACCTGTCTGTGGCATGCGAGGTTTCTTCCTGTTTTTCTTTTCCTGTCATGTTGAACAAGATATTGCAGTAATTTGTAATTTATTTCTCATCTTTCCTTTTACAACATCAAATGGAAATACAAAATCAAGATTACAATTATAAAATCAATACTGGAAAGCGACGTATATTCCTAAATCCTGAAGATCCTATCATGTTGCCTACCATTGAATAATAATTCGGTCCCCATACACCTAACCCTAGGTTTTTGTGTACTGTTTATCCATTTTTCCATTTCACCTATCTTACTCTACATTTTTCTTAATTGTTCTTAGCCGTCACTCTTTAACTTTCTCTAAATAATTCCCTATATTTCTCCTATTCTTTTTCCCCTTTAACTCTAATTACTACTTCACTCCCCAAATTGTGCCAGGCCTGCTCTCTTCATATCTTTGTTTGTCAACATCATAATATACAATGGAAATCTGCATTCTCTTCTCTACACAATGGACATTTATCTAGCTCCCTATCGTGACCTATATCTTTAAAGTTTCTCACTCCCGTTCTCGCCCAAGCAAAACCTTCTCGCCCTAACTTACTACATAATTACATATATCTATATATCCTCTCCTTCCCCAGGTTGTTTTTTTTATTTCTCTATATAATCTCAGTGAGCTTTTGTCACTTGTATTGTCGAAAATGTCTTGTTTGTCAATATATTCTAATCTTAGCCTAACTTCTTTCCAGAAGCCTCTATACCCATTATCTCCATTTATTCAAGAATGACACATACCTATCTGCTTCAACACGTCGGTCACTTTATGTGCCTAACACCCACCCTAGTTACTTCTCTTTTGAATATGAAGCCATTTTTAGTAATATTGCCATCTTCAAAGTTTGTAATTCTGTATAAATATTTCATAGCCCTCGATAAGATTTTAATTTTAGTAGAATGCCTGCCCAGTTCCAATTGTGCTGCCCCATTAGGTGATGCTATCGGTAATCCATATTATATATACATATATAGAAAAGGATCTATGTACTCTATCAGTGTCTCTCCAAGCCTCATCTACTCCCCATACCTCTGATCCATGTAACATTCTATTTTCTACTACTGCCGTATAAATCCTCTCCAACCATTTGACATTTATATCTGGCAGTTTACTGTAGCATGATCTTATTACCCTTATGGTCATTTTACCGTTTGCCACACACATTTGTTTTTGTTCTTTCCAGCTACCATCTGAACTCAACCTTGTCCCCAAATAATTAAATCTCCTTACTACCTCTATTTCTCTGCTATTAACCTCCCATTTCACATCCTTATGCAACCTGTATGCTTTTTTAAAGACCATAATCTTGGTTTTGTTTTCATTCACCATTTATTACAATAAGAATTGGCTGCTATTGTAGTATGAAAACTGAATTGTTAATCGAAAATCAAATAAATCAAAATAAAACTAATGGTAGAGCAATATTACTACGCAACAGACTATTATGAATCTAGGAATAGCTATAACGATGGGAACCCAAGTTAAAGCGACATTATATTTTTGATGGATAGACTCAACATGAAAAATTCAATGCCATGGCCGGGATTTGAACCACGGATCTCCTGGTTTCCATCCAGTCGCTCTTCACCTGGAGCGACTGGACGGAAACCAGGAGATCTGTGGTTCAAATCCCGGCCATGGCATTGAATTTTTCATGTTGACTCCATCCATCAAAAACCTTAGCCTATGTACGGCTAGTGTGGAAAAATGATTAATTTCCATCAATTAACGACATTATATTACTGAAAACCTCTTTCATGTGATCGCAGCATAAACATTGAGAAGATATCTTTATCAATTTCGTCTTCTAAATTTGACAAATGCTTTAAACACAGCAAAACTTCTGTTATAATATTTCAAATATAAATAATAGGTTTCAATTTTTTAAACAAGAAATGAAGAAGAGAACCTGTCTTTAATTTCGTCTTGCTTTTATGCTATTTCGCATTAACTGTTCCAAATTTAATAAAAATATATAGTAACGCATGCGCAATATATACACAGAAATAAACTTCATTTCACGAATTGAAACATTACCTAATAAAACGCTATGTCAAAATTGTTCCTTATTTCTATACGAACAGTTGAACTTTTATGACCACTGTACTCAACACTCACCACAATATGACAGCAGCTCTCTCAGTAGAAAGAAGCGCACGAACCGGCCGACCTTCTGTCAGCAACTGACTCCTAGTACGCCCCTCTCTGGATTATATAATCTGCGGTTTGCAGAGTGATTTCGCAACATGTGTACATATCCAGGTCGAAGCACCGTCTTTAGAGTGTAAACAAATGACTGCCTAACATTTATCAGCGAAGAATACCATTCAAGGGATGCTTTAGTTTACCAGATAAACACAAACCTGCGTCATATAAAGACCTAAGCAGTCAGATGAATCAGTTGAAAGGCAGTCATTGTTGACATAAGTAATCATTCTTATCTGATATAAAGCTTTAAGTGCTCTGAAGGCGATAAGTATAAAATAAAAATGGATCAGTTTGTTATAGATACGAGGGCTATCCAGAAAGTAGATTACGTTTTGGAATAAAAAGTAAACAAAGTATAGGAAACAAATTTTATTATATACAGATGAAAGCCACACTCAAATACTACTTTTCGACATAGTCACCATTCAAATTAAGGCATTTATCGTAGCGATGTACGAGCTTGGAAATTCCTTCGTCGAAAAATTCGGCCGCCTGCGCCTTCAACCACTTCGTTACCTCTTCTTGCAGCTGTGCGTCGTCATCAAAACGCTGCATAGCCAGCCACTTCTTCATTGCTGGGAATAGGTGGAAGTCGCTCGGTGCCAGGTCGGGACTGTACGGCGGATGAGGAAACAACTCCCACTTAAAAGATTCAAGAACTTCACGAGTGACATTTGCCGTGTGGGGCCGGGCGTTGTCGTGAATCAACAAGATCTTAGAGCTCAACATTCCTCTGCGCTTGTTTTGAATGGCTCTTCTGAGTTTTTGGAGAGTTTGGCAATACCTCTGAGAGTTTATTGTAGTGCCTCTTTCCAGGAAGTCCACCAAAATCACACCTTTTCTGTCCCAAAAAAACAGTCGCCATCATCTTCCTTGCCGACATTGTTTGCATGCATTTCTTGGGTTTTGGGGGAGAACTTGTGTGCCCCCTCTGCATTGATTGCAATTTCGTTTCACAGTTCACGTGTTTCACCCATGTTTCGTCACCAGTAACGATGCGATCGAGTAAAGAGTCACCATCCTTATGGTAAACGTCCAAAAAGTTCAACGCTGCAGCCATTCGCTGATTTTTGTGGTCCTCTGTCAAGATTTTTGGAATCCATCTTGCACAAAACTTGTGGTAACCAAGCTTTTCGCTGATGATTTCGTGCAACAAACTTCGCGAAATTTGTGGAAAACTCAAAGAAAGTTCCGTTATTGTGAACCTTCGATTTTCACGGACTTTAGCATCGACTTTTTCGACAAGTTCGGCAATCACTATGCTGGGTCTCCCACTTCGATCTTCGTCGTGAACATTGGTTCGGCCATTTTTAAATCTGATGACCCACTGACGCACTCCACCTTCAGTGATAATGTTGTCCCCATACACTTCACAAAGCTGCCGATAGATTTCTATCGGTTTACAGTTTTTTGCAGTCAGAAACCTTATTACTGCACGCACCTCGCAGCTCGCGGGATTTTCAACTAACGCAGACATTTCAAACCGTCACAGTATCTGAACGGAGCACAGCACGAACCTCTCACTAGCACGGCTAGATGCCGACTGAGCTGCGCAACGCTCTGACCCCAAGATGGCCGCGCTAGCCCCGCCCCTAGCGGAAACAGACGAAAACGTAATCTACTTTCTGGATAGCCCTCGTATATACAGATTGGGTGAAACATCCTTTCCTAATTGTTTGCAAACTTTTACTGCCTAATGGCTATAAATTTCTCTTCCTCGCTCAACCTCTGTTTTAGTGTTCAAATACAGATTCAGTTTTACATGGACCAAAATACTTCCTTTAGGTCGAAAAAAACCCACCGAAAACAGTTGTTTTCAATATTATTAAGTTGATTCATGCCTTTAAGCTTAAGCGTAAGCCTATACCTTAAGCTCCGATATGTTCCAAAGGAAAACGGCTGCCGACATGACCGTTGGAGTTAAAGGAACATATTAAAAAAAATAGGCATGATCTGCACCACAAATTTCTGAATATGAAATATTGCAAAATACATAGGCATAAGAATGCTAATTCAATCCATAATATTTTCCTGTCATAACAGTTGCAACAGAACGTATCAGAATTATGTTATGATAACAAATGTTTAAGCATGCTCATCCACACTTACTTTTTTTCTTTATTATATATGTAAGCTAATACATAATTACATAAAAAGTTTTATGCATAGTTTGGCTTCTATTAATATATTAATATTGCCTGGTGAACTACAACTCGTATATTGCAGTGTCGCTTCACTTTTAGCAAAATAATTAAACTGATAAAAGTTTATAGATATACACAATTTAAAACGTTATTCATAAAATTGCAACAATATTTTCTATTTAATTGTAAAACCTCATATGAAACACGAACACAATTAAGTGAAATAAAGTACAATTTATTCTCCTCCCTTGCATGCATGTCTGCATTATTGCATGATGGGCTTTGGATATCTGTATGCCCATACAAAAGCAATTTGCTGTGGTGAATCTATTTTTTTAATTTATATGAATAATTACTGTACCAAATTTGAATATCTACAACCAAAACTGTGTTCCCAAATCCCAAATTGTACACAGTGTGCAGATAGTATTTGTTGTATGTTGCTGGGATTTCAGGACTCCGGGTGGTACAAGTACAAATTGAATAATTTATGAACTACGGCTCTGTATGTATATGAACTGTACTATGTATTACAAATATAGAGTTCTGCACAAGGAAACAGGATTCAAACTTGGAACCTTTGCATCAGAAAGCCACCCCGTTTTATTAATATACAGGGTGTGCATCTGCGCATAGTGGCCTTTTAATACGCAATGGTGTGATGATTGTTATTAATATTACTCTTAATGTCATTGTTATTATTGTTGATATTCTATGATGTAGCGGTATTACAATAGTACCCATATTATATACATTATAATATTATATGACATGGCTATACATTTAATGATAAAAAAGCAGTATACGTATTATTTGGATATAACAAAGATAAATGCTAGCACACCAAGTACAGTTGGCTCGTGATGGAGTAGTATTTAGTGACATTGATAATTACGAGAGTTATATCGGATCTGGGTAAACGACCATAACAATTTTGATAGCACATTCGTACGTAAATGAACCCCAAAAACCCCACTGAACGAATATATTGATTTCAACCTAAATTCTTTTTGATTTACTTAGGCAAGCGTTTTGCCTGGTCATTGTAACTGTTAATGGGTTTCACATTTAAAGAAACAAACAAACTTTATTGAAGAGTACATAATTCTCTACCGATTAACAATAAGAATTGCCAAACCTTGTGGTTTTGCATGCAAAACTTAAGAAAATTGGAAACAGCACCAGAACCTATAGACAACCCGATAGTTTCTGTTCACCATTGGACGTACGAGGGCTGTTCAATAAAGAATGCTCACAATTTTTTGACAACGTACCTTTACTCATCCTGATAATTTTGATAGTCCTTCTGAAAATGGTCTCCCCTGAATGCGGTGCACTTGTACCAGCGTTTCTGTCAGTCTTCAAGGACATGCTGGAAACCATTTCATGAGAGATCCTTCAAAATCGCCTCCGCCGCCTTCACTACTGCTTCAGATGATGAATAATGCCTCCCAGAAGTCATTTCTTCAAGTTAGGGAATAAAAAAGGTCACATGGGGCTAAAACCGAACTATAGAGAAGGCGAGGGATGCACTTCACGTTGATTTTTGCAAAATATTCAGCAACAACATTGGCAGTATGCGACCGCGCATTATCGTAGTGCAGCATCCAGCCCGCTTCACGGAAATGTGGTCTTTTGTGCCTGATATGGCCTTGCAATGTTTACAGGACATCCCTGTAGTATTATCCAGTTACTGATGTGTGTGCAGGTACATGCTAATAAACCATTCCATGAATATCAAAGAATAACAAGAACATAACTTTCTCAGCAGAAGCAACCACTTTTGCTCTTTTAGGTGTTGGTGATGAAGGAGATTTGCACACTGAGCTTTGTTGTTTGCTCTCAGGATCAAAATGATGTAACCAAGTTTCATCAGCAGTGATTACGTTTGAAGGAATCTCCGGATTTTCCTCTAAAATCAACTTTAACTGCATGCAGACCTGCACGTAAATGTCCTTTTGTTCGGAAATCAACAGTCTTGGAACCCATCGCGCACAAACACGTCTCATGTGCAATGTTTCTGTCACTAACGTGTGGGTGGCACAGAGTGAAATGTTCAGTATTTCAGAAAGTGATCTTAAAGCAATTTGTCGATCCTCTCTCACAATGGCAGTTGGAGTGTTGATGTTTTCTTCCGTAAGAGCGGTAACTGGAGCACCGGGTTCACCTTCCTTTGAAATTAATTGCCTCCCCTCTTTAAACAACTTAAACCAACTTTTAGCTGTGCTGTAGGGAAGAACAGACTCTCCACAGGCCTCCTGTTACATTGCTTAGTCCTCAACGGAAGATTTGTTGAGACGAAAGCAGAATTTCAAAGTCGCATATTGCTCCTCGCGTGTTACCTCCATTGCAGTGGTAGGCGATGCTGAACATGTCTGAGCTTGCCTGGTTCTCACAGGCGGGAACCAGCAGTACCACCCATGAAAATACTACGGAGTGTTTGTGTCACATTAAGCTAACAGAATATAGTAATATTGAATTTTAGTGCGAAAAATTATGGCGGTAAAAAATTTATGATCATTCTTTATTCAACAGCCCTCGTATATAGAGTGAACAAGTTAGAGTTAACATTTGCAGTCTCCGGAAAAGCTACAATGCACGTAATACGGAAACAAAAATCTTCAATTGCTGGGCCTCTGATTACGCTAGATGGTATTGTTTTGATGAGGTGAATAGCGTGGCCGGAAAAGGCACTACGGTCCACCGGGTCGGTTTTTGTCACACTTTTGATCGCATACAGTTTCAAACGATTTTTGATCGTCTACCCTAGTGATGTCAGCGCGAAGGCGGGTGTCACTGACAGTGTGATAAAGGAATACATACAAGCATACAGCACATATTCTTCTGTTTCATGTTAATCGATATAAACAGTTGTATCGATTAACATAAAGATGATATAAGTAACGTTTGTAGGCACAGCTTGTAAAATAATGCGTCGGGAATCATATATTTTTATATAGTTTTCACATACTATTCTTAAAGAAATATTAATATTCCTTTTTAAATGAAACAAACGTTTGCAGAAAGAGTTTAATTTCACATCTCGCCTTTCGAACAATAGAGGTAGAGGAAACCAAGTTGATAAATGTTAAAAGCTATTAAATTCCATACCTTCTGCATGACATTATGAGGAATAAATGAATAGTGACAGCCCTCTAAGAAAACAAAGTATAGAACAATTCAAAACATTAATACCAGAATTTATTTTGGTTCCATTTACACCCCGCCTTTAACGACAATGGTCATATCGGCGGCCGTTCTCCTTTGGAACATAGTTATTGTAACTTTGTGGTTTCGTAAAATTGTAAGTGCAATTGCAGAAATTCCAAAATGCTCTTTATTTCCGTAGAAACACACTTTGATCAACCCTTACAGGAGGAGAATTGCGTAACATACTCAAATACAATCTGAAAGGTCATAGAATTCAAACAAAAGAGTTCACTTTCAAAACACAGCTGTACGCACACGATTATTAAGTTCCATTTCGACTCTCCATTCAACCAACCTCCGTAGAAACACACTTTGGTCAACCCTTACAGTAGGAGAATTGCGTAACATAGACAAATACAATCTGAAAGGTCATCGATCTCAAACAAAAGAGTTCACTTTCAAAACACAGCTGAACGCACACGATTATTAAGTTCCATTTCGACTCTCCATTCAACTAACCGCGGCTTCCTTTAATACTTCCATTGATGGTTTGCAGATGTTTGTGGAAAGTTCTGTCATAATGAAAACGGTACCAGATGAAAGACGAACCTTCAGTTATCTATCTTTATCTGCTCTGGCAAGCTTTTTATCTCCGCGCTATCTGCGTGGAATCTTTCCCTTTGTGCGCGTTGCCCGCGCATCGTCGCAACAATGGGTTCACGACAATATCGATGGTGTTAACTCGCATACGTTGGCTTACCGGTACTTTGTATTTTAATCATTAGATCACATGCAATTCACACTCTCATTCATACTTCCAGACTCTGTGGAAGATGGGGCATCATCTTGGTTGGAGAAAATTTCCCCACCCCACCTGGGAATCGAACCCGGCACAGTAGGCAGTGCTCTACCGACTGAGCTACAGGGCCAGTCCACCGGACTACTTCTAAAACTATTATGCTACAGAAAAAGTTACATAATCAAATTGTTTTTTTATGTTTTGTTTAGTGACGTCCGTCATTGAAGGTCATGTCGGATTATGAATGAAATGGGCAAAATGATGCTCAAATGAGCTTAGAGTCCATAGAGCTTAAGAGTTACCTGACATTTAGCTTTCAGGATGAGGGAAAACCATGGAAAACACCGTATCCAGTTACTCACCCTAAACGAGATTGTGTAAATGTTGTGTTAATGCTAGAGGTTCTACCCCCATTAGTCCTGGATCCATAGGACTAAGGACCCGGGCCTTCTTCGACCAGGGAGTTACCGAGCTGTCCCAAAAGGGCTTCCGGCGTCCTCAGTGGGGCTTTCCATAGGGCAAGACATAGAGGCTAACAAGCGCCCCCCATCTGGTGCTTTGGACTCAAGACGGGATGGACGTGGATACGCCACTTACGCGCGCCAATACTAAAAATGGGAAGGCTACCGATATGACCTCGGTGGGGCCGCCTGGCGATCTAGCGCACCTTCTGCTAGCTCTCCAGGAATATTAATGGTTTCCCTCAACCCCGTCCGGAGACGTACCTAATCACCCGCGGGAATCGGGAACCACTGCCCCCTCGAGACCAACCCAATCCGAATAACTCCCTGAGGGAGGGGCTCGAATGTACGGCCCGAGGTTCCTCTAGTAACGTCAGAGGTACCACGAGTGCTAAGGTTCCGCAGCGCCCGCACCACGGCAGCTGAAGGGTACAGATCCCCTCCCCTACGGGAACTCTAAACGAGTTTCGAACTCCTGACCTCTTGAACGTGAGGCCATGTTACCACTACGCTACAGAGGCGGGCAAGTGATTTAAAGATTGCGGCGTCTCGCCAAGCCCAGGTTCATGGCTTCGAGTCTTGTCTTTGGTATAGATATTTATGTGTAATGTGTTTATATATGCAAAAATAAAGGACAACAAGAAAAATAGTAAATTGCAGAAACATAAATCGGCGAAACTAAGGAAAAGGAAAAAACACCGAAAGAAATCGGAGAGCTGTATATGTCATACGTATGTTTTTGTTTATTTCTTACAGTTTTACCTCTTACACAAATTCCCTTTGAAAACAGAGAACTCCTCTTGCTATTCCCAGAATATTAAATGTATAAATTTTATTTGATATATAAATATCTTAAAAATATGGCATTTGAATCAAAATCAGTGTAACTGTTGTTGGAAAAATGTAGAAAAGTTGTTCAAATAAAGGGATTGGGAGAATTTTCTTAAAAATCATTGCCACACATTTGGAAGAAACTTTACTCTTTCTTTTTTAGTTAATTGATGGAAATTAATCATTTCTTCACACTAGCCGTATATAGGATAAGGTTTTTGATAAATAGAGCCAACATGAAAAATTCAATGCCATGGGCGGGGTTTGAACCACGGATCTCCTGGTTTCCGTCCATTCGCTCTAACCCATTGAGCTACCATGACACTAAATTCTCCGTGGTTCAAATCTCGGCCATGGCACTGAATTCTTCATGTTGATTCTATCAAAAGCTTTAACCTATATACGGCTAGCGTGAAGAAATGATTACTTTCCATCAATTAACTAAACTAATAAGAGTTAAATGATGAAGCCTGGGACTCAAGTAGTTATAGTAAGTTGCCACAAACGGTGTACCTCAAATGCGAGAGCCCCTAGTGGTCCACCGGGGAAATATAAGAGTCAAATGGAGAATTTAATGTCAGGACTGCATGTTGGCCATGGCAGCTCAATAGGTTAGAGCGACTGGACGGAAACCAGGTGATCCGTGTTTCAAATCCCGGACATGGCATTGAATTTTTCATGTTGACGTTATCTAGCAATTCTTTTTATTGATAGGAGATACTTCTCATGTTTTAGTTTGTCACTCAAGTACGTCATTCTGGATTATTTTACATAATTGTAAACCGTAAGAGACGGACAAAATGATACTGCACCAATATTCCGGAGCGTGTTAAAGCACACAATTTTGTTCAAACACATTTTTTGTAAAGTGGAACATTTCGGATGTATTCCTTTGTATTTAAAATGGATGACACATATGTGAAGAACTTGCTCTAGTGACACCCAGTAACGCCTTCTCTTCGAACCTACACTACGAGTCAACATCTTGGCCATTGCACGTGATGAGAGCAAATGAATAATAATTCAGTGTAGTACACCCATGTAGTCTGAACCATGTAGGCAGGACGTGGCAGCTGTCTTATTACGTCAAGAACAAGGACGGATCTAAAAGTTACTTCATCACAAAATAACGAAGCAGTACAACCATTTCTGTGTGGATATTGTTGCAGAACTCTTTCTAAGATAAAATGACATAAAACAAGTTTTTGGGGAAGACAACTATGTACGTATAATGATGTCCGTATTCCTTTACCAGAGATACATTATTGTTGCATTACAATGTAGAATGCTCTTGACCTATTTTTAAACCTTCATCTTATAATAACTCTTCAACATTAATCTTGAAAACCAGGTGCGAGAAAGCGGACACTTTGTATGTCACTTATACAACAATACCTAATGTCATCATCTAGCTATATATCTCTAATTATACGCGATTTAGAGACAGAGACGAAGAGAGCTGGATTTATTACAATTACGTGAATTTCACTAGTCACTGCGTTTATTTTATACTTGGCCTTAAAATGGTTTCTAATGGTTTCAATACATTTTATGCAGAGGGTGCATAAAAGCATACAAGGAGATACGACAGTTTGCTAGTGTCAATGAGAACCGAGAGAGATGGGCCATATCTATGACTCTTACGTGGGAGTTCGCTGTTTCACATTCAATGTGTCAATTTGACAGATTTTTTTTTTCATGGTTTCCTCAGTCGTTAGGTAAATACCAGGCTACATATGCAGTACCACGGGCCAAAGTTCAGCTACAGAAGAGGTAAAACTACGAGGGCTGTTCAATAAAGAACGATCTGATAGCTTAATGTGAAACAAACACGCCGTAGTAGTTTCATTGTTGGCACTCCTGGTTACCGCCCGTGAGAACCAGGCAGTTTCAGACATATTCAGTATCGCCTACCGCTACAACTGCAGTTAAAGTTGATGTTAGAGGAAGTTCCGGAATTTCTTTCAAACGTAATCACTGCTGATGAAACTTGGCTACATCATTTTGATACTGAGAGCAAACAGCGAAGCTCAGTGTGGAAATCTGCTACATCACCACCCGCCCCAAAAAAAAGCAAAAGTTTTTTTTTTACGCTGGGAAAGTTACGGTGATCTCATTCTTTGATATTCATGGAATGGTTTATCACCATGTTGTACCTGCACATACATCAGTAACTGCACAATACTACGGGGATGTCCTGAAAACCTTGCAAGTCCATATCAGGCGCAAAAGACCACATATCCGTGAAGCAGACTGGATGCTGCACCACGATAATACGCGGCTGGCAATGCTGTTGCTGAATATCTTGCAAAAATCAACGTGAAGTTCATCCCTTACCCTCCCTATAGTCCGGATTTAGCCCCATGTGACTTTTTAATTCCCTAACTTGAACAAACGCCTTCGTGGGAGGCATTATCCATCATCAGAAGCAGTGGTGGAGGCTGCGGAGGAGATTTTGAAGGATCTCTCAAAAATGGTTTCCAGTATGTCTTTGAAGACTGGCAGAAACGCTGGGACAAGTGTATCGCATTCAGGGGAGACTATTTTGAGAATGAAATGAAATGAAATGTGTAGTGTTTAACGCCCGCGTTTACTACATACGGCACCGCAGGCGATGACACTGATGATACATGAGATGAAGATGGAGCACCGGCGGAATGAGTTGGCGGGGGAAACCGGAGATCCCGGAGAAAACCCGCCCAGCGCCGTGTTGTCCACCTCAAATCTCACTTTGCGGTCGCTTGGGATCGAACCCGGGCCACCTTGATGAGAGCCAAGCGGTCTAACGAAGGAAGGATGAGTGAAGGTTCGTTGTCAAAAAAAAAATCTTTATTGAACATCCGTCGTAGATAGCACTGGAAACCAGCTACAAAACTGAGACCTCTATAAGCAAGTTCCTCCATTATATACTGCAGGAAGACGTCTAGGAATCCAAGCACATATATGCTGACTTGGATGAACTAATGATAGGATCAATAATTTGAAGAGAAAACCAAAAAGAAAAAATCTGTATCACAAGAAACAAAAATTCCCTAGAAATGAATCTAAGACCTGTCAAATGATATTTTTACACATTATCTACTTTGGAGACATCTCGGTTTGGTAGTGATATTGGCGGTGGGGGATGCTAGTGGAGTGGTGCTAGGATGGTATCCCTGGCAACATAGGCGTCACATGTTCATCACAGAATATATCGCAAGTTGTGAATTGGGAATTGGCAGAAAACTCTCAGGATCATCGGCTTACTTATTCAAAAATCAAAGGGACAAGACATTACATAAAGATGATACATCCGAACGAGCATTAATTCCACAATTTGTTTTTGCTGTACTCAGAGATAGATTACAGTCTGTTGATACATTTCAGATGTTATATCTTTCGTACTGCTTCCCGTACAGTTCACAAGAACAGCCTTACAACTCGTGATACTCAAGTCTTTATATAGTTCATGATGGAAGCCATGGGTTGCTAGTTTTATGATGATAAGGATATTTCTAGCATTGCACTAGAGATGCAGAAGTCCTCTTGGACCTCCCTCCTCTTCATTCTTCTCTGTTCTAACACTTCCACATATAGTCCGGTAGATGGCAGCAGATACGTCAGGCATATGTCCTTCAAGAAGTAAGCCTCCCTGGTAAGCTCATAAAGAAGTCAGGCTTTGGTGACTTTTATTGGAGAATTTAATGTCAAGACAGCATGTTGGCCATGATAGCTCAATGGATAAGAGCGACTGGACGGAAACCAGGAGATCCGTGGTTCAAATCCCGGCCATGGTATTGCATTTTTCATGTTGACTATCTATGCAAGGACTAAATTGCTACGTTTATGAGACTTACATTTTTCGTTAATCAGCTTTTCTCCGTTTCATACGATTTACCACTTATGCAAAATTCATTTAGAATGAAGAGAACTTGGGTGGACATTCACAGCAACTTCAAGATATACTTTTCGTTCGTGATATTAATATTGTTATTTATGGTATTGTAATCAAAATCAACAAAGAATTTTTGAGAAATTCTTAAGTTTTCGACAGGTTACATCTATCGAGTAATTTAATGTGGAGGGATGTTCTAGAAATTTTCATGCTGTATTTTTGGAAGATATTTACCTTATAATACACCAAGATTGATATTTTGTTTTTGAGGTTATGCTATTCACAAATTCATACATAGAAATCACGGAGCTTTTTAATAAAAATCATTTTTATTAATTTAGGAGGCCTTATAACATATTATATCTCCAGTGAAATATCGACATTGACTTTGGGGTTGAATAAAATACTTCCGCTACTTATGGTGGGTAAATTCGTACATAGCAGAGAAAGAAAAAATATTTTTCTATTGATATAATTGTTGGGTGATGTGCAACTTCCTTTATGTACTAAACGTAAGCAGTGGGAAATACTTAACTAAACCAGGGAATTTTGGCACCCAGGAAGAAAATATTTTGCAGTATTCGTCGACTTCAAGAAAGCATTCGACTCAGGGAACAGAGAAAAACTAGTTGGAAAACTGAGACAAATGATCAAGGAAGAAGGCCCTGAATCCTGTCTAAAACAAAAGCTCATCCAGATAAATAACAGTGTTGAAATCTCAGATAAAATCATACAAACGAACGGAGTCCTACAAGGCGACACTTTAAGCCCTACGCTGTTTGACATCTATACAGCCGAGGTAACAAACATTACAGGAGAAAACTTAACAGGAAATAGTTCTTTATGCAGACGATATGGTAATAGGTTCGAAGAAAGTAGAGGATGTTCAAGATGCAATATACATATTAAAGATTTGGGCAAGAGCATATGAGATGGACATAAATAAACAGAAGACAGTACAAATTACATTTCGGAATGGTGGAAAAATAGCAACTAAAGACGCTCTAACACTATACAACGAGACTCTACGGGTTGTAGAACACTATGAATATCTGGAAGTTACGATATAGACAACTACAACTTCCTTTAATATGCACTTACAGGAGAGAGCAGCAGCAGCAGCCATCCGAGCCTGACACAGTACTCCGAACATAGCCAATCGTAGCATATGGCATAGAAATAATCTGCGAAAGACTCAAAATAGGGGACTTGAAAAGAATTGAGAAGGCCAAGACGATATACTGGTATACGAGCTCATGAGGAAGTTACTTCATAGAGGATATAACGCTACAGCACTGGTTACCATCCACAAGAGCCTACCAGAAACTGGTGGGAATGCAGCATCAACTAGATTTATGAGTTTCAGGCATTTAAATACCCTCACATGACAATTTAAATGCCCTTGCGCAAGTGCATGCCAGCCCTTGTATTCAAAGAATTCTATCATTTGAGTTCGATTGAATGTACTAAATTAATACATTTGAAATTAGTGGGCAAAGTTTCTGGTGGAATTTTGTGTGTTGGTATGATAGTTATTTCTAACAATATGTGGCACCATGGAAACAAAACACTGGCTAAAAGCATTATTAGCAAATAATGATGTTTATATTTTTGCTTTTGTGTGAGTTTCTAACGGTCTGGATTTTCTTGGGTATCTCATTAAACTACATACTGTTTATATATAATTGATGAGTTTTAGTGTGCCATTTAACATTTATAAAGGTATTTGATACATCGAAACGTGCATATAAGTGTTATATAGGTTATAGGTAAACCATTCTTTGAAACAACTGACCTTCTGTTGACTGTGTACACAGGATCATGAATAGGCTAAACGATACATGGGAAGAAACACCTAAACATAACACAACAATGGGAACATACTTGAGGCCTGATGTGGTAAGGAAACTAATGCCTGTGTACCAAAGGTTGGCATCAGATGAAATACTACGGAGATGTACATTGGGTAAGACACAAAGTGCAAGTGAAAGTTTACATAATATTGTGACTCTGTGGGCTCGTGAAATGAAAAGTCCAATTTCACCACTCAAAAATGTTCTTTATTTCCACCTTATTCCAATTACAGTTTAATGTACACAATTACAATTTAATTTACACCATTCAACCTTGTCAGTTCATCTTTACACGTCCGCTCAACTCAACTATACGTCCGCCCGGCTCACGGTCACTCACTCAACTGGCTGTCGCCTCGCTTGTATCGATCGCCCCGAAGTCTCTCGATTCTTCCATTATGGAGGGGGAAATCATTCTGGAGCCTTCGTGCACCTTCGCGCGGTAGGAGGAGGTGCCACCCCTTGCGACCCCCCCCCGCCACCGCCAGTCCGCATTATCGATCGGCAACGCGAGTTCGCCGTCTGCGCGACACTGCTCCCTCCTCAAAGCTGGTCGTCCCGAACAGCACCATCGTAGCGGGCTAGACGATCCAGGTGTACCAACAGCATCTTCCCTCGGGGAACCTTCTGGATGCGGTAGACCACGTCGTTAATCCTCTTCACCACCCGATACGGTCCTTGCCATGGCTGCTGGAGCTTCGGGCAGCGTCCCTTGGTCCGGGTAGGACGGTAGAACCAGACCAGATCACCTTGCTGGAACCCTTGGCTGTTGGCTTGCTTGTCATATCTGGTCTTCATGCGGTCGCTCGCCTTCTGGATGTTCTGGCGAGCCATCTCGTGCATGTCGTGGAGGTGGTCCAACAGGTTCTCCACATACTCGGTCACCGGGTGCTTCGCCTCCGGAGGGCTTCCAAAAGCCAGGTCAGAAGGGAGGCATAACTCTCGACCGAACATTAAGCTGGCTGGCATCATCCCAGTTGTGTCGTGTGTAGACGAGCGGTAGGCCAGCAAGAACAGTGGCACCTTGACGTCCCAGTCTCGCTGATGGCTGGCCACGACCTTCCTCAGGTGTTCCTCTAAGGTCTTGATGTATCTTTCGACCATGCCATCCGACTGGGGATGTAGAGGCGTCGTGCGGGTCTTGTTCACCACAAGCCTTTGTAATGCCTCCTTCATTAGGTTGGACTCAAAGTTGGTACCCTGGTCACTGTGTAGCTCTAACGGTACCCCAAATCGACAGAACACTTGCTCCACGAGGCAGTCTGTGACTGTCTTTGCCTCTTGGTTTGGGATGTCGTACACCTCCAGCCACTTAGTGAAGTAGTCCACGACCACCATTAGGTACTTGTTGCCTCGGTCGGAAACTGGGAACGGTCCAGCATCATGTTCCTGGTTCTCTGGCCCTCCAGTCGCGCCATCACCACCACCTCGCTCTTCGCGGGGACAACCACGTCTTCGTCCAAGACGACCCTGCAAATTCCAAGGCGCTCTTCGGGTTGACGGAGTATAACCTCTTCTCCGTTAAGCCGCAGGACCTTCTTGCCGACGTCGACCGTCGCCTCATGGCTCCTGAGGGCATCCAGTCCCAGAATCACCTCCTCAGCCACCTTCGCGACGAACACGCACAGACGCACGGCACTCTGTCCCAAGTTCAGCTCCAGCAGGGCCTCGTTCTCCACAGGCAAGCTGTCGCCCGATGCCGTGACAAGCTGGTATGGTCGGCTCGGCTTCCTTGTCGGCAAACCCTTCGCCACGTCAGGTCTGATGATGGTCACGGCCGCCCCGGTGTCCACCAGCACGCGGCACGGCTTTCCTCTTACCCAACCGTCCGCGATGAGGCTGTCATCCATACGCCGGCTGACGGCGGGCAGTGTCACTCGAGGGGATGGTGGTGATGTCGCCGACGCGCTCCTCTCCACGACGGCCCTTACTCGTTTTCCGGCTGCTCTTCCTGGTGTGGGCAGTCTTTCTGCAGGTGTCCGGGCTGTCCACACCCCCAACACAGGCCACTAGGTGTTCGCCGGCGTTCCTCAGCTGCTCTTCTGTCTTTGGCGTAGCGGACACTCCTCGTTCTCGACGTCGGCATAGATGTTACTTTGGCCGCCTCCAATCCTTAATGCCGCTGTCAGCGCCTCGTGAATGGTTTTATATTCACCGAGCATTAGGCGCTGACGAATCTCCGTGTCCCGTACCCCGTCGACAAAGTTGTGGGCGGCTTCCCGGGATACGAACTCCAGTGGCAGGTCAACTAAGGCCTTGCTAGCCAGCTGCTCGATCGCTATGGCGAACTCCTGCAACGTCTCCCCCGGCTGCTGCGACCTTGCCTTTAGCGGGCTGCGGTATGCTGCGGCTAAGCGGTGGTTCCCGAAGCGATTCTCCAGGGCCTCCCAGATGTCCTTGGGCGCCGCCGTCGTCTGCACCGCGTTTAGGACTTCCGCGGCCTGTCCCTGGAGGCTGGCTATTAACTGCGTGGCCTCCTCCTCCGGTGACCATCTGTTGTGCTTGGCCACTGTGTCGAACTGGCGGCGGAAGACCTCGAATGTTGACGTGCAGTCATATTTGGGAGGTTTGACGCGCGCAGATGTTGTGTCGCGTCCCGGCGCGTTGTCCTTCAAATCCTTCAGCTTCCTGCCGACGACGTCCTCCACCATGGCGTTCAGGGACTTGACGCTGCTGTCGGCCTTTCCCTCCAGGTTGTTTACGCGGTTCGCAAGGTCTTCGACGTCTTCAACCACGGCGTTCAGGGTCTTGGCGTTATTGTCGGCCTTTCCCTCTAAATCATTAAGGCGGTCGTCTACTTGACCCATCCGCTTGCCCAGATTCGTGACGTCATCCCTCACGCCGGCTAACTGTTCCTCAAATTTGGCGGCGAGAGCCTCGTTCGCCACCTTCACTTCCGTGGTCAGTTCGGCCATCTTTGCGGTCATTGTCGTGGCCAAGTTGTTGTTTGCCGTTTCCGTCTTCGCTGTTAATTCGGCCTTCATTTGTTCTATCTTCCCGGTTGTGTCGTTGGCCGTCTTCATTTGTTTCAGTTCCGCGGCTAGGTTGTCATTTGCCGCTTCTGTTTTTGCAGCGAGGTTTTCATTTGCCGTCTTCATTTCTTTCAGTTCCGCTAAAATCTTTTCTAATGCTGCCTCCATTGTGTTATATCCTACTCCTGACACCAATTGTGACACTGTGGGCTCGTGAAATGAAAAGTCCAATTTCACCACTCAAAAATGTTCTTTATATCCACCTTATTCCAATTACAGTTTAATGTACACAATTACAATTTAATTTACACCATTCAACCTTGTCAGTTCGTCTTTACACGTCCGCTCAACTCAACTACACGTCTGCCCGGCTCACGGTCACTCACTCAACTGGCTGTCGCCTCGCTTGCATCGATCGCCCCGAAGTCTCTCGATTCTTCCATTATGGAGGGGGAAATCATTCTGGAGCCTTCGTGCACCTTCGCGCGGTAGCAGGAGGTGCCACCCCTTGCGTCCCCCCCCCCCGCCGCCGCCAGTCCGCATTATCGATCGGCAACGCGAGTTCGCCGTCTGCGCGACAATATGATATGGCATAACTGCCCAAAAGAAATATTTGATTCAAAGAAGAGACTTCAGGTTGCTGTGACATCAACCATCAGTGAATTCAATTTTGGTTGTTATGCCTCACTCAAGCTGCAGTCAGACATAATGAACATAGATTTCTCTAGCATCTCTAAAAATTAGCCAAGGGAAGGACCAATTATGCTTACCTCATTCAGAAATTTCTGCGAAGGTAACTTCTAAAACTTCCAGAAGGAAACTGAAATTGAAGAACACTGCTGCAGAAGAGAGAAGGAAGAGGCAAGAGGGTCCAAATTATCTCTCTGGAGGGTTTTAGTCTACTTCAAGGCATGTAGCTGAGATGGAAAATATTTTGGATTTTAAAATTTGATTTACTCAGTTATAGTTTTTTCAACATTTTTTGTCATTCAAAATGCTCCACACGATGCAGTTTTGATTCAGTCCCTCTAAAATTTTCAACAAATGTTCTTAGAAAGAAAAAAAATGAATGTTTAATATTCATTATATTTTTAAAGTTATTGATATAAGAAGTCAAAGGTTTAATCATTTCTTGGCTTTTTTGTTTGCTTCATACCCAATAGTTTCCTCTGTAACTAAAGGCAGTATAAGAAATTCATATGATAGATATTTTCTTCACAACCATCTGAATATTTTTAGAAATAGAAAAATTAAAATTTTGAAAATTTCCATCACGGGAAACGAAGAAAAGGAAGATAGATTTGGAATTCTACACCACCTCAGCCATGATGGAAGACAACTGGAAAAAGGAGTGCAACCCCCAGAGTCATGTTAAAACAAGAACAGCAGTCCATGGGTTCCACCATAAACTATGTAACAAGAGAAACCACTATCCAAATGAAGAGTGCCAGGGTGTGTTGTTCGGACAGAGCTGTGAGAAATATCACCTATTAACTTGTACAAAAAGGACAAAATCCGTTACAGACTACAGCAAAGATTAAACTGTTATCTTATCCTTGTTTGTCAATGCTCCACTTCAACACTTTTTTCTTGTTAATTAATTTAAAAAATAAATACTTTACACATTTTTAAATTTAATTAACTTCTTCTCAGCCCACTACTTTGGATTTGATAATTTGTTGCTGAATGATTACTATGTTTATAAATGTCAAGTTACCTGCCCGCCTCGGTAGCGTAGATGGTAGCATGTCTACCTCACGTTCAAGAGGTCCCGAGTTCGAATCTCGGTCAAGGTGAGTTACCTGGATAAGGTTTTTTCCGGGGTTACCTGACGAATGTCAGGTAACTAAGCTCCATGGACCTCGGGCTAATTTGAGCATCATTTCACCAATTTCATTCACCGTCCGATATGACTTAACGTTGGAGGACATAAATTGCAAAAAAAAAAAAAAAAAAAAAAAAAAAAAGTCTAGCTACCAACTCTTTTGTCCAATATCTTATGTTTTTATTATCATTGATTAGCGTGCGTTTTTGAAATTGAAGTGATCGCATTTATTCTACGGGGTACGTCCAGAAGGTAAGCTCTGTTTGGTAATAAAAATTAAATTGTGTACAGATACACAAAAACTATTTATTGCCCAAAATTCTACAACTCTTAAACTACTTTTTCTAATAACTGCCGAAATTTTGCAGGCATTTGTCATAGCGAGGCACAAGTTTTTGTATACCTTCTTCGTAGAAGTTTGCCGCCTGTGTCTTCAACCAGTTGGAAACATTTTCT
The DNA here is from genome assembly GCA_030765055.1 of Mantis religiosa. NCBI lineage: Eukaryota > Metazoa > Arthropoda > Insecta > Mantodea > Mantidae > Mantis > Mantis religiosa. Next base: position 59,060,297 of record CM060957.1, read on the forward strand.
TTCAGCTCATCGTCATTGTTGAAGTGTTGACCGCCAAGGAAAGATTTGAGATGCAAAAACAGATGAAAGTCGCTAGGAGCGAGGTCAGGGCTGTACGGGGGTGGTCAAACACGTCCCAGCCAAATTCCTGTAAGATGTTTTTCGGCGCATTTGCAGTGTGTGGTCGTGCGTTGTCGTGAAGAAACACAACACCTTTTGACAACATTCCTCGGCGCTTATTCTGTATTGCGCGGCCCAATCCTAGCATTCAGAAAACGAATCACAGATCTGATTTCACAAGCGGCTGGATTTTCAATCAACACCGACATTGTAAACTAGCACAACAAATCGTACGTGGCTAACAGAGACCTTACAATGGCGCACGTTTCTTCTTATTTACACAGAGCGCCTATCGCGCATGTGCGGAACTGCGATCGTAGCGCTGCAGCGGAGATAAATTGAAACAGAACTTATTTTCTGGACGCCCCTTGTGTATTGCTTGCAAATACCTTCACAAAGAAATAAAAAAGCAGAGGCTAAAAAAGAAACCATCGGATGCGATATTTTATATACAAACTGAAAGTTTGTAATTATTCTGATTTGAAATTTTATAAAACTTGAAAACAATATTGTTATCTTCTCTTGTCTGTATCACAATATTTTGTTTGTGTAGATTTTAGGTTATTTACACGTTAGCTCTTAAGATTATATTACGAAAACTACAACTGGATTTCATAGCTGCTTGTAGTTACCAAACTGACCTTTCCTTATTCTTCAGGGCATTTGGGTATCGAAATATTAAAATAAAATGAGCAACTAAGGTTCTTCTCTGAAAAACATGGAGATTCCTTGAAGTTAATATTGGCTTTTTATGATAAGAGTAGATAAGATTTGAAACGTGTGGTCTTATAGATAACAAAACAATGCACATCCAAGTACTATACGTAGAATCATTGCCATGTTTAATCATTAAGTGAAGCCTTTCATAAGTTTGGAAATTGTAAAGTTGGTAGCAGAAGAAGTATAGTGCTGGAATTAAGTTGTGCATGTTTGCTTACATTTTAAACATGGTTTCGTATAAACGACGTATGAAAATTCGTATTCCCTCCTTTAAGATTTTGTTAGCTGTTTTCTCGATATGGAGAACACATTTTAGTTCTTCGCAAAGCTTTATAAATACACTTGTTAACGCTTCTATTTTGTCTACCAGCTGGCTTTTGTTAGTAGAAAGAGGAACTAATACATTTAAACTGAGATTTTATCAGAAATCCAGTCTTGAGGTCCTTGAAATCTCTCTCAGGGAGAAAGAGGAAAGGGGAGAGAGGCAGAGAGGGGAAGAGAGAACAGCATAAAGTTATAGAAAAGGCGAAATATTATATTTGACCCAGTCACTCTTAAGGTATAGTAGGATAATATTTTTAAGAAAATATCTTAGGCCCAAACTGCCCTTTCCATAATAAAATGTTCATAATTTTTCGTTGTAACCTTTTCTGTAGCAATAAAAATTTTAGAAATTGTCACATGTGCAGCTGATTAAGATCTACAGGTTATACTGTGATGTGGAATCTATAAATCATCTTGTTTATTTTTTTTCTCCGTATGTGTTCATTAATTAGTTCCATAAAATAACCCTGATTTTTTATATCAGAATAATTGTGTTGCAGCCAAGTTCTTACTGTCTTATTTGAAATTATCATGAAACAAACCTTTTATATTATCTGACTACTATAGTATAAGAGAGATTATGTAAGATTATAATTGAGAATATTTTGTAAATAACATTTTTTTCTTCTTTCTCATTTAATATCGCATTAACTACCAAGATATATGGTGACGATCGACGACGTTTAAAGATTCCTTGATCTCAAAGCTCTGTAAGTGCTAGACATTGATGCCTTATTTTGTAATTGTCGTCTACACTATTTGCTTAGTACGAGTAAAAGCTGATAGAGTATTTTTCAGTTAACATAGTTGATTTTCTGCACACATATCCAGTGAAATCTCAATTAGGACTTTTGGGCTGGAACACAGTATGCTATAAATAAGCAGTAAGGAAAGTAAGGTTGACTTTTATGTTGATTCATTTTAGCGCAGAAAATAATGGAAAGGTAGAGTCAGACTGAAAAATTTAATGCCATAGCCGGGATTTGAACCACAGATCTTCTGGTCTCCGTCTAGCCGCTCTAACCATTGAGCCAACGTGCCGATATGACACTAATTTCTCCAACTGAGTCATATTTTTCCCGGTAAACCACTTAGGAGTTCTCATAAACACATGAGAGAACTACGTTAATGGCGACTTACAACGTGTAAGTATGGAAAGATAGAGTCAGACTGAAAAATTCCATGCCATAGCCGGGATTTGAACCACGGATCTTCTGGTTGCCGTCCAGCCGCTCTAACCCTTGAGCTACTATGGCCAATGTGCCGAGATGACATTATATTCTCCAACTGACTCGTGTTTTTCCCGGTAAACTACTTAGGAGTTCTCATTAACACTTGAGATAACTACGTTAATGGCGACTTACAACGTGTAACTACTTTAAGGCGCGGGCTTTATAGCTAACCACTATTAATTCAATTAATGGAAATTAATTGTTCTTTCACACTGGCCCTGTGTAGGCTAAAGTATGGAAAAGTAGAGTCAGAATGAAAAATTTAATGCCATAGCCGGGATTTGAACCACGGATCTTCTGGTCTCCGTACAGCCGCTCTAACCATTGAGCCAACGTGCCGATGAGAGTCAGTTGGAGAAATTAGTGTCATATGCCTCGGTAGCGTGGTGGTAGCGTGTCTGCCTCACGTTCAAGAGCTCTCAAGTTCGAAACTTGGTCAGGGTGATTTACCTGGATAAGGTTTTTTCCGGGTTTTTCCCTTATCCTGAAAGACGAATGTCGGGTAACTCTAAGCTCCATGAATCCCGGACTCATTTGAGCATCATTTCACCCATTCCATTCATCGTCCGATATGACTAAACGTTGGAGGACGTAAAAAAAAAGGTCGTTGGCTCAATGGTTAGAGCGGCTGGATGGAGACCAGAAGGTCCGTGCTTCAAATCCCGGCTATGGCATTAAATTCTTCAGTCTGACTCTACCTTTCCATAGTTTAGCCTACACACGGCCAGTGTGCCAGAACAATTAATTTCCGCATAAAATATAAGCTAAATTAATCACGTAGACTTCCAATTCCTCTTGAGACGTTATCCTTTGATTTCTCAAGAACTGTGCAATTGGCGGTATATCTCAGCATTGGCTCCCATACGTCATCTTTGATGTTTGGCGGTTACCATACTTCCTTGAAGTTATCTGCTTGTATGAACATATCCATTTAATGCGCATTGCACCTTGTGGCCTCACGGTTGTGCAATGGATGGCATCACTAATCCAGAACTAAGCTTGCGTTAACTAGAGGTAATGCAGATTACTCATGAAAAATGGATGAATCCCCTCGCTACTTTCACTGCTGAAATTTTAAGTTCTCAGAAAAACAGCATATTTAGATGGATAGAGTCAACATGAAAAATTCAATGCCATGACCGGGATTTGAACCACGGATCTCCTGGTTTCCGTCCAGTCGCTCTTAACTTTTGAGCTATCATGTCCAACGCACCGTCCTGACATTAAATTCTACAGTTGACTCAAATATTTCCCCGGTAGACCACTAGGGGCTCTCGCATTCGAGATGCACCGTTTGTGGCGACTTACTGTTGTAAGTACTTACGTCCCAGGCTTCATCATTTAACTCTTATTATATTAGTTAATTGATGGAAATTAATCATTTCTCCACACTAGCCGTATATAGGCTAAGATATTTGATGGATAGAGTCAACATGAAAAATTCAATGCCATTTAATGTCAGGACGGTGCGTTGGACATGATAGCTCAAAAGTTAAGAGCGACTGGACGGAAACCAGGAGATCCGTGGTTCAAATCCCGGTCATGGCATTGAATTTTTCATGTTGACTCTATCCATTAAATATCTTAGCCTATATACGGCTAGTGTGGAGAAATGATTAATTTCCATCAATTAACTAGCATATTTAGAATTTGTATCCCAAAAGTATAATAGTATTAATAATAACAATAACAATAACAAATATTTATTATAGCAAATATGAATTATTATTATCATATTCATTATTGCTTACCCATTACAAAAGTCATTTTAATGTTTATATCATGTAATAATTCAATAATCCAAAATCAAAAGCATTTTTCAGTTTAAAATGTGTATTCTTGTAGTTATTTTCTCAGCCACATTCTTCTGTTCAGTTTCTTTCAAATGTTTCATTCATTTTCCAAAAGGTTAAACGATTCAAATTAGTATAGGGAAGTTTGTGCTATGAGGAGAACAAAGAGCTCTTGAGCTGTTACTATGGTTGATCTGAGTATATACTTACATGAATATTATCCCACTACAAGAACATTTGTTGCTGAAACGTTATATTTGTAAAATTAGATGGCAATATGGAAATTAAATTTGGAAGGAATGCAGGATAAACTCACATTTAAATGTCTAGTCGAATTGACTGACATTTGAAAAGAGGAATTCTAATAATGAAACGAATTCTCACCATAAGAATTAAGTGCTTTTTTGTGAAAGCATGTGCAGTCTGGAATCTCACTGAGAAATCATACATTTTGTACAACGAAGAATGCATTCAAATCCTGGATTGCAAAAGATGTCTGTAGAACAGGAAACAGTTGGACACAGGCGCGATGTCCCTAACATGTCAGATAAGATAACCTAACACCGACAGACCCTCCCTATCTCTCTCACTCTATGAAGAGGCTTCTCCACCACAAAGCCAATGCCAGTACAGTCATTTTAGCAAAGCAAACTATCGTCACACATCATAAACGCCGTCCACTCGCCAATCTTAGAGCCCTAAAACATAACAAAGGAGTAAAATGAATAGAAATGAGGCATAAGGAAATTCCCAGCATTCGCCCAAAAACGAACCTGGACCTCCTGAATGGGAATCGCTCAGATGTAACACGCAGTTTCTACATTTAAGTTTAAGAGTAAGTGTGTTCTCTTTTTAATTTTTTTATTTCTTAAAACAGTACAGTTGAGTGCCCTATTATAAGTATATTAAATCAATTTAAACTACTAGAAAATTGAATTATTACTATTAAAATAACCTTGTTTCTTGGTGGACACGCAAGTAATGTAGTTTAAGATACAGATTTTGAGAAAATTTTGATAGAACTTTGAAGCAGTAAAACCTCGCTCGTTTATGCTGAAATTACTTATATAGTAAAACCCACCTAAAACGGACCCGTTAAATGCTGGAAACCTGGAAAAGCGGACAATAAACTTTGGAAAGGAGCTATTTTCCTTGTAAAATTATACTCTCCACTGGAAAACTGCCTAGGCCGCGCCGTGGCTCGGTGGTTATACCGCTTGGCTCTCACCAAGGCGGCCCGGGTTCGATCTCAGGCGACCGCAAAGTGAGATTTGTGGTGGACAACACGGCGCTGGAGCGGGTTTTCTCCGGGACCTCCGGTTTCCCCGCCATCTCATTCCACCGGTGCTCCATGTTCATCTCATGTATCATCAGTGTCACCGCCTGCGGTGCCATATGTAGTAAAAGCGGGCGTTAAACACTACACACACACCACACACACTGGAAAACTGCCTAACGAGAAAACAAATATTTTTGGGGAACTGTTTGCGTGAATAATCTGATTAAAACGGATTACTCTATGTGCAATGCATTACGACGTATGTTCTTAAAAAGTGCGATAGTTTTGAGGGTGACTGCTTGCACCGGAGTTCCATGAGCCATAAAGTTATAAACTGTAATTCTTCGAGGAAAAGGGAAAACAAACCATTAGCTCTCTTAACCGTCATCCAACATACATGATAAGTGTACCATTGTTTTGTGTGTTCATTCTCAGTTTGGTTGTTACAAGTGATCAAGTACGAGAGGAAGAAAACTAAGAACTTTGGGATCTTAAAAAACATGTTTTGTGTGCACAAATTCTGTAAAATGAGTTCTAAACATCAGACATCACTGCAGGAAAAAATAAGGTTATTGAAAAACACGAAAAGAACAAACGTCCAGCTAAAGAATAAGCTGTATTGTTTAAAGTGTGCAAAACTCAGATTTATGGAATTATAAAAATAAACATTAAAGACGAGAGGTTAAAGGGAACAGTAGAATATGTAAAACGTATCACAAAATCTACAGAGCATGACGATCTAAATCAGAAGAAGACAACTTCGAGAGTTGTGACGTATTTCAGTCGGGAGCGAGGCCTGCAGTGCGTGTGACGTCAGGCAAGAACTATGTAGTACCAAGTTGCCGATATAAATGGCACTGTGAGTACAGAATCTGACGGCTCAGTCAGATGCAGTGCACTGGATGACAACAATGTAGCTGCCACGTACCAAATGAAACTGTTAAATTTACAATGTGACGATTTATTGAAGGACAAATATACAGAAAAGAAAGACTTTGGTGATTTTTACAAGAACGTCCCCCAAACCAGATTTCCGAGGTTGTATTTACTTGCCGCATGGACATTGTGTATGTTTGACTCAAAATATGTGTGCGAACAATTTTTGTCTTTCTATTTTGAAATTAGCTAAGTCTGAACCCCGAAGTACCTTGTCGGATCACATGCAGCCTTCGATTACATATTTCCCAGACATTACGTCCTGACATTGATAAACTAGTTAAAGTAAAACGAAAATATCCACGTAATACTGTTCTGAGTGAGGCTCCTCTAATTTGGAGAGAAAATTACTTTAGGTTTTATTTTATTTACTTTATAACAAGTCTGACCTTCAGATACACTACGAGTTGAAGTTTCCTATATTTTCTCATAGCAGAGAGGCAAAATGTAATTGTCTATAAACTGTGACCAATTGTGTAATTAAAACAGTCAGCATTAATATTACAACAACCAAGATGTAAGTTGTACATATTATTAATACCCGATAGGTTTCCTGTCTTTCCTACGTGGTACGGACCCGAGCACATCGAACTATTTCGTTCCTCTTGGGCAGCAGAAATCAGCGCGGTGACGTCACACGCTAACCTGCCTTTCGTTCGGGAGCATATTTGGCGGTTAGAGCTTACGCTGCTGACGTCACACCGCCACTCCTTGTATTCCCCTGATCGAAATCGTGCTGAGTTCTAGCGGTTTGTTAGTGTGCGCGCTATAGTAACTCCCATTTCTAGACCATTGCTTCAGACTCGATCTTTAGACAACAGAAGAGAATTAGGCAAGGCCTGTTTCAGATAACATTGTTTTGAATACTGTGTGTTTAAGAAAATTATGCTGGTATGCAGGCAGTTGCAGATTGCAAAGGGAAAATTGAAAACAGACAGAGAAACCAGGAGATGAACTAGAATTATTGTATGCAAGTTGAATATATAGTGCATAATACGTATCAGTTAATTATTATTTAGACTTCATTCTGTATCATTTCTTCACTGTATATCTGTGCGACTATTTCTAATTTCTTTGTATTTAAGGGGGGACGTACGAGAAAATGTTCAAATATATAATTTTTTTATTGTTTTGTAAAATAGTATATAGTATTAGTTATCAAACACCAAAATATTATGACTGTACGTGGTCTGTATGTACCTTTAAAATATTAAATGCGCTAGTGTTGCATAGTAGCATAGTAGCAACACATAGTCTTCCATCAGCTGTCTTGGAATCTATAAAGCCCACCTACGAATTCTTAGCACACACAAACTTGCAGCACACCCAGACACCCAGATCTAAAAAGTATGTCTCTATGGAGAGACACAAAACCCAAATAAAAGCCTCAACAGTTTGATATGGAAAAGGTGTCCCAAAATATAATTTGTGTCTTCCGTAGTGGTGAAAATTGCTACATTTGATGCTGCAATGGTGTTAATAATGGGAATGCTGGCAGAAAGAAAGTTATGCATCAGTTAGGGTATCAACCTGGTGTGTTTGTGGAAACAATTTTGCACATTATCGACAACATTCGCATCGCTGGTGCAGAAAGAACTATGAAATTAATGCAGAAAGAAGCAAGACAGAAGAGGAATTTAAAAAGAAAGGCTGAAGAAGACCAGAATGAGGATACAGACTAGGGATATGGGAAGTTCTGACTTAAAATTAAAAGGTAAACTGAATAATACTTATTGTATTTTTAGTTGCCTTTCCCTGTAAGGTTCATTTTCTACAACTTCAACCCATTTTTCTCTCAAACTACTTCATCTACAGTGATGACATTTAGCACACAGCTTTCTTATGCCACAATGAACATTTTTTGGTTCCAGAATTTAAGATTAAGCTCCAGATGGAATGTGATGATACAAAATAATTGAAATTATTTTAATTTTTAAAGGATGCACATGATTAACATTTTTTAAGTTCTATACAGCTTCAATAAGAAATCTATATCCAACAAATTCATTTTTAGTGTGTTTTAAAATAACATACCAAATTTCAGAAAGATAGCATAGGTGACTTTTGAAAAAAAAATGGGCTTAAGTTTGTAAATATCTCGGCATGCAGAAAAAATATGTAGCATAAATTATAAGCAATGGAAAATTATGAAAAAAATTGTACATATTAACTGTATTATCTTAAATTAGTATACTAAGTTTCACTTCTCTAACTTGAAAACTTTGGATGTCATGGCTATTTATGTAAGACCTTGAATATCTGCATACGTGCCCCTTTAAACACAGCCCTCTGTAAGATGGAAACCTGTGTAAACGAAAAACAAATGCCGGAATGATACCTTTCCGTTTTAGAGGGGCTTTACTGTATCTTAAAGCAGTGGTTCGTAAACTTTTACGTCTACCTTTCACTTTGCATAGCTCTCTACCGCTTTATGATATACAGAAAGAAAGAAAATATAAGGAAAGAAGGAAATAAATAAAAAATACCTCAAATTACAGTATGTACCATATTTGACTACACCTGCTTTTGCTGCCAATATTGTCTGTGAGTTACACAGTTTTAGAATTATAAAGCAAATCATGCTCAGAGTGGACACACTTAAGTCAAAACTTAAACCCTAAAATAATTTCATTTTCTCAATAGCCTTATGTTACAAAATTCTAAGTGTTGACATAGGTTGAAAAGAGAAAATGAGTCATTATTTAAATTTGAGTTAAATCTTTGTTTTGACATCATATTATTAAAATAATATGATGTTCTATATTGACTTTTGTACAAACTGTCGTTGTAAACGCTTAAACCCATATATCCTTCATGTTAATCACATAAACCCTTGTGAAACTTTAATTACATATTTCCTTAAAGGTACAATGTGAATAGAATACAGTAAGCTTAAGGGATAGTGAAATCCTTTAAGAACTGTTCGCTATGTGATACTTTGAAATTCCAGTCTTCTGACATGGCCTAGATATGAAAACCAACGAGTCTTAATTACGAGGCAAGTTTTTAAAGTCAGTACCGTTTTGGAATTAAAAAAGACGTGCATAGATGTCGCAATAATTTTATTTTTACATGAAAGCCTGTACCTTAATCTACTTTTCTACATAATTTCCGTGAATATTGAGGCACTTGTCATAACGTGGCACCAGCTTTTGAATACCCTCCTCATAAGATTCTGCCACCTGACGTGTTAACCACTGTATCACAATTGTTTTGACTTCGTTATCGTCTTGAAGACGCTGACCGCCCTGATGTTCCTTCAAGTGCAGGAACAAATGATAGTCGCTGGGCGCCAGATCAGGGCTGTATGGAGGATGATCTAGAGTTTCCCATTGAAAAGATTTGATGAGATCTTTGGTCCGATTTGCCACATGTGGACGGGCATTGTCATGCAGCAAAACGATACCCTTACTCAACTTGCCACGTCTTTTGTTCTGGATTGCACGGCGCAGATTGTTCAATGTCTCACAATAAGACGCTGCATTGATTGTCTCATTACGAGGCAGAAACTCCACTAGCAATACTCCTTTTCTGTCCCAAAAAACTGTGCACATGATTTTCCGGGCAGTATTGTTTGCTTAAACTTCACTTTTGTGGGTGATGATAAATGTCGCCATTCCATGGATTGTTGTTTCGATTCTGGTGTGACGTAGGCCACCCATGTTTCATCACCAGTAACAATTTGGTCTAAAACATCTTCACCTTCATTGTGGTACCGCTCAAGGAAAGTCAATGCACTGCCTAAACGTTTTGTGCAAATCCGTCAACATTTTCGGAACCCAACGTGAACACAATTTCCGGTACTTCAAGTTCTCGGTCACTATGCGATACAAAACACTACGAGAATATTGAGCAAAATAGTCGCACAATGATGAAATTGTAAAGCGTCTGTTTTCTCTCAGCTTTTCGCCCACTTTCTGCACCAAATCTTCAGTAACGACGGAAGGACGTTCACTCCGTTCTTCATCATGCACATTTGTGCGACCATCTTTAAATACTCTCACCCATTTCATTAACATTACATCATTCATAATGTTTTGTCCGTAAACTTCACAGATCTCACGATGAATATCGGTCGTTTTTACGCCTTTAGCACTAAGAAATCGTATAACAGCCCGTACTTCACAATCGGCGGGACTCACGATTGTCGGAGGCATCTTAAACACTCAGTAACCAACGTATACAATGAAGAATCAGACTGTAATGGCGTCAGTGTGTAGACAAGAGATGTAGGTAACTAGCGCGCATGCCCGGAACGCCGACCATAGCTTTGCGGCGGCGGAATCGCAAAACGGTACGGAATTAAAAACATGCCTCGTATTATGTGTTTCAAATGGGAAGGTGTTTGTCCTTTAGAGCTACTAGGTGAGCAACCAATCGGAGTCCTGCGGTGTTGTCGTATTACATTCCCCCTAAGTGGTGTGTAGCGCGGCAAACTAATCAATCTCTAATAAATACTATTCGCTCTAAGACAAAAATTCAGATTTTGCAAAAACTGATCCATGAGGAAGGAGAGAGTAATGTATTTAACATAACAGTAAAACCCCCATATTTTTAGCTCAAATAGTTTTCCTAATACACATAAGTAAAGTAGTTGCCATTATATTATAACAATGCATTGCGACGTAAGCACTGTAATGAATATCATTATTGGTTGGCATGTATGCGTGAACGTATATTAGAAATTACTCAGAACTGAAACGTAAACATTTGACATGACGTGATAAAGGAAATATGTACTTTGAATAAGGCAAGGTGTTTGTTAAATTCAATGAGAGGTGCGATACACTTCTTGCTGATCTCGCATATATATTTTTGTTTATGAACCGTTCGTAATCTCTATTTAAACTCTAAGAGTTCAAAGCAGCATTATTCAATTACTACGAGGGCTGTTCAATAAAGAATGATCATAATTTTTTTACGGTGATAACTTTACACATAAAAATTAAATCTTATTATATTTTGTTAGCTTAATGTGAAACAAACAAGTCGTACTAGTTTCATTACTGGTACTCCTGGTTTCCGCCAGTGAGAACCAGGCAACTTCAGATATGTTCAGTGTCGCCTACCGCTGCAATGGAGGTAATATGCAGTTAAAGTTATGTTAGAGCAAGATCTGGAGTTTCTATCAAACGTAATCACTGCTGATGAAACTTGGCTACATCATTTTGATCCTGAGTTTTTTTTTTTTTTTTTTTTTTTTTAATCTAGCTACTAAAGATTGAAGGTGAGAGTAGGTAGGGCAGTGGAGTGGTATGTCGGGATCCCGCTAAAAGCACTCCCGTTAGTAGAGGTGAACGTAAAGTGCTGGCCGTCTATAACGGCGAGCGGGTGAGGAGTGGTGTTGCGGCATACCCGCATTTCAGATTTCAATTGGTTGGTGTTTACTTTTGATTTGGGTTCTAATTGGAGCTATGAGATCTCTTGTCCTCAGGTGAATGGTTGTAGGAAATGGATTTGTTGTTTGTTGGCTGCTCAGTTGTCTCAATAATACACTGGTTCGTTGCAAAAATGATTTAATTTAATTCTCACTAAGTTCGTTGATTCAGATTGATTTGTAGCGGTGACCACCTGTTACTAAACTTCCTAACAGAATTCTCTTACTTCTTTATACGGCGAATACTTTGCTATTATAAAATTCTTCTGCTGCTTCTCTTACGCTGGTTGCGTTATTCTTGACTTCCCTACATTTCGGACTTAGAAATCTTTGCTACTTCTTCTTCACGCGCACTAACACATCTTTCCCCTCGTAGTATGACTGTTGAAGTGATTTACATTTCGGACTTAGAAATCTTTCCTACTTCTTCTTCACGCGCACTAACACATCTTTCCCCTCGTAGTATGACTGTAGAAGTGATTTTTCGTCTACTCTGCGATTCAGTTCGTACTTTATTCTGATCCCCACCCTAACTCTTATCACATGACCAAAATAACTCACCCTTCTCCCATTTCTCAAATCTTACATTATTATTGGTTTCTCATTTTATTTCGATTTTTCTTTATTGGTTAGCAAAACTCATCGAACTCATTGACGTTACATCCCACCGTGAGTTGGGTCACGCCTACCCGGGGCTCTTTGTAACGGTATACATCGTTATCGCCTCAGCAAAGTAAATCCTTTTAGGTCTTACGCTTGACCGCATCTAGAAAAGCTTATTGTTCCTACACATTCTTGGTTATATTTCTCAGACATTGAACCTTTCCTTAAACAAAGAGGCTAACGGTCACCTCTTCCTGTCTCCCCGACTTGTGTTCAGATTTTACAGAAATATTTTCTCTCCCTTACATGGATTCTAGCATGTTAGTTGTCTTAAATTATATTCTTCCCATCTTATTCTTAATTAAACCGCTATTTTAATCATTACTCTAATTTCATTCTAATTTCATATTAATATAACAATATTTTATATTAGTTTAGCAAAGCATTTTCATTAATTTATCTTCTTTTTTAATTCTCGTGATTTCGATTACTTCGCCACCTTCGCTGTCTGATACTGCGGTTACATAATGCCCGTTTGACAAAAATGAAATACCCATTATTTAAATTTTGTCAAACCCCCGTCATGACGTTTCCTCCTTATATATCTTATAATTTCTCATTCCCTACTCGAAACATTTTTCGGTGGTCACCGTTTCCCCCATCTTCATCAGTGTGTTATTTTATACACATAGAATGGTCAATATGGTACATCATATACATAGAATTATAGATATGATACATTACGTACATAGACAAGTACACTGTCGTATATGTGGTTATTACCCTATATACAAATAACATTCGTGATACCTCAACTATATATACACTTCACTGAATTATCCTTGTCTCACTTGACATCAACTTGATTTTACCTTATTACATTCCTTAAGTACTACATTAATGTTACTATATTACAGTTTACAATATTACATTTTACATTCAATGATTTTTTTTAATATTATTATATTAACTTATTGGGACGTTTCTTTATCTTTCAGTCCTTCACCGTAAGAACATTCGTCATCACATAATTATAGTTTGCGTAATGATGTCCAAATATGGTTACATCTACCTGCACTCAGTTGTCTACCTGTTATCAGGTGTTTCGTTTACCTGACAGTAAACATTGGCAGTTCATTGTCCTGTCTTTCCACTTCACTTTTCACTCTAAACTTTCTTTCACTTTGTCACGCCTAAGTCTGTGACCTTTACATTAACAATATAGCCTTTTGGCACATGAATACATCAGTACTTATACTATATTTACATTTCACAAATTATTTTTAAAGATCTTTCTAACATGTTCATTAGCTGTGGTTATTCTTATTACATTATCATTTTGTTTGTGCACAGGAATTTTGGAACTTGCAACTCCCACGCAGTGTTTGAATTTCAAACGAAAACGTTACCCGTACTAATTATATAACTTTTACTTGGTATTCTTTACATCTTCGTATATATAATTTTAATCACATTTACACAGGTGATTCTTGGGTCTGCTCTGTACTGTTTACAACGTTTTTTTGACGATATGGCCTTATTAGGGAGATGTTATATCTGCCTATCGGTTTACCATTTCTTGGGTGTATTAGAGCATACGCTCTGTCACCAAATATTTTCTCAATCCGGTATGGGCCTTTCCATAGCATATATAGCTTTTTAGTCTTCTTTGCTAACAAATCTGACTTGTCGAACGATTTCACTAGAACTAAGTCGCCGACCTTTGGTTCCCAATTCTTCTTATACCGCAGTTTCTTTGCGTTTCTTTTCTCTACTTTTTCCATTATTCTTTTAACAGCATTCTGGATCCGTTCTCGATCTGTCTCGGTCGTCACTTGTATACTTTCCGGAACACCCTCTATTATTGGTTCCGGTGTTAAATTCCTATGCAATTGGATAGGAGCATATCCTGTGGTTAGATTGACTGAATTATTGAATATAAACTCAATATAGTTGATGTGGTCTGGCCAGGTAGTCTGTTTCAATGAACAAAGGACTCGGAGATGAACACCTAGGTCTTTCATTACGCGCTCGCTTGGATTAGAGCATGGATGGTACGACGTTGTATTATAGATGCGAATTCCGGCATCCTGAATGGTGTGCACGAATCGTCTTCCATGGTGTATGGACGCGTTATCTACTAATAGTGCTTTCATCTTCCCGTATTTGACTATATAGTCTTTCACTATTTTATTCGCGCATGCTGCACTTGTTAATTTCTTGAGAGGGTATATTTTCACAAATTTCGACATCACGTCGATAAGTACAAATAAATATTTTAATCCTCCTCTTCCTGCAGGGAGTGGACCATATGCATCCGCTGCAACTAATTCTAATGGTTCCTTCCTGGTGATGGATACAGGGGGTCGATCTATCTTATAATTTAATGATTTTGCCCTCTGGCAGATGTCACATGTAGATATAAAGGTCCTAACTTTCTTGCCTAATCTAAATATGTATAAATGGTTGCTTATGGAAATCATTGTCTTCTCAACGCCAGCATGTATAAGAGCTGTGTGATAAGCAGAAATCACTAACTCTTCCAGCGCTGCGGGTATATATGCTTTCCAAGCAGGTTTGGAAACACCCTGTAACTTATACAATACGTTATTTAGCACTCCGTATTTCTGTGGATTTGCTTGATCTATGGGCAACGCCTTTTCCATAATTTGTTTTAATTTCCAATCCTGGCGTTGTAATTCCGACAAACTTCTCATCTCCTTTGTTAATTTTATACTGAAGGTTACATCCATCTTTAACAATGGTAATTCTGTACCATTACTACTGATATTTTCTGGAAGATTCCCCTGTGGCTTTATACGTGAAAGCATGTCACTAAAGATGTTAAGACTTCCCTGTATATGTTTAATCTCCGGGTTGTAAGCCATGATCTCGTGGATATATCTCGCAATTTTTGTACTGGTCAATTTGCAATTTCGTATAAATGATAGGCTGATATGATCGGTGAATATCACAATCCTTTTATTATATATATTGTCTAAATTTACAAATGGCATAGTAAATAGCCGTAATTTCCTGTTCTGTTATGCAAGCAATTTTTTCTGTTTTCTTTAACCCTCGGGAGGCTGTGGCTATGACCTTTAATTCTCCAGTCGGTGTCTCTTGGGCTAAAATAGTTCCTAACGCCACCATGGAGGCATCCGTGTATATGAGATAAGGTAAATCTGGATCAGGCCATGTCAATAATACGGATTCACTGAAGAGTTCCTGTAATCTTTTAAAAGCATTTTCTTCTACCATAGTCCATCGCCATTTTCGATTTTTTTTCAGTAGTGCTCGCAACGGTGCGGCTTCCTTTGCATAGTTTATCAGGAACCTTGATTGGTACCCAAGTACACCCAGAAAACGTTTTACTTGTTTTGGTGTCTTAGGTCGTGGTATTTTCAAAATGGCTTCCACTCTTTCTGGATCAGGAGCTATATGTTCGCCTGTTATGATATATCCTAAATATTTAACTGATTCCTGGAAAAATTTACATTTGGCCCAATTCAGTGTTAATCCAGCATTTGCTAGCCTCCCGAGCACTAAATCCAAATATGTAAGGTGATCTACCACTGTTCTACTGCATATCAATAAATCATCTACATACTGTGACACATATGTTTCCCTTTGCGTGTTGAGTATTTTCTGCATCGCCCGTAGGAATGCGCTTCCAGAATTAATTAGTCCAAAGCAATTTCTTGTAAACTGGTACTGATATCCTCCGTGCAAAAATGAGGTATATTGCCTTAATTCAGGTTTCAACTTAATTTGCAAAAATGAGTTGGTCACATCTAGTGAAGTAAAATACCTTTGTGCCCCAATACCGGCCAAAATTTGCTCTATTGCTGAGGTTCGAAAATTATCCGGAACAATATATTGGTTTATATGACGTCCATCTATCGTCAGTCGTACTGTTCCATTTGCTTTTCTGACTATACATAGGGGACTTATAAATTTTGATGTAGATATCTCCAGAATTCCATCTTCCAACATTTCCTGTATTTTAAGGTTCACGGCCTCCTGTAAATCCAATGGAATAGGTCTGCACTTATATTTGAATGGGGGAACCTCATGTATCTCGAATTCATACTCAAAATCACTATAGGTCCCAGTGTGTTCCGAAAATACATTTCTATGTTTACATAAAATGTTATAAAAAATCTCTTTTTGGTGGTCGTTAAGTAGGTTCGAGTTTGCTACTGTTTCTCTTATTCTATAGGTCATGTTTACGTTATTTTCGACTACCTGGAAATCATCTGGTAGGGTAATTATCTCCTGTTCACCTGCTTCTGCCTGCCCAAGTCCGTATGACGTCATCTCTAAAAGCCCTTTTTCTCTAGCTATATACTCATCCTTATCATAGTTTCTCATCTATTCTGCTTCTAATGGATTCATCTTAACTAGCTCCATCCCTCCTATTCGTATAAATTCTACAAAAAATGTTTCTCCATCTATTTCTTTTTCTTCATCTGTCAATCTTATCTCATTTTCTGCTTCCCTTGAGCTAAACGGAACTTTAACTATGACGTCTTTAATTTTGATTTCCAAGGCTTCCATTTGATAATTCAACTTAGCTTGAAGCGCATACAACACGTCATTACCCATAATAATGTCTACAGATAGCCTATTAATAACAAAACATACAAATTCTATTGTATCCTCCCCAATGGTGACTTTCAAAAGCATTTGTGTATTAATCTTTTGTTTGGCGCGACCTACCGCCAGAGTACAATATGCACTTTTCACGGGCAATGTTTGCAATTTCATTCCATTGTTTTTTTAAGTGATAAAAGAATGCTTGACTTATAGCTGAAACTGAGGATCCTGAATCTATGGTAATGTGCCATTTTTCTTTGTTTATTATTGCAGCAATACGTGGAGCATCTCTCACTTCTTGCAATTCTGTTAAGTGATTGTTTATTTGAGTACCGTTTACTATTTCTGTTTCTGTTTTATTCTGTACCACCCTACTCAGAGCTGTGTCCCTGTTCAAATTAAGAACTAGCGTGTTCATCCGGGCCCGATGCGGGACGTTTTCTATCGCACCCTGGAGTCGTTTCCCGTCTGCTGTGTCGTATCTGGCCTCTCATCTACCTCGGGCGCCGCGTCCCTCGGTGTGGGTGGAGGAGAACGCACCCATTCTCTTGAGAGAAGTTGATTCCTCTGTCTTACTTCAGGTCTATCTGTATTGTTCTCTCTACCAGCGTCATGTGGTTGATACTGTCTATTAGCTTCTGGTAGTCGGAACGTCGGTCTTGCATTCCCTCTTCGAAGAAATGGGGGGTGACCCCTATTTCCATTCCTAGTTACATGTACATATCTTATAGGGAAATTATATGAATTTGAATTTGGTGGTCCCTGTCTCCCTCTATTGTTGTTAGGGAATTCCCTCGGGACGTGGGCATCGTATCTTTGACGAGTAGCCATATGGTTCGTGTTAAAATTTCGGGATTGTGTGCCCTTTCCCCGTCATGATTATTATTATTCCACGGTCTGTGTGGATTTCTCACTGGCATTCGATTCTCATGTCTATTTTGTGAATTTTGCGTCCCAACGCTTTGTAAAGCTGTTAATAATGTAATTGCCTCTCTCAATGTCTGAGGTCTTGCTACCACCATGTGATTTCTAATGTTCTCAGGAAGGTGGGGCGTGAGAAGAGAAATCAGTTCGGCTTCCTGTAATGGAGGTTGTAGATATTTACTCATTTGCGAATATCTCAGGAAATAATCAGTAATAGACTCTCCATTATTACCTTGGTATCGGCCATTTGTTATCTGATTCCTTACTTGGTATTGGACATTGGCGTTCCAATACTTTTCTAGGAAAGCTGTTTTGAACAACTCGTAGCTGCATCCTTCTCCCACAGTTACTCGTAGCCAATTAAGTTCGGCAGATTCTAACGCCCTTTGAACTATTATCATCTTATATTGCTCGGGTACACCTCTGATGACAAAATACTTTTCTAAGTCGGCCAAAAATTGTACTGCGTTGTCATTGCGACAATTAAATTTCGGGAGGGGCAATTCGCTTAGAAAATTCATGTGCACTGGTGGATACATATTTACGTTTTGCATATTTACTTCGCTATTATTGCTGTTTTGAGGAGAGACAGAAGGGGCGCTAACCTATTCGTTCTGCCTCTCTCCATTGTGTGTATGTATAGAACAATTGGAACTCTCAGGTACCTGCCCTTGCTGTCCCAGCTGTAAGCCAGTTACAGTATCTCTGATTTGAGATATCTCGCTTACTGTTTCCCTCAACATTTGTGTATTCTCTGATTGAATATTTGTTACACGTGCTACCTTTTCTTTTAACTTCTCCATGTCAGCTGCTATACTATTGTTTACAGTGTCAAACCGGTCATTTATCTCTTGTACAAAAGTTACCTGTGTCGTGGTCAGTTCATCTAATCTTATTCTTTCCTTATTAATTTCCTCCCCTATTCTATTTTCTACTCCTGCAACGAGAGATTTGGTAGCTTCTAGGTCACTTCTTATAGTACCTACTTCTCGCTGCAGGGCCTCTTTTACAGACTGGATTTCCCCTGTTATTCCTTGAATTCTGACAGTGATTCTAGTTTCTGTTTCTTTCCCTTGGCTTGTAATTTGACTTAATTTTTTGTCCATAGCCCTGCTCTGATCTAGTAATTTAGCCTCTAGTGTTTGGTTCTGTTCTACTAATTTAACTTCTAGTGATTGGTTCTGTTCTACTAATTTAGCTTCTAGTGATTGGTTCTGTCCTACTAATTTAGCTTCTAGTGTTTGGTTCTGTCCTACTAATTTAGCTTCTAGTGTTTGGTTCTGTTCTATTAATTTAGCTTCTAGTGATTGGTTCTGTTCTACTAATTTAGCCTCTAGTGATTGGTTCTGTTCTACGAATTTAGCTTCTAGTGATTGACTCTGAATAGTCATTTGCGCCATGAGTTTCTGGAGCATCTCTTGTAGATTTTCCATTACCCCAGGATTGTCACTTCTCCTATTTACATTTAAGCTACTTACACCATTTACACCCTCATCTACTGATCCTATAACACTGCTTTCCATTATCTCTTGATTAACAACTTCCAACTCTTTCTCTGTCTCCATAATTATTTGTTCCCCAGAATTTTCCATTTTAAATTTATTCTGTACGATCTTCTTATTTCTCAAAAGCATTGAACTTCCCCTTTAAATTTTCTAATTTCCCTTCCAAAATACTTATTACTAAGACATTATATAGATATTGATCTCAATGAATGATATTACATTTACAAGAAAAATAAATTGAGTATGTGTAACTCACAGTTCTGTTGTACGGCTGTGGTGTTTATGTGATGTCTTTACCAATTTTTTTTTTTTTGTTGTGCTGCTCGTCGCCTAGTAGGCTCAGTTGATGTCGAAAGAACTTGAACTTCTCTCTTGGTTGGGGGAAAATTTCACTTGTTAGTTGTTTTTGCCGTCTTCTTCGTAGTCTCTGCTGTCCTCATCGTAGTTGTCGTCGTCGGTCTTCTCACTTCTCCTCGTAGTCGTCCTTCGTCGTCGTTCTTCTCACTTCTCCTCGTCGTTGTCGTCGTTACATTTCACCCATTTCCTACAATTCGAAGCCCCAACGTGTCGGCGCCATTATGCGGCATACCCGCATGTCAGATTTCAATTGGTTGGTGTTTACTTTTGATTTGGGTTCTAATTGGAGCTATGAGATCTCTTGTCCTGAGGTGAATGGTTGTAGGAAATGGATTTGTTGTTTGTTGGCTGCTCAGTTGTCTCAATAATACACTGGTTCGTTGCAAAAATGATTTAATTTAATTCTCACTAAGTTCGTTGATTCAGATTGATTTGTAGCGGTGACCACCTGTTACTAAACTTCCTAACAGAATTCTCTTACTTCTTTATACGGCGAATACTTTGCTATTATAAAATTCTTCTGCTGCTTCTCTTACGCTGGTTGCGTTATTCTTGACTTCCCTACATTTCGGACTTAGAAATCTTTGCTACTTCTTCTTCACGCGCACTAACACATCTTTCCCCTCGTAGTATGACTGTTGAAGTGATTTACATTTCGGACTTAGAAATCTTTCCTACTTCTTCTTCACGCGCACTAACACATCTTTCCCCTCGTAGTATGACTGTAGAAGTGATTTTTCGTCTACTCTGCGATTCAGTTCGTACTTTATTCTGATCCCCACCCTAACTATTATCACATGACCAAAATAGCTCACCCTTCTCCCATTTCTCAAATCTTACATTATTATTGGTTTCTCATTTTATTTCGATTTTTCTTTATTGGTTAGCAAAACTCATCGAACTCATTGACGTTACATCCCACCGTGAGTTGGGTCACGCCTACCCTGGGCTCTTTGTAACGGTATACATCGTTATCGCCTCAGCAAAGTAAATCCTTTTAGGTCTTACGCTTGACCGCATCTAGAAAAGCTTATTGTTCCTACACATTCTTGGTTATATTTCTCAGACATTGAACCTTTCCTTAAACAAAGAGGCTAACGGTCACCTCTTCCTGTCTCCCCGACTTGTGTTCAGATTTTACAGAAATATTTTCTCTCCCTTACATGGATTCTAGCATGTTAGTTGTCTTAAATTATATTCTTCCCATCTTATTCTTAATTAAACCGCTATTTTAATCATTACTCTAATTTCATTCTAATTTCATATTAATATAACAATATTTTATATTAGTTTAGCAAAGCATTTTCATTAATTTATCTTCTTTTTTAATTCTCGTGATTTCGATTACTTCGCCACCTTCGCTGTCTGATACTGCGGTTACAGTGTCCAGGCGTCGAACATGGCCAAAAGGCCCTGAACGAGGCGCGTGGGTAGTAAAGGCGAAAATGAAGGAAGGTAGTTAAGGGGGAAAGTGGTAGTCTTTATTAAGTTTTAACAGTGTAATTTCGTGGGAGGGCATAATCTCCAGTAGTTAATTCCGGAGGGTAATTGATGAGGCCATCAGGTGTGCTGTTGCGAGCGTGGTGGTCTCCAGATGTTGGGGTAGTAAGCTTTCATTCTCTCGGCGTTCTTTGCATCGTGGTCGGCTACTATTTGCTCTGCGGTCTTGAGGTCCTGTAGTCTGGCGTGGAGGCTGCTGTCCATGTCTGCTAGTTTCAAGAGGAGTTGGTCCAGTCTGTTGGTGGTGTTAGAAGATGTGTCTGTGAGGTGTGCTTCCACCCGGTGAATCTTGCGTTGTATCGATGCGATGATCTCTTTATGATCTGTGGCTAATTGTTCAGTGTGTTGGAGCTGGGAGCTGATGGCCTTCGTCGCGTCGTGTAATGTGTCAAGTGCGCCGGAGAGTTGGTCCAGGGGAGTGAGTCGGTCTGTCAGTTGTCTGTGTGTGGCGGTCAGGGTGTCGATGAGGGTGGCATCGTGTGTCTCCTGCTGTTGGGCAGCGGCGGTGGCGGATTCCTCCAGTTTGCCCAGTCGCTGGCTGAGGCTAAGGACCTCTGAGCGGAGGTCCTGAGCCTCGTCCGCTGGAGTCCGGTGATTGCTGGTGGCGATTGATGTGATGAGTTCCTCAAGGGTGTGGAGTCTGGTGGTGATAAGTTGGAGGTCCTCCCGGAAGCAGCCAAGTGCTTGCTGCCATTCCATAGATCCGCTGGTGGCAGTGCTCCGGGGTGTCGGTCTTGCTTGGTTTCCGCGAGGATAGGCAGGTCACTGCGCCTGCCCTGTGAAATGGCCAAGGCCGTCACAAGTGGCGCAGTACCTGCGGCGTCGGCGGAGATCGTGAGCCCTGCAGTTTGCAGTTTGAGTGGGTGAGCCACAGTAATGGCACCGTGGCGGCGCGGTGCAAGTGTCGGCGCTATGCCCGTAGGCACAGCAGTTCCGGCACGGGATTTGTCTCTGCAGTTTACTGGCCTCCACCTTCAGGAGCTGTCCCAAGATGGGCAGGCCTGAGGCCAAGGCGGCGTCGCGGTCCTGGGGATCTGTAAACTGCAGGCGCACGTAGGTGGTAGGGCCTCGTCTCGACGAAATCCGAGAGGCGCTGGTGGCCGTGGGCCACTTCTGCGTCGCTGCGGTGAGGAGATACCTCGCTGGGAGGTCCAGGGGTACTCCGACGACTACTGCGCAGTGTGTAGCTTTGGTTCCTGTCGGCGGCTGAGAGGAGGTCGCAGCGGCTGGAGATCGGCTGGTCTGTGGTGAAGGTGAAGCTGCTTGCGTGTCTGCTAAGTAAACCTGTGCAGCTTCCGGTGATGCTGAGGTGGTGGCTGGCCGTGTTGTGCTGGGGGGCCCAGCTGCCCTGTTCGGCGGCGGTTGACTGGGCTCTTGGCGGGCGTACGGCGTGGTGGGAGAAGCAGGCCGAGTGGCCCAGGCCTTTCCCGTGCGTTCCGCGGGAGGCTCCCTCTCGACTGCCGCCACTGACAGCGAGGCAGGAGACGGCGCTCGACTGCTGGCAGGCGAGAGCTGCGATGAAGGCAGCTGCGTGCTGTTGCTGCCTGCAGTTGGGTGATGCGGCGAATGGCCGGTCGGCGGGCTGGCATCTAGCGCGGCGGGGGAAGCGGGACTGGCTGCCCAGAACTTCCCCTGCGGTGCGGCGAGGGGCTCCCTGTCGACTGCCGGCAGCGGCAGCGAGCAGGGAGACGGCGGAGAGCAGGCTGGCGAGAGCTGCGGTGTAGGCTTCGGTGCCTGGCTCTGTTTCCTCGATGATGATGCCTTCTTCTTTCCCATGGTGTGTTTCTCCCCGGAGTCTTCGGCGTGGTACTGCGTGATCCTTCCTCCTCGGAGTCTACGAGACGATCTCCGATCCTGAGAGCAAACAGCGAAGCTCGGTGTGGAAATCTTCTCCATTACCAACCCCCCAGAAAAGCAAAAGTGGTTGCTTCTGCTGGGAAAGTTATGGTCATCTCATTCTTTGATATTCATGGAATGGTTTATCAGCATGTTTTAATCTTGCACACACATCACTAACTGGACAATACTACAAGGATGTCCTGAAAACATTGCAAGTCCATATCAGGCACAAAAGACCATATTTCCGTGAAGCAGGCTGGATGGTGCACCACGATAATGCGCGGCCGCATATTGCCAATGTTGTTGTTGAATATCTTGCAAAAATCAACGTGAAGTGCAATCTCTCATCCTCCCTATAGTCCGGATTTAGCCCAATATGGCCTTTTCCTATTCCCTACTTGAAGAAATGCCTTAGTGGGAGGCATTATCCATCATGAGAAGCAGTAGTGAAGGCTGCAGGGGCGATTTTGAAGGATCTCTCAAAAATGGTTTCCAGCATGTCTTTGAAGACTGGCAGAAACGCTGGGAAAAGTGCATCGCATTCAGCGGAGACTATTTTGAGAAGGACGATAGAAATTATGAGGATAAGTAAAGGTACGTTGTCAAAAAAACCATTGTGATCATTCTTTGTTGAACAGTCCTCGTATTTTATGATCGTATCAATGAGATACGATCCACCTTTCCCCTAGAACAATCCAATAGAGTTAATGCGGGCCGAAATTATGTTGCAAACAGAAATAATATTTTTAAACTGACTAACGTTTAACGACTTATTCACGAAGAAATTGACAAGGAACACAACAAGACTGGGAAAACTGTGTGAGACATCAGATAAACTACAAGAAGACGACTTTTGGACAGAAATAGCGCGTAACGAGATTTTGGAACCTATCATCATAAATTTGCAGTAATCAGACGTTGAAGGCAATGACAATGACGAATTATTTCTCAATGAAAGTAACATTCACAGCTATATGAATGCACCGCTGCTATAAACTTGACATAAACTCTATGCTTTAACGAGATGTACATTTTGGTGTAATAATATATTGTCTATCTTTTGTCGATCTGGGTGACTCTTCGGATAGGTGCTGGCTTACTGATCCCAGGGTCACGAGCTCAAACCCGGCCAAGATCGATAGTTTTCAAGTGTGCTTTAAAGCGACAGCTCTATGTCAGTAAATTACTGGCATCTACACAAACTCCTGCGGGAAGAACTTCCAACACACCGGCGATGCTGTTATGATCTTTGCAATAGACAGCATTGTGAACACATAAAATATTTAAAAATATTTCATGACACAGTGGGGTTGAAACATACATTTTGGGTAAGGAGGACGCCCTAGGGGTTATTATTAAGTGTAGAGAAAATGGGTTAAGGAAAATAGTTGACAGTTTAATGAATACAAAATCTAAAGTTATACTAGTAACATAGAAAACGAACTTACATAACGAGTAGATAAATATACCTCAGTGAGCAAACATTAGAGCAAGTAGAAAAACTGAAATATCTGGAATAAACATTGTCGAAAGATTTAAGTTCAATATTAAAAATATAGATCGTGCACATGAAGGTACACATTGATATACAGCTTATCTAAATCGGGAAAACTCAACTGGGGCCTGGAAAGCAACGAATTCGGTTCATACACTCTACAACGAAGCAATGAAACTTATGTTAATTTATGCAACGCCTGTATGGTAAAAGGTTCTACGCAGACAAAGGAACCTAAACAAGCTTTAGAGAGTCCAAAGACTGTTTAACATTAAACAAACAAAGGCATACAGGGCTATTTCATGCGATGCTTCCTGCGTCATAGCTGGAAATGAACCCACTGACATCACTATTGCTGGATAAATAAGGAGTACAAATCAACACTCGTAGAAAGAAACTGTGCTGCATTCGTACCATTAGAATTAACAAGCTGTAATTATCCTAATGAAGTAGCGTATGTTAGAAAAATTGAAGAGAATGAAGAAGAATATTAAATGACGATGTATTCATACTGTTCGGCACCTGCCGAATATAGGAAAGGGGCCCAATGCATATTAGACCCGAAGCGCTGTAAAAATCCACAGAGCAAATATCAGTTCTTATAGCTCTGCCTGAAATTCAAATCTTTCAGGATACACCAAATGTCAGGACAATAGCAACATCCAGACAGTAAATATACCTTTGTTTTTAACAACAATTCAAATTACGATCATAGAGTAGAACATTTTCTAGATGGTCAAACATTTAGAAGAATGACAATGTACCTTCAGATGGCTGAAAGCTCACTTCGGAATAAACGACAATGTTGGCAAATAGATTGTAAAACAGTATGCTAGAAATGAACACAGAAATAAAGCAAGCAGGATCCCTAAATATGCAATAGAAATGGTAGTAGAACAATCAGGAAAGCAAAAATGGCAGAGGAGATAGGATCAAAGGAATAAGAAGTAGTTTTTCTATCATCAAGTGTATGGGAATTCACAGCAACAGGTACGGAAAGACTAAATAATATGTTGGCTGATTCTGAGGTCTGTGGTGGACAATACGTCGCTGGGGCAGGTTTTCTCCGAATCTCCGGTTTCCTCCGCCATCCCTTCTTCTTTTCTCCGAATGTGAGCTATAGACCAAACCGTGTGAGACATCCCGCTCGGTTCTATTTTACATAAACTTGGACCATTATTAAGTTACGTACATAGCCGGGTTTCTTTCGTATAAAGTCGCTATTGCACATTTAAAATTTCTTAAACTAGAACCACTTGGCACCCTCTCTCTCTCTCTCTCTCTGTCTGTGTGTGTGCGTGCGTGCGTGCGTGCGCGCGTGTGTGTGTCAAAAGAAGGCAACACAGTTTTTCTTTTCCCTCAGAAACTCACTATAAAAATCAGTATTTGATGTAAACAGCCCAATGCAATCTCTTTTAACTTCAGTGATCTTTTATTTCCATTTGCAGTAGAGGAACCATACGCGATAGATGCTGGTAAGATAGTTCATGGAATAAAATTAGAAAGGAATTTCGAAAGGAAACACTCTGGCATGTTTTCCTGATTCTGTGTGTAAATCCAAAGTGCTTTGTATATATTGTTTCTGTGTATACAGTGATTGTACAGCAGCGGTCACCAAGTGGATCGAGTTTATGCTAGAGAAAATGACCTAGCACTGTGCACCGCCACGAGTGCCGTGCGAGTTCAGTTTGAGACAAGACGTGGAATTGGACAGCAGTGTTGCCTCGTCTCTTGCAGTTTATTTTGGTAAACATAATGTAAGTTGGAGATTGTAATGAACTTGGTACATTTCCCAAGCTCTCAACAGTTCAGCAGCTTTTTCAGGTCATGGACTTGCAAGAATATGTTCAAATATTAAGAGAGTTGAACCAAAAATTTCAGCAAAGGTTTCAAGACGTGGTGCAATTAGAGCCAATTTTCCAAATATTTGCTGAACCTTACTCTACAGAGGTTGATAATGTTCCATCTTAATTGCAACTTGAACTTATCGATTTGCAATGCAATCGTCAAATGAAAAATAAATTCCAAAATAGAATTAGTTTGAGTAATTTCTATTCACATTTCCTCGACTACATAGAAATGCTACTCGTTTTCTCAGTATGTTCGGATCCATGCGAACAATTTTTTTTTTCACTAGTGCAATTAAATAAAAACCGCTGAAGAATTCAATTGTCGGATCAGAACTTAAAATGTTAACTTAGACTAGCTGCTGCACATATATTGATAATTAATTTTGACAAACTAGTGTCAAAAGAGACAACAAAAATCTAGAAAACTAGGTTCCACTTCTGAGTGATATGTTGTGCTTATTGCTTTTCTTCGAGCTGTTATTTAATACTACTGTATTGTAAGTAGATTGTCGATTATTTTCATTTTGTTTAAACTATCAATTTATTGTTCATTTGTTTCTTTTTATTAAAATAGAAGTACACAGTTGACTGATAATGAAAGAAACAATTAAACAATTTATATAAAAATTAGATTCTTTATATTACAATTCGATTATTATTGTTGCACAGTCAATTGTGCATTTAAATTGCAAGATCGGCATTCCGCCACTGCTCTGAAGGCTACAGAGTGCACGGTAGACTATTCCAGCGTGCAGAGGATAAACTTGCACGACCTACTGTGCACTGAGATGTGTGGTTTTTTGTTTTTTTTTTGTTTTTTTGTGTGTGTAATTTTCGTCCTCCAACGTTAAGTCATATCGGACGAAGAATGAAATGGGTGAAGTGATGTTCAAATGAACGAATCCGGGGTCCATGGAGCTTAGAGTTACCCGACATTCAATGGTGGCCACTGTTCTACAGTAATACACTACACATACACTGCAGTGCAGTGATTTTGAACTGTCAATGGGAGGAGCAAGTTACGATTTCACAACAATACTTCTGACAGAAAATGTTCAGTCATAGGTAAATGGCATAAGAGAGTTTATAAGATATCTTGGCTCTACAGAAGGAACATTTTAAAGGCAAGAACACACATTCTGAATGCTAGGGTATTTCATTGGGTACCGTGAGCTTTTGTTTTGTAAAAGAAAGGAAGCTCGCTCGATAATCACCTACCTTGACTGTTATAAGAGTGCACATTAGCAACTCCTGGCACGAGAATAGCCCATGAACAATGTTAAAACGTAGTCTGCCATCTCCTGAAAGACACAAAGGACAAAAACAACGGCGGGATGGGTATTAAAACCGACCTTGTTTCACGCAGAACAAGTCACACTCCAGAACTGAGCGAAACGCACTGTCGTGGTTGGCTTAATATGCATAAAACTAAGTTGTTTGCCAAAAAAACTTATATATAAGCATTATATTTCAGTCAACATTTCTTTGAGCATATATGCTCTTTAGGCTTCTGGACTCAGAAAATACATTTTCTGACAATCTCTGTGTTTGTATATGTTAATATCTTTGTGAGCGAGTGATACAACACAAAAAGTGAACTATCAACATGGTACAATTAATGGAAATTAATTGATCTTTCACACTAGCCGTGTGTAGGACGCACTATGAAAGGGTAGAGCCAGAATGAAAAATTCAATGCCATAGTCGGGATTTGAACCGTGAAAGATCATTTAATTTACATTAATTGTACCTAACAGTGGTCCGAGCTATAAAGCCTGGGCCTTAAAGTACTCACAGCATAGCAAGTCGCCATTAAGGTAGTTGTCTCATGTATTTATGAGAACTTCTAGTGGTTTCCTGGGAGAAACACGAGTCAGCTGAAGAATTTAATGTCATGTTGGCACGTTGACCATAGTAGCTCAAATGGTTCGAGCTGGACGGAAACCAGAAGATCCGTGCTTCAAATCCCGGCTATGGCATTGAATTTTTCATTCTGGCTCTACCCTTTCATATCAACATGTTGTTTAAATTGAATATCTTTGAAGGATACTGCACCATAACTTTCGAGAATATATTGTCTTTCTTTATTAATCATTTCCCTAATTGTACCATTATCTTGGGTTAGGGTATTTTTATTGCTCTATCCCTTTAAGGTCGGGCCTGAGTAGCCGAAGCTTAGAGAACCAGTGAGCAATTAGTGGCATGCTGATGGCAAAAACCGTAGGAGCGGAAGAGAACCTGCCTAGAACCGTGTTGTAGGCCACAAATCTCACTTTGCGGTCACCTGGGATCGAGCCCGGGCCGCCTTAGTGAGAGTCAAGTGGTCTAACCATCGAGAAAATCTTCCTGACGGAAATTAATCTTTACATGGAGATATGTTGTCATTTTTAGATCTCCAAAATGGGTCTGGCAGAGTTGAATTTATCTGGGCTGACAGGCTCTGGCATCCTGAAATTCTTATTTTCTTACACAACAGCAATGAAAATAATTTCATAATACGAAGGCTGTTCCATAAAGAATGATAATAATGTTTTTACGGACATAATTTTTCGCACTTAAGTTCAATCTTATTATATTCTCTTAGCTTAATGCGAAACAAACACGCCATAGTAGTTTCATTGTTAGTACTCTTGGTTACCGCCTATGAGAACCAGGCAAGTTCAGACAAGCTCAGTATCGCCTACCGCTGCAATGGAGGTAACACGCAGTTAAAGTTGATGTTAGAGGAAGATCCGGAGTATCTATCAAACGTAATCACTGTTGATGAAACTTGGTTACATCATTTTGAACGTGAGCGCAAACATCAAATCTTAGTGTGGAAATCTCCTTCATTAGCAACCCCCTAAAAGGCAAAAGTGGTTGCTTCTGATGGGAAAGTTATGGTCATCTCATTTTTTGATATTCATGGAATGGTTTATCAGCATGTTTTACTTGCACGCACTTCAATAACTGGACAATACTACAGGGAGGTCCTGAAAACACTGCAAATCGATATCAGGCGCAGAAGACCGCATTTCCAATGCACCACGATAATGCGCGGCCGCATATTGCCAATGTTGTTGCTGAATATCTTGAAAAATCGACGTGAAGTGCATGACTCACCCTCCCTATAGTCCGGATTTATCCCCATGCGACTTCTTTCTATTCCGTAACTTGAAGAAACGCCTTCGTGGGAGGCATTATCCATAATCAGAAACAGTGGTGAAAACTGCGGAGGCGATTTTGAAGGATCTCTCAAAAATGGTTTCTAGCATGTCTTTGAAAACTGGCAGAAACGCTGGGACAAGTGCATCGCATTCAGGGGAGACTATTTTGAGAAGGGCCATCACAATTATGAGGATGAGTAAAGGTACGTTGCCAAAAAAAATTGTGTTCATTCTTTACTGAACAGCCCTCATGAAAGGTAATCACAAACATTGCACTAATCAGTCCCAGAGGAAAGTACATTTTACGAAAGAGAATCTCTGTTCTTCCTAGGGAAATTTTCCAAGTAGACGGTATTTTGAAAGATATGAAACCGTTGTTCCCTTGTGTTCCTCTCATGATATTAAATTACTCCCAGCTGCCAACAATTCTGCAGAAATAACTTTTCTATACTTAGACAATTACAGATATATCTGAAAGGCACAACATCTAAACTTGCTTTGATTTTGCGTGTTGATGATGAAATTGCAAAAATAGGTTTCCTAATTTTGGGAAATGAAAACAATTGTATTACGGAAATTTTGTACTATAAAATTGAAAGTATAGCAACACTTTTGAAAACTTCGCTATATCCCATTTTGTAGGAATCAGCATATTTATTTTACACACTAGTACAATAATTTTTTCTCCCTTTCTCACCAATACTGGTGCTAGAAGTCGCTCGGGTTCTCTCAGAGCGAGGGAGCTGAAGCGTTTGACATGAGATACCAGGTTGAGTGGTCGGCCCAACGCCTGGAATGATGAAGAGATGAATCATGGAGCAATTACTGCAATGATGGCGGGGGAAACCGGCGCACACGAAGGCATTCCACCCTAGCACCATGCTGTCCACCAAAACTCCGAGGAGTACAATAATAATCCTGAGAATTGTAGAGCAGGTGTATAGCATTGTGCTTGTATTGTGATTATGTCTCATTTGTAAGAGCTGGAGCCTATCCAGATGGCTCTGTGATAGTGTGGGAGGCTCGCAGGTTCTATGTTTGATTCCCAAATACCACCTATTCTGAGCTGGTATTTTCGTTTTTCCCATTTTCTTTCGTTTCCTTCTCATATTTCAGGTAGGTTCTAGGTTTCGTGACATACGGACGTTTTGGATAGAAGGCACGACCTTTTTTCAAATTAACAGGTAATCCCCGTAGACACTAGGTGGCTGGTCAGCGGGTCGTCCATCAGGCCTTTCAAGGGACCTCCCGCAGTGGGCAGGTCTTCGGACCTGGAAAGGTTAAGGACTTCGGTGCGTCTTTGGGGGCTGCCTCTGCGGCCTTTAGCCTCCTGCGATTGCTTCAGTTTGCCCCTTCCTCTTGGGGACGGTAGGCAAATAGATTTATGTATGTCGCAGTATGAGAGGTGTTCTTCCACGAAGAATACAACCACCGTGAGTCATTGTTGTGCTGCCGCGACAAGCTGGAGCCCGGCTCGTGGGCAGGAGAGAAAGATACAGTAAGCCTCCAGAGCGCTTGGTCTATTGTTGTTTCCCAGAAATTTCCCCGGAAGGTCTACGACATTCTAGAAACAATGGCTGGGGAGTATAAGTACCAGTGAGGTGTTAGAAGCGGCAGTTGTTTCATGGTTATTGCGACAATCGACGATTGAAGTGTCAGCGATATGCATGATTTACTATGTATTTGACTATAGATCAAGTTAAATTTAACTCAGATTTCAACCAATCTAGGATACCCATGCAGCAGATGAAAGAGAAAGTACATCTACTTCAACAGAAAGCTGGTAACCAGGGTATCGTTCCAGAAACGAAGATAGAAGAGGAAGTACATTTGCCTCAACAAACATCCAACAGTTCAACTTCTTCACACCTGGAGATAAAGCAACTTCAACCTGTTAATATCACAGGTGACAACCAATCATCTGTGCCCAGTAAGATTTGTACCAATGTTCCAGTTCCAAAGGTTGGCATCAGAAATCAGGAGACCTCCAATGGGCGGAAGCTTAACTTTCTTGGAGAGGCAGACGAACGTTTTCATGCAGTAGTTGGAGCAGACTTCACTGGAGATGACCCGAATTTAGGGTAGAAAAGTGTTTTTGGATGAAGGTGAACACCAAACAGTTGGAATGAGTACTCTTATAAATTAAGCATGCCAACTACTCATACTTATATATGAAATATATCTCACTTTTAATTTTTTGACAATTCTTCTTAAGTAAAATATATCAAGTTCGTGAGAAATTTTCTTTTCCTACGGTAGCCAATATCCTGCTGGTAAAAAAAATCAGAGTGCGAATTTGTACCAATGTTTTGGTTAATGAAGAGTGAAAGGAGCTCTGTGGAGTAAAATGTACGCTTTTGATTTACAGTAATTGATTTACAGAGCTTTCCTCCAGTTCCTCTTTCCCGTTATAATCTCTTGTAATTGGAAATAATTGCCAGTGATAATACAGGTTTTCTTCCCTTAGGGATGTGCAAAAGTATTTTAAACACAGGATATAAATTATATGCAAGAATCTTAAGTAAAAGGTTAAAACCATTACAGATGATCTACTTTTAGAAGAACAAAATGGTTTTAGAAAAGGACGCTCCTGTACAGATGCTACCTTTAGAGTTAAGCAGATAATAGAAAAAAGAAGAGAATTTAATCTGTAAATACATATAGCTATAATTGATTATGAAAAAGCGTTTGATCGTGTAAATAGGAAAAAAAAATTGTGGGAAATCATGACTCGAAGAGGCTACCCAAATCATCTCATTAAAGTTCTAAAATCTATATATAAGGATACAACAATCAGCATACATATTGGAAATCAAATATATAGTAAATGGATACATACAAATCAAGGTGTAAGACAGGGTTGCAGTTTGTCGCCTATTTTATTCATAATTTATATAGATGATCTGATTAGAGAGTGGATGTTTAAGATTAACGGAGGCATTCATCTTGCACCAAATTTTACTCTTAAGACGATGCTATTTGCGGATGACCAAATAAGTATAAGTAAAACTGAAGACGAGCTGCAAACAGCAGTATATATTTTACAGAAGTTATGTAAGAATTATAATTTCAAAATTTCCACAAATAAAACAAAAACAATGGCGTTTCGAGGTTAAGACACTGTTAGAACCAAAATAGTAATTGATGATATTATCTTAGAGCAAGTTACGGGTTTTAAATATTTGGGAGCATATGTCAGTTATAAATATGAAAATGATTTTAAAAATAAATTACCAATGTTTCAAAAAATATGCGGCATAATAAATAGAAGCCTAAAAACTAAAACCAGAAAAGAAACACGCATGAAATTGGATAAAGTAATGGCTGTGCCTGCTTTGCTTTTGGTTCTGAAACATGGACATTAACAAAAGCAGTCAAAAACAAGATACAGGCTGCTGAAATGAGATTTTTAAGACCAGTAAAGATAAAATTCCAAATGAAAAAATAAGAGAAGATTTAGAAATATGTTCTTTAGAAGAAAAAATAACAAATTATGGAAATGAATGGAGAGAGCATATTGAGAGAATGCCGAGAGATACGATCCCAAGAAGAGTTATAAACTATAAAGCTAGACCAAAGAGACATCTGGGAAGACCACGAAAACGATGGTCAGACATGTTTTAAGCCGGAACAGGCAGCATTGCCTCGCCCTTGGAGTGAAGAAGAAGAAGAAGAAGAAGAAGAAGAAGAAGAAGAAGAAGAAGGGACGTACAAAAAACAACAAATTAAAATGACAACAAATTAAAAATCAAGGAGAATAAGAATTATCTATTTTTACTAGCATTCAACAAATATAGTTACGTATTTATATTTTTATCACACTTACTTCAGAAGATCATAAGCACAGTATCTTTAATTCCCTCTCCAAGCTCATAAATTATTAATTGCATTACGGATGCCAAAACGATATATCTCTTAATAACATAACTCTTCTGCAGGTGACGGGTAGCGACAGTGTGAAGCGATTCGACTCGTGTAAAGTAATACTAGGCGTAGGCTCTTTGGACAAAAGTGTCCCTTTTAGAAAGCAGAAAGAGCGGGAACCTTTTGATAAATATTAACAAAGGAGGGTCCTTTGGCTTCGACATGAGCAAAGCACCAGGCATGTGACAAGTTTGTTAGCTTTCGGCTAGTACCTTTGATGTACAGGAAGAGTTTTTTGCTTTGCAGTTAACGAAGGAGAGCGGGGATTTTATTCTTAATACGGAGCCACAAAAGGCTGTCAAAAGCATGCATTCTTATCCCTGTTTTTATATTTTGGCAAAGTTAATTAATCTAAATGACTAAAGCATAAAAAGAAAAATAAATGTTTTTCAAAAGACACTTCTTTTGCAACTTTATTTATTGACCGCGCTCCTTTTTCCGGAAAAATTATATTCAAGCAATAAGTGTGCGTATGGACTATGTAGGCGTTTGTTAGAAAGATTAAGTGCGATCACTGTATTTGTATCATGAAAAGATTAGCCAAATGTAAAAGTTATGAAAAACAGCAGCAGTAGATGCTATAACAGGAAGCTTTAACCTAGACTAAAATTTATGTATGTTTGAATAATTTTATATCTGTATCAGTATAATTCAGGGACCACTGTTAAGCCTTGTACGAGCCGTGTCCTTAAATTAGGTCTCCAATTTTATTTAATATAGAAACCATGTTTATTGTCAATGAATGTTACATTGATGGAAAGACGGAACTTACAGCTATTTTTCAACGTAATCACTATTGCGATCGATGCACTTTTGCATGCGCTGTGGCAGTTTTGTATATCCTTGTCATAGCACTCTCCCGCCAAGTTGCGCAGGTAGCGCTCAACCTCGTTTTTCAAACCATCGTTGGTCTGGAAATGTGTTCCACCCAGATGTGACTTCAACTCAGGAGACAGATGATAATCACTAGGTGCTAAATCAGGACTATAGGGGATGGGTGAGGATGTCCCATCCGAACTGGGCCAGGAGATCAGCTTTGCGATAATGCAAATGTTCGGTCAGAATCTTGTCAATCGTAGTCTTACTGACTTCAGGGATAAGTTCGCACAGCTCGCGAACTGTCACACACCGATCTTTAAGCATTTCTTGCTCCACTTTTGTAATTGTTTCGGCTGAAATCGAAGGCCGACCAGAACGCTGTTCATCTGTATGTCCGTCTTTGAACTCTCTGACCCACTTTCGCATTTTTGTCATCCATACACCGTAGCTCATAGACTTCGCATAACTGACCATGAATTTCAGTGGGGGTAGTGCCATTGGCGCTAAAAAACGGATCACTGCAAGCAATTCACACTTGGCTACGGAAGTGATAGGAAGCTCCATCGCAAACGGCTGCCCAGCCAAGACTAATGGTTGCAACGAGTTCGTTGTGGTAGGGATTTAAAGAGATGAGACCAAGCTACACGCCAGTGTTGCCGGATCACTCGTAATAGCTTTCATCGCGGCTCCAGCGTCTTGGACACCTTATTTAACGGACACGCCTCGTAGGTCTTCGGAACTGCAGCGAGAATACGATTAGCTCTTTTCTTAATTCACCTCCCAGTCCTAATCACAGATTCCCCTTTACACGCTTGCTCAGATAAGACTGCAACAGTGATAAGACAACAATATGGAGGAAACCGTAAATCAAATGAGTGAGGTAACAATAAAGATTACGGTGACAAAGGAAATATTGAAAACATTCAAAATCGAGGGAGAAACGAAGGAGAAGTATTAAAATATTTCGGGCAAGGGGCACAGATCCATCAGAATATGCGTAAGAAAGATGGGAAGAGATACCGATGTACAATACCTAAGCTAGATATGCAAAAATCATGGGGATGTAGAATAAATAAGTCCTCTGTACATGGAGAAGTCCGCAAAATTCCTTTGTATTTTGTAAGTACGTTGTGGGATGATGAATTGCGTTGTAAATTGTGGGAACTTAAGCTAAAGTACTTAAATTGCCATAACAAATTTTAAAATGAGAAGAAACAAACTTGTAAAATGAATAAGTTAAGTATAAACAGGGTAGTGTAAAATTTATAGGTTAAGTATAAACAGTGTAGTGACAGTGGAGTGAAACTTAAAACTAAACAAGTGAAAAAAAAGTCTTAATGAAAATCAGAACACTGAAAGACTTTTGAAAATAATATTTATATAGAATCCTCGAGAATTATTCGGAAACGTATGAGTAAAAGAAAAGAATCAAAATAAGAACATTGAAAGACTTTTGAAAAGAATGTTTATATGGAATCCGGAAGAAGAATCAAGAAATGTTGTATATAAAAAAATATATTATTAATGTACAATGGTTTAAACATGGAAGTGTATATTTATGAATTGTTCTAAGTGTAGCAATAATATGAATTAATTTTAAGTAGATCAGATGGAGAAAGAGATGGAGAAAGAAAAAGAGTGATGGTGTAGTTTGAAGTATTTTCCATTGAGTGATATTTAAAAGTTGAAAATTGCAGATCAGAGTGTTGATAAATGTAAAATGAACTATTGCTATGTAACCATGTGAACAACTTTATGAAATGTCTATCTATGTATCATGCAAAATTAACGTTGTGAAAAGAAACTGTAAAACGAATTGGAAGCTGCTGACAAAGGTCTAGTATTTAGTGTCGTATTCGGGCAAGACATATACATTATTTTATTATGGGATAATAAAATAATATCTATGGGGACATTTGATACCGAAATTAAAAGGGATGCAATGTATAAAGAATCGTAATGGATTTCAAAGGAGTCTTGTATGTTTGTTACGACACGAACAGTTGCAGTTGGTTGAGTCGTGTAACAAAAGACATGGGAAAAACAGAATTCTAAGGGATAGCACTTGACTTTGTGAATAGGGCATTCTTCGGACCCTTCATAATGGCATGACAAAATAGTAACAAAGGGAATCTGTGGTTGATAAATGGGCTTCAAGAAAGTGAAAGCTAGACACTTACGCGCAGCTGTGAGGACAGACAGTCTGAGGCCTGAGGCCGATTAGGGCAGTTCTCTTCTTCTGTCTTGGTCGAGGGCAGACCAGAAGTGATAAGAGAAGATATTTGTCGGTTTATACGTAACTAATTAAGTATTATCGAGTAATAAGTATTCCGCCTTCAGTAACTCTAAACAGTGATATATTGGGAACCCTTGGTCGGCAACTTCAAGTTCGATGTTCTGATAAAAAGAAACAGTCAATAAACCAGTTTGATACGGGCATTCCAGTGTCATTAAAACTATCCTTCTCATACATATTGTGACTTTGTGGGTTCGTGAAATGAAAAGTCCAATTACACCACTCAACAATGTTCTTTATTTCCACCGACTTACAGTTTGACACTTGCCAATTACACAGAATTACGTAATGCACACAATTACGATTCACCAGTTCGTCCGTCACAATTTCGCTTGCACTCGTAATTACGTACAATCTTCCGATACTCTTACGCAGTCTTCTCGTCGTACACTAGCACTGCATTCTTACACCAAGAACTGACTCTAACTCGACGCGCTGCTTATATAGGGCCAGCGGGTCGATCGGAAGGTTCCAGATTAGAGGAAAAATCCTGTAAGTTCGAGAACACAGGTGGAACAGAAAGAGACAGCGCCGTGATGTTTTTTGTCCCAGCCATCCCTTCTTAACGCTATAAGACAAACGAGGGGGCGGGGCGAACACCGACCCGTCTGCTGCTCGCCCAGTCTATAGGGTGTTCCGACGCTCGGGTGACAATATCCACGCATACCCTGGGAGAAACCCCATTGATTTACCCTGAGCTAAACATTATTTGTTTCAAACTGTAGCGTCAACGTGGAATCGTGCGCCACCCATTACATTGCATCAAACTGTAGCGACAAAGTGGAACTCTTTGCTCTCCAATATATTTGCATCACATAAAATACTTAAGTTTAAAGTTAACAACGAATTACTGTAAGGTAAGAATTAGAATTACGAGAATTAGTCTATCTATATTTGCCAAACATGGGCACTAACGACGATACAGTCTCTGATGCTACAAACATGCCAACGGAAGACGGAAAGGAAGATCCTGACATCAGCCTAAAAGATAAAGTGAAGAATGAAGTGCTGCGAAGAAAAAGTGGCCTAGAAGACGTAGCCACCAGAACGAAGAGGATCTCAAATAGCAATGGGCAGGACCTGTGGTGAGAATGCGTCAAGACAGATGGGCATACGCCATAACAATATGGGACGTGCGACAAAGGAGGAGAAGCAGAGGACGTCCGAGGCTACGATAGTTTCAAGAGTTCAAGGATGGGCTAGATGCAAAGTGGATTAGAACGGCAAAAGACAGACATCAAAAGAGGAAAGTGGTAGCAGCTCTAAACTGAAAGTGACAGTGAATGTGAAAACTGAACAGTCATTTCTACTATAGTGATGGATATAGCGATACGGCTAATACTATCATATGTTTCAAATGAGAAGAGTTCTCGCCTGGAGTCAGATGCGTTAGAGCGTTCACCGTTGTCACCTCGTTATCCTCACTCTTTTTATATTTCCCTCTCTCTCGCACACTTGCGAGTGTTCGTGCCACGAACTTCGTGGCGCTAGACGTAACGGAATGCAAACTGAATTGTTCAAAATTTTATAATAATGCAGATGTTGAAATTGCAATTGCAACACGAATATTCGTATATTACGCAAATGTTTTAATTATTTAGTTTAAAGTTAATTATAGTTTATGAATTACTGATTTTTCTAATCCAACGAAAATACCAGCGGTGCATCCGTATAGTTGTAAATGTTACTTACGTTAAGAGATAATTCGTCAATGTCATTGTCTTCATCGTCTGAGTACTGCAAATTTATGATGATAGGATCCAAAATCTCGTTACGTGCTATTTCCAAAAGTTGTCTTATTGTAGTTTATCTGATGTCTCATGCAATTTTCCCATTGTTGTTGTGTTTCTTGTCAATTTCTTCGTGAACAAGTCGTTCATCGTCAGTCAGTTTAAATATGTTGTTTCTTTTTGCAACATGATTTGAGCCAACATTAACTATGTTGGATTGTTCTAGCAGTAGTAAGGTGGAAAAGGTGGATCGCGTCTCATTGATCCAGCTGATACACTTTTTCATGGAAGAGTAAGTGAATAATGCTGCTTTGATCTCTAGACTAAACAGAGATTACGAACCATTCATAAACAAAGATATAATGTGACCAGACACGTTCTGCCAGACTAGCAAGAAGTGTGTCGTTTCCTCTCATCGAATTTAACAAACATCTTGACTTATTCAAAGTACATATTTCTTTTACCACATCGTGTCAAATGTTTACGTTTAAGTTTTGAGTAATTTCAAATATACATTCACGCATACATGCCAACCAATAATGATATACATTACAGTTCTTACGTCGCAATGCATTGTTATAATAGTGCTTTATTTATTTATATTTGGAAAACTGTTTGAGCTTAGAATATGGGGTTTTACGGTTATGTTAAATACACTACTCTCTCCTTCCTCATGGATCAGTTTCGACAAAATCTGAATGTTTTCTTAGAGCGAACAGTATTTATTAGAGATTGATTAGTTTGCCGCTCGTCGCACACCACTTAGGGCGAATGCAATACGACAACACCGCAGGACTCCGATTGGCTGCTCACCTAGTAGCGCTCAAGGACAAACACCTTCCCATTTGAAACACATAAGTAAATATAAGTGTAAATAAATATTAACATAATCATTAGATTACAGTAAGTTAGGGTGGAGAGGAATGAATAGAATTAGCAAACAAACATTGTGATATAGACAGAAAGTGATAGCATTAGTTTTAATTAAGGATACATAAGTAGGAAGTAAACTACAACCAGTAAAACGAACTGGTATTTGCTGGTATTTGCTCATCCTGTAAGAAACGGCCGAGCTGGCCCCAGCAGTGGGCGGCAGGCCCCTGTTCTTGAGGAATATTATGGGCTATTTACTTATTTTATTTTTATATAATATATTTTAGGTTTTATCATAAACCTCACTAGATATTGCACGCATGCATTTAACTCAGTCAGCGAAATACATGACTTACAGCGTTTAATTAATTTAAATGTGTACATACCTCGTTCGATCTCTTCTGTTCATGTACTTTGTTTTACTACTGATGAGATCAGGGGGCATGTTCCATGAACCAGTTGACATCACAGAAAGACATACTAGCAAAATCATTGTACCTTGAGATCCCTACCAGTGCACCAGAAGATGAAGTTGTGTTTGCAGCACAAACCAGAACCAAGTTTGATGAGAGATTCAATGTTTTCGGTGTGCCAAGTTCCTCGTGCTCGGAGAAAATCAAACATACTCTTCGATGTCTTGAAGGATGGTGTTTGGGACAATCCCAAGTAATGTTGACACTTGTGATTAAAGGAATAAGTTATGCAGCTCTGGAGGGTACTTCACATTGTATTGCAGTTTTGAAAGCATTAAGAAGATGAATCTCTTCCTTTCTACTGTATCTTAATTATGATATATCTTGGTAAATAGTGTGCGATAGCAAAATGAAACCAACTGCAAAAAATGACCTCTTATCATTTATAGTACATTCTCATCCACTTGATTTATTTAACCCAGAATTTCTATATTATGTTGTCTTTCTATATCAAACATTTTTACATACACACATATAAATGCTACCTGATTTTTAAGTATTTCTTACCTATAGTTTATGTTGCAGTACCAAAACATATACAAGAGTTTTATTTTATATTAACTGAAGGGAAAATGTTCATTATCTAAATACAAATGCAATGCTTAATCAGGTTCCTCACTTGCTGCAAACACCTGTGTAAAAAGATACGCATATAACATTAAAATCTGAAACAAGTAATTTAAGAAGTTATTTTAACATTTTTTTAAAGAAATGATAAATCAGTTATTATGCAAGTCATGATTCTCACTCGCCCCCGCTATTTGAAATACGCAATGAGTGGAATACCAGTTTCTGTTTACCTATGGTCTTTCCGCACGCATGCATACCAGCACAAAAGTGCAGTTTGCTTGCTCCAACAAATACTTAGTAGATAGAGAAGGTAATGTATTCCATCCAAAAATTCCTAATTGAGATATAACCAGAAAAATTTTTTGAGGCCCCTGGATGAAAAACAGAAATTTTATAAAAATATCTTTAAATCTAAAAAAGCTCGGATAAATACCAAAACTTGGCATTTAAGATCAGTAAAACCAATATTTTGAAAGTTTTTATCCATTGCCAGAGTTTGTGATTTTCCCAAAAATGTCTAAGAATTTTTATTAAAATGCCATACATTTAAAATACCTATATATGTAACGAAATGTATTTTAGGAGTTTCTAAGGCGAGTCCTTTTGAGGTCATTTTCATTCAGTAGGAATTTCGTATACTTTTTTATACTGATTGAAAAAACAATGACAAAGGCGTACTACATAAAACTGCAATCTCTTTAAAGCACGTAACATGTCTGTGATATTAGCCGAGATACCCGTTATTATTACTTTGAATTTGCAAACATAGAGACAGGCTGAAAAGTTCAATGCCATAGCCGGGATTTGAACCTCGGATCTTCTTGTTGCCGTCCAGCCGCTCTAACCCTTGAGCTACTATGGCCAACGTGCCGACATGACATTAAATTCTCCAACTGACTCGTGTTGTACGTCGCCATTGTAAGTCGCCATTGAGGTAGTTGTCTTATGTGTTTATGAGAACTCCTAAGTGGTTTACCGGGAAAAACATGTGTCAGTTGGAGAATTTAATGCCATGTCGGCACGTTAGCCATAGTAGCTCAAGGGTTATAGCGGCTGGACGGCAACCAGAAGATCCGTGGTTTAAATCCCGGCTATGGCATTGAATTTTTCAGTCTATCTTTCCATACTTTAGCCTACACACGGCCAATGTGAAAGAACCATTAATTTCCAATACTTTGAATTTGTTAATACTTTACCATTCAATTTAAATCATGATTGTTGCTTTATATGTTTTGGGTTAGATTAAGTCTTATTAAAGGGCAGTATTATAAACAATGGAGTAGTGTGCAGAGTAGATTCATGATTATGACATTTGGTCTATTTTGGAGCAGCTCTTCAAACAGGAAATATTTTATCATCAATATATACTATGTCAGTAAAAGGAATTCTTTAAAATTAACAATTAGTAGTGTTCTTTATGTTTTGACTGTTGTCACACACTCTTCAATAAATATCAGGGCTATAACAAATGAAAAAGGAAAAAAATTAAACATATATACGTATATAAACGTATATAATGTATACTTTTGTGAAATGTGGAAGATATAAGTATTTACAAAGAAGTTTTATACGATTTGTAAATTTTTAAAGTTGTGTCTTCAGCTGTTTTAAGAGTTGCAGCATGTGTACCACTGTTTTCTCTTTTATAACACTGTTACGTCTTAGAAGAAGTATCTTAGAGATTTATGTAGTTTAGTTACGTTTCCCTTATTAACAAGCACTTCCTAGAAACTACACTAATGTGTGCTGCACAAAAGAAAAGGTTAACAAGGAGAATGTACTGATTTAATGAGACATCTGTAGGAATATTTCTAATTAGGACAAAGGGAGGGACTAGCAAATAACAAAACTCGTTTCACTTTATTTTATTGTTACTTACACAACATTACTGACATACATCACAATACAAAATATAGGACCCAAACGGGTCTCCAGTTGGAACTTCAAGCACTGATTATTTACAAAACATTATATTCTGTTACGGGTTTCCATTTAGTTACATGGCTTAAAATATTAACGACGTTTAACTCACCGAAAACTTGAATTAAAGCAGAACTCTGTAACGTGCTGAATATGATACTTATCTCTAGTTTACAGCTACAGTGTGTGCACAGAAAAGTCAGTCTGCATTAGATATAAAAATAATTCTCTCTTGTTTGTATAAAGGAATACATAGTTTTAACGGGCAATATTAGAACATAAATTTTTGCTGTTTTACAAAAGAGACATCAAAGTATGCCTGCTTCATTTAATCTTAATTGTATGGAAGTGGTAGTCAGTGCATACCATGGTAAAGCAAACATAGAGTTTAGTTACTAAAGGTAGCTTATACCAAACAGGATACACATAAATCACGTTATTGTTGAGGCGGTGCTTGCCCGTTAGGGACCTGGTTGAGTCCTCTGAGCACTCAACACCTCATAAAGTAGGGAAGGTGGCGGGTGAGGGTTATGGATGAAGGAGGTTTACTGAACAGGTCGGGGTTTTCTCGGGGTTCGCTTTGCATGGACTCTCTTCTGTTCCAGGGTCTGGGATGCGTCCTGACTGAGTGTGGTGTGATTAGCGAAGAAAACACCTCTAGTGTTCCATGATCGATTTATTCACAATTTTAATCAGGTACCTCACTCACCACCTAGAAAGTCGCTGTTTGCAGACTCGTGTGATGTATTTGGCGGTAAAGATAAGAGTTCTTTACACGTGTTGTGTATTCGGTGTATTCTTACCGCACTTGTACATATAACGTGACTTCACAACGCCCCGACCGAGAGAGTGTTTCTGTTATCAAACTCACGGATCCATGTGTTGTGTATTCCAGGTACTGTTGCCGCACTGATATGTACGACGTGGTTTCACTACGCCCCGACCGAGTGTCTCAGCTATCAAAATCACGGATCCACCATCCTCTGGATTTCCCCCTCTATCGTTACATTTTGAATTTTGTGTAAATCACGTGTGTAAGTTCTAAACTGTAATTTGTTGGTTTAAATTTCGAGTTTGAACTATCGTACGAATTTTGTATGTGCGCATGACCTAACGTTGGTAGAAATTTTCCCACAGCGTCCACTTACTTAATTCCGAAGCACGCACGGTACAAAAGTTTAGGAATTCAGCTAATCTGCAAAGCAATTGTATTGATCATGCATGTATTGGCATGAAAGAGAGTACAGGGCGACAGACTGACCCTCTACATGGTTCGCAGGCATTGTTCCTAGAGGTGAGCTTTGTTATGAAGAAAGCCGACCGACCTGTACTCTCAACCTTGAGGGACCTCATACTTCTGTTTCTCCGTTCATCTACATTTCTAGTCCAACAAACATTTCTTATTTTATATATATGCCCTATCTACTATAATGTGTTTTTCTGTAATAGTTATGTATTTCCTTTCGATGCAAAATAATCAGTATAAAATATCTATGCTAACCTAATATTATTTTGATATAACACATATTAAGCGATTTTATGTTCGTGACCAATGGGAACAGTTACATTTTAAGTTTCAAATACAGTTAAAGGAAACTTAACTAATTTTAATATGTTTCAGTGGATATACGTATGTTCCGGTTTCCTCTTGAATGGTGTGACTGACAGTCCACCGCCTCCTCGGCACTGTTGTACCTTGAGTTTCTTCTCTAGATAATACTAACAATGAAAAACAATATGGGTATGCAGCACTCAGCACTTATATTTTGTTAAAAAATGCAAATTAAAATGACAACCCTTTGTGGTTTTATAAGACTAATGCTTTATTGAATACTTAAGGAATTTCTGTAGCAGAAATACTGACATACGTTTTAATCCTGAACGTTTGGGTGTAGGTTACTAATCTATCTATAAGTAAAGGCCCGAGAGATGTGCGCTCGCATACAAGTTAGCTGGACACAGACTATGAATGACGTCGGATGAGCAGCATGGCCATCAAATGTGCAAACGTCGAAAACAACATAACGTAGTACTCTGCTAACTAGTGAAGATTGCCGTGCAAGTGTATGCAGACGCACGGTCAAGCTGGTGTATAGCACGAGTTTTATTTCTTCTCGCAATGAGACGGTTGTCATGGCCAGGCTGTCCGTACCTGGAGTATTTTATACCTGCAGCATATCTATGGAAAAACGACACGTCACGGTTCGTAATTTAGACCTAAGGGGAAGACAGGCCAGTCGATTATTCCGTCAACAAAATCATATTATAATTTTAAACAGCGATTATTTTGTGTTTACTTCCACGAAAGGTCCTGATCTAGACCACCTTTTCATAGATTAGAATTATGGCTATGTTCGTTTTTCGTAACGTACACCCTAGTATGTTTGCTTATTTCTAAAACCTGTGAATTTTGAATTTGTTGAAGAAAATTACATAAAAGGTTTTCTGTACACATTTAAGCCGAAAGTGAATCTGTGACTCCATTCGATAACAAAGTGAAGTAGGTTTTTCTCTAATATACGCCGTGGTAACTAGATGCAGTAAATAAAATTAATAGACAGCTTGATAAAACAAACATACGTCTAATTTGAAGATAGAAGAATATTGCGGCTGAAGCTTCAACCAGAAGACTCAGACCACGCCACCACTGATGATGTTCACTGCAGATGTGAACGAAATGTATGAATCTTCCAACTCCATCAGACCACGGCTCCTGAGCCCGGA
This sequence comes from Mantis religiosa, assembly GCA_030765055.1. Lineage (NCBI taxonomy): Eukaryota > Metazoa > Arthropoda > Insecta > Mantodea > Mantidae > Mantis > Mantis religiosa. The sequence continues at coordinate 59,105,204 of CM060957.1, forward strand.
AAAGTCTTCTATCTTCAAATTAGACTCCGGCCGTGAAAGCTTACGATTATTCAAACATACATCTGTCAAACAACGTTATACTGAATAGCAAATGGCGTTAACCCCAACAGAAAGAGGTCACTCAACCCAAAACAGATACAAGTCATATCCGTTTTGTTATTTAAGATAAATTCGATGTTAGTAGTAAAAGTGTAGAGAATAAGTGACTAAAGACAGGAAGTTTAGCAAGAAAGAGGTCAATAGCACATAAACCTTGACCACATTTCCACAAACACTGACCTTTAAAGCCTAAGTTTCAGGAAAATCATTCAAATACGTATGCCATTTCACTGTAGCTTATCACTACAACAGATAAGACAGGATTCCTAAATTTGAAAAATTAATTACCAGGAATAAATCTGCGGGTGAGTGAAAATACTCAAGAAAAATATAGTTAATTGGCAGTCTCAAACAAAAGGAATCCAAGTTAATAGTCACTTTCCTAGGAAAAGCATTTGAGCATGTGAGATACCCAAGGTAATACATCGTTTTACATCGTGGGATTTCATAATAGTACAAAGTAACGGTTTGTATCTAAGTGAACACGAACAGGATGATGTTGCATTTGAGCTTTAGTACCTATACTGTTTTACAGGGGAATAATGCAATTTTTGCATTTGCCATTGAGAGCGATTTTGGAGCCATTTGTTATCCCATTTCGTACAATTTGTTCATTGATAATCTACAAAAGATATTATTTCTTGTAAATACTATTTAAAATTTAAGGAAATATATGACTGAAATTTCATGAACATTTTCAAAATATCACATTTTCCTCTTTTTAGTGTATAAAATAGTGTAAGCCTTCCTGAATCCAAATAATGCTTAGATGGCATCCGAAAGTCATTTTTAACCCTCTAATCTAGTTTGAAAGTTACGTGAATGCTAGTGTTGGATATGAATTCTAATAATTTATTCTTGTTTTCTCGCTATTGAGAATTTAAGCATTTCTCATCATTTAAGATGCTCCTTGTGTAGCAATTTTAATGTTAGACTAATGAAACTTGAGTTAGACGTTCATAGAGACACAATGAATAGAAAATATACTGGGTTTTGTTGTGAGATGTATTTAAGCACACATTCTTTACTTCAAAACACAAAAATTTCAAATTTTGGGCAACAAAGCCATATTCATAGTTTTAAACATTTCTGGAGCCTAAAGTTATTGAGACACAGAGAAGATTTATTGCAGATTCTGAGGAAAATTAGCATATGGACACCTCCTAATTAATGTTTTAGGGAAATATCTAATTTCATTAGATATACCAGAGAGTTGTGGAAGAGGAAGAGGCCTACGTCACGGATGCCTCTTATCATTCATTCCGTTCAGTTCCAACTTGGAGAACTTCGTGATAAATTATTGCCAACTAGAGGTGGTAGCAGATGTAGGAATAATTAACTTCGAACTTGTGGTGATTATGTACTTTCTAGCAAAAGAGAGAAGGAACGCAAAGAGCTAGTGGAGCTAAATGGCAAAGATGAAAAGGAAGTAATGAAAATATACGAAATATAATCCACAGCTATCGAATGGAGAGAGAAGCAAGTATACTTGCAAATTCTAGAAGAAGCGGAAGACAGTTAAGATACTTGGGATGTAGATGAGCAGTGACATCCAGGAAGAGCAGAAGAGAATAATAGCGGCAAAGGAAGCTTCTGTAAGAAAATAACTTAGAAAGAGATTACTGAAATCTTTGTGTGGGGAATGACATTGGCTTGCTACGAAATGAGGAGAAGCTAGTGAAAGCCTTTGAAACGTGTGAATGGATAAAAATAATGAAGGCCTTTAAGAAAAAGCGTAGGAACGAAGTACGAGGAAATTTATTAGGAAAAGAAAAAGTAATTGCCTGGGGCACTGGATGAGAAGAAAATCTTGCTAAGGAATGGTAAATGGAGAAAAGGTTCACTGCAGAAGATAAGAGGTGGGAGAAAGTATTAAATATGTCCTAATCGAGACAAAAAGGAAATCCTAAAATAAAGTAGAATACAAAAAGCTGGTTTTGCAACAAACAATCTAACTGTATCAGAAAATTTAATCAATGTGTATAATTTGGAATTGTAATCACATTTATGGCATTATTGTCATATTTCCCATTAAGAGTTCACTGTTTAAAATATCTAATTTACCTAAAATAATAAACATGTGGCGCAATGCAGCTGCATACCGAGCGCAATGGCTCACGAGGTCGGGAGGTCCGGGTTCGATTCCCGTGGCTGACCTACCTGACCCATGGGACTTTTCGAGGGTTTTCCGGTTCGCTAGGCGAATGCTGGGTAGGTTAATTACATCCCCCGAATTTCCTGTTCCTCCATTTCATGTCCATTATCATTTCATATCATCTTTCATCTGGTGGGTAGAAGTGCCGGCGGAAGTCTCGGCGGTGCATGGCAGGATGATATGCTGTGAGGAACTCTAGTTCTTCCTCCGGTAGGTCGGTTGCCGGTCACAGCTCCTCTGTTGAGACTATTTCAGGACCTATGGGGCTCGGATCGCCTACCTGAGATCATTAGAGCTCGGCTGCTGGGCTCGTTGCCATTCCGCTGCGTGGGAGCGGGTTCGTTGTCCTGGGCTGTCGGGGGAAGTCTCTATCCAAGTAAACTTACGGACCCTGCCCTCTGTACTGTCGTGGCTCCTTGGGTCGGCCGTCCTCTGTCTCCTGCACCTCACCCTTCATCCGGGGTTGCCCCCACTTGGAGGCAGAGGAACAAAGGGCCCAACATGGTGGCCTACGTACCGTAATGAAATCCCAATCCCAATACAGCTGGGTAACCAAGTGCGGAACTTCAGTGGTGCACATAAATTGAAATTGTATAATGGCTAAATTTAGAGTTCCACTTTTTCAAATTCTGCACGATTTCCACAAGCAAATACTTCAATTTAACATTATGTATCAACTACATTATCAAATGAGGGCATCGAACTTTTAAGTGTAACGTTTCTTAGCCTTATTAAATATGGAAGCATTAGTGAGGAACAAAGTTATTAACTTCCAACATTAAAATGTGCTTTCCGATCCTTCACAATAAAAATTTAGCTTCTGAGAGACATTAAAGTTACATAAATGTTAAGGTCATCAATGCACTTCGTTAGAAGCTCAGTTCACGATATGATTCACTCTTGCTTCTGTGATGAATGACTTATATCTAAGAATGTTTTAAATTCATTGAGATGTAAGAGCGTAGTAATTACTGTAGTAATTGTTTGCTAGTCTGATGAAGGTATAATGAGCCAAAGAAGAGTGAATTAAACACACCCTGCATCCTTGATTATAGACTTGAGAACAGACGTTCAGAATGTATAGAAGGTGGAGACAGAATGTGTTTTGATTCCCTTACAGTCCACCTAACTGAAAATATGGCATTCAATACTGCCACAAATTCATTGAAATGAGAGAGAGCTATATTTTCCATGATGCCACCCTGTTTCAGTTGTGCTTGAGGAACATGTCCTGTATATTGAGACAAAATAGATGTCGGAATGTGCTCTGTGGATAAAATCGATTTCACTGCCCATTGAAGGAAGCATTTATGGAATGCAGTACTCAACACCACTTTTGGGATGCTAGTATCAGTTGTAGGTCTCTGGGAAATGTATGAACTCCTTGAGTGAGAAAATTATTTGGAACGGGTTTAACAGAAAACTGTTGTGGAGTGTATGTTGCTAATTGAGCTTGAGAGTGTACGAAAACCTCGTTTATTCAGACTAAGTGGAACCGGAAGTAATCCGATTAACAAATAATTGGAGAGTCCGGAAACAAAACTATAAAAAGGATATGATTACTAATACATACATTTATTTTGTACTATCAAGAAAAATGACTAAAACAACACATTTTGGAGCTGAAACTCAGTTCGTATTCACTTTTGTATTTTAAAACATAAAGTGAATTGGATGCCATTCCTTTGTTTTAAATAGGTGCTGCCTTTGTGAAACTCCCAAAAAGTAAGCAAAAGTAAATACAAAAATAAGAATTACGAATATCAGGGTGGTTAAACAAGTTCTTGTGCATTTTCTTCTTTCGTCTTTCCGTAGTTGTCCACTCGATAGAAAGACTTAACACTCTCAGCACCTGAATGCTTAGGAACAGCTGCCTATCAAGAAACTGAAGGCTTCTGGAACAGAGATAGGTGAAAAACACGATGTCTGGTCTGGAAGTGAAGGAGGAGAAGTTGGTGGAATGAATGATGGGGGAAACCAGACACCCGGGAAAACCCGCCCACATTATAATTTATAACTAACAATTTAGGTGAAATACAGCACACAGATAATTTGGTGCATAGTTATGAAGACGTAGTCTGCGATTGTTCATGTGGACTGCTGATTTACAATAGTCTTTATCACATCAAGTAATATTATCAAGAATGTCTTACTAGTAATAAATATGACATGCATAGTTTCACAAGATTTCAATTGATCCTCTGACATATCATAAAACAGTCTAAATTTGAATATTTGAATATTCTAAGGACTTTCTTTATACGATGCCTTCAGAGAAGAAAATCACAAAAGCATTTTAAGCTATTGAAGAATACATTCTATTTTGGACATTAAAACATAATGAAGTACATGTCCATCCATTGCACATGTTGCGCTTAAATAGAGTTCAAAGGCTGCCCTTAGTCTATTCAAAAACAAAAACGGCCACACTTATATGAAATAGAACAGCAATTTCCAAAGTAAATATGCAAGTTAGCGTCCTATGCTGAAAGTTAGAATACCCTCCAGCATTTGCCAACTATGATAAAAACTGAAGAAAACCTAAAATAAGAAATAACCGTTCCACAGGATTTAAGTAGCAAACCTCACGTTCACGAGTCCATGCCTTACAGACCCGGCTACGTTCGAGCCCCTTTGCGTTAAATTTATCGCTAGTAAAATAAATTCTGAAACACGTTAGAAAATACTTGGGAAATGTCTGTATTTTGAGGCCTCCGGTGCCTCTTTAGAATTGCAAGAGTAGTTTTAGATTATGTTTGGAGGAGGTATGAAAAGTTTATAAATTAATAAAAAAACATGATTATGTAAATCTATTTAGTCATTTAAATAAGTTAAATTTTGGAATTGGCCGTAGTAATAATTGTATGACGTAATGTTGTAACGTGGAATTAAATCAGCCAATCACAAAATTAAGATAGGAGTAACGATAATTACGCAAAATCAATAATCTTGGTAGAGATGTTTTGTAATCGAGAGTGTGATGAATAGTGGTGCAAGATCAAGAACATTTATGTAATAGTTTGAAACTGTTTGAATATAACAAAGTAAGAATTTATCGACATGTTAGAAGTAACCTGCAAGTGACTGGGAAAGGAAGTTCAAGTAAAGTGTATTCCAAATAATACAGTTAAATAGTTACAAAATTTGATTTCTCCGAAACTTTATTCCGAACCACGCCTGAAATCAAGATTCTCATGACTCTTATTTAAACAAACAAAATCATCAAGAAAAAACTCAAAATACAACTAACTAACCCTGTTATATCAGGCTTCCCGAACTGGGTATTCGAAAAGTCAACGTGCATTCCATCTCAAACATAGAAATCCCGCACCAAGTTGCGCCTGAACGTGTGGCTGATTAAGACGGAGAGAAATATAACTGAGGATAAAGAATTCCTGTCCCAGAATCTATTTTCTACTTTCTACTTTGTACATAGTAATAGAAACAGCAGTTTTCATTTTTTCCAGCTTATAATAATTGCCAAATATTTTATTAATTATTATCTATATTTACAAAGAAAACATATTTTGAACTTTATGCCTACTTTGGGCCCACCATTGTATTAGGTAGTTTAGCACTTCAATATTTGCCATTCTGTGTATCCTGTTTGGTTTGGTACCCTTTGGAAATCAGTTCTCACACATCTCTCTATCATTGTGTTGTAATTGCTGTTAGTGGTGAAATCTCTACATTCTACTACTAGTTTCTCTTTTTGGTTTTTAGGTCTATTGTGTTCGAGAGGTATCTAAGGTAAGGTAAGTCATGCTGATAAGCGAGTAACAATCAACTAAACTATTCCTAAGCCTGCAAAAATATTTTTGCGATATCAGATTCTGTGACACATTTTGTTGCTAAGGTTACTTTACTCGCTTTTTGATAGAATAATTTCTGTAAACTTGTTACTTAACTAAATACAAAACTTCTTATTAATTATTACATCTATACTCACAACAGTTGATTGAAGGAAGGCAGACAGAAGTGATTTGAGTCGTGATAACATTAACTTGATTGTTCGTCAGCAAACAGTTACTAATAGACTTATTTAGCTATAAAATATAGAAAAAGAACCAGACAATGATGAACTGACGAGTTACCATAGCGCTTAGTATTATTATCAGGACTTGAATTTTTATGTCTAAAACATTTCTTGAAAAACTACCTATTAAGTAACTAAAACTTTTAACAATGATCTACAATGAACTGGGATTTATTTGATTTACTAAAATAAGTGTACAAAAACTGTAAAGAAATTTATAGTGACTACATTAACACTATGGTTATTTTACATTCTTGCTTCCGGAACCTGAAAAGAAAAGCAAGAACACTTTTTAAGGTAGGTCTTACAAAGCTATTATGTTAAACAAGTAGAAGGAAATGAGCAATATAACTATGCAGCTATTTTTGTCAAAAAGAGAAAATTAACCTCTATCATTCCTAGCCTAGGACATACATTCTCAATTATAATAAATAATAATACTGCTTTCATGACCGTAGACACCCTTCCATCTGCAGAAAAACGTTCCCAGGCAAATTTTAAAAGGGATTTTTTTCTTCTCAAGAATACGACTAAAAGATACAAGTTTCCCATATTCAACAGAATAATGACATTTCCGATGCTTGTTATATTATCTTTCTGTAGAGTGTAAGTAACATGAAAAAATGTAGTTAATATAAATGTAAAGGGCAAGAAACTGACAAAGTAATGAAATAAAATCTAAAAGATGCTATAAGGTGGCATACTAAGACCAAAACTTACCAAAAAAGCATTTTAATAAAACGGGACCCACAATAGGGATGTCTGGACATTTTACCAATTTATAAAATGCGACAGTTAAGAGTTGGCGTGCTATTTAGTATCTTAGTCCTAATTAATATGCATTTTACCTCGATAGATCCCAGAATATGTGCTCAATACACAAAAACTGGGACACAATTATATCTTCAAACTATAGAGGAATTAATCTGCTATCTGTTGTGTATAAGATATTCTACAACATACTTTTTGCCAAATTGAGTCCATATGTTGAAAATTTTATAGGCGGTTATCAGTGTGGCTTCAGACAAGGAAGATCCATGACCGACCAGATCTTTGTGGTGCGCCAAATATTTGAGAAATGTATACAATTTGGAAGTGACCTACATTGCCTGTTTATTGACTTCCAGGCAGCTTATGACAGCATAAATAGGAAAAGGTTACATATAGCGATGAAGGAACTACAGAAAAACTAACTATGAGAATGGAGTAAGACAAGGAGATGCCTTGGCATGCTTGATATTTAATATTGTGTTGGAGAATGTAGTTAGAGTGTCTGGAATTAACATTAGGGGAACACTTTTCTATAAGTCAATACAGATATTTGCACATGCAGATCATATAATAATATTTTGAAGAGCAATGAAAGAAGCATTCATAGACCTGGTAAAGGCAGCAAGGAAGGTAAATTTAACAATTAATGAGAAGAAAACAAAATATATGCCAGTTACAAGAAAACAAAGTAGTAGATCTCACGTCAAAGAAATTGGATTGTATAAATTTGAGACAGCTGGAAGTTTAATCTATCTTGGCAGAGAGATCAATAATAAAAATAACGTCAGTGTTGAAATTAGAAGAAGAATATTTATAACTAATAAAAGCCTCTGTGGAATTAGAAGACATCTTACATATAATCAAATATCTCGAAATACTAACATTTTAATGCATAAAGTTCTATTAAGACCAGTCCTAATGTATGCTTCGGAAACATGGCCATTGACAAAAATGGATGAAAGGGCCCTTTATATTTGAAAGGAAGCTATTGCACCTCATATTTGACCCTAGAGAGGAACAGAATAAATGGAGAAAAGGATAAAATTTTGAGTTCTATAAATTGTTTGATGAGCCAGATATTGTGACAGCTCAAGAGACTGCAATGGGTTTGGCATGTTCTCCGTGCAGAAGATCGGACAGTTAAGAACATTTGTAATGCAACACCAGACGGCACAAGGAAAGCAGGCAAACCGAAGCTGAGATGGAAGGAGGATTTGAGAAGGCATATAAAAATCCTGGAAATAAGGAATTGAAGAAGCATGGCTTTGGTGAGGGAAGAATGTCGAAAACTACAGAAGGCTAGGGCCCACAAAGGGCTGTCATGCCAGTGATGATGATGCGATACCAGGACATTGGCATGGAAGCTGTACAGGTTCCATGCCATTGCGTTTTTTTTCTTCAGATTTTCAACTTTAAATTTCACTTTTCAATCGTACAAATACAATTGGCAGTGATAATTTGGTTAGCTAGAACCCAGCAACTTAATGCTTTTGAAGCAATTCAGACCAATTTGAAGATCGGAGTTCTTGAAATAACTGATAACAGGATCATCTGGAAAATTATCAGGTTACAAGGGTCAGATTAGAGAAATTTACTGTGTGTTTAGACATCTTTTTCTGACATTAGAACATCAGACCGCAAAGATCTGTTGGAGCGCCGCTTTACACAGATATGTTAAAATCTCGTTCAACTTTGCAACCTTATAATATATAGATATTTTCCAGTTAAATTGCATTTATGAGTTAGATAAATTATGTGCTTCCTCTTCTTGAAAAATAATTGTACTCCTTTCTATTACTTTGTGACTAATAATCATAGCTGAATTTCCATATTTTTATGATAATAATGGCTTAAAGAATAATCGAACGTTGAGGTATGACCATTATGAAATTTGATAACATAACTTACTTAAACAACGGCATACAGAAATAATATAAGTAAGGTTTACTTATATTATTATAATTAGATTAAAAAGAATGGCTCATTTAAGGTTAATTTATGTAAAGTAAATTGAAACACTGTTAACAGAAACTAATAAATATTTATTTTGACGTTTATAGAGGAATATAATTATACATAAATAATATGAAAATAAATATTTATTGCATTGAAATGCCAATCTTTGTTATAGGGCATCAAAGGTGGCAAATAATGGAACACAGTAGCTTAAGTCAGTATGAAGAAAATTTCTAGCACTACCGTCTGCTAGGGTGACCTGCCTTGCTTAAATGTGTAGTGTTTTACGCCCGCTTTTACTATATATGGCACCGGAGGCGGTGACACTGATAATATATGAGATGCAGATGGGGCACCGGTGGAATGAGATGGTGGGAAAATCCACCCCAGCGCCGTGTTGTCCACCACAGATCTCACTTTGCTGTTGCCCGGGACCAAACCCGATCCACCTTGGTGAGAGTCGAGCGGTCTAGCCACTCAGCCACGGCGCGGCCTCCCTATTGCACGCTTTGAAAGCGTATTTCATGCCATTCAAAATACGACAAAATTGCTGCACGTTAACGTTAAAAGCATACTGTCACTAGCGAAGTAAATTTAAGGCATTGCTAATTGACTTTTGGCAGAAAAATAAATTGTTTTAGCAAATACTTAGCAATAAAGACGAAAGTTACGACCTTTTCGTTTTTTTTATTTTTAATACTCACAGACCTTCTGTTTTTATACTACACCATTCTCCTAATGTCGGTTGTTTTTATTACCGTTCTTTGGCAGCAATGATTTTAACTTTAATTTCCATAACGTTGGTGAAAGGTCTTATATACAGCTTTAATATTTAATATTTTTAAATTATTAAATATTAAATTTAATATGTTTGTTGTTTATAGAAATAAAAGTCTGTGAAATACGAGGGTGAGTCAAATGAAAACCTCAAATTTGTAATAACAAATCGAAATTTCGCGCCTATATCCTGTAAGTTGGTAAACATGCTACAAACAGCGTGCAGAATGGTCTGTAGGCGGCAGCATGGTGTAGATGCCCACATAGCGACGCAGAATCAGTATAAAGATGGCCGCCTCATTTGCGACTTACACCAGGGAAGACTGCGTTCTGTTATTCGGTTTTTGCGTAGTGAAGGTGTGAAACCTATTGAAATTCATCGACGAATGAAGGTTCAGTACGGTGATGCATGTTTGTCGCAGAAGCAAGTCTACAAATAGAGTAGGAAGTTTGCAAATGATGTGACTTCAGTGGAAGGTGCTCCACGTCCAGGTCAGGCACAACGAGTTGTGACTCCACGGAACATTACAGCAGTTGAAGCCATAGTGAAGGAAAACCGCCGAGTGACACTGAATGACACTGCAGCATGTTTGCAGATTAATCATGGGTCAGCACACCACATTGTGCATGATGTGCTCCGGTTTCTCAAAGTGTCTGCAAGATAGGTGCCACGGCAGCTGTGTCCTGAAATGAGAGATGTTTGTGAAAAACTTCTTCGGCGCTTTGAAGGGGAAGATGATGGCTTCCTTGCAAGAATCGTTACTGGAGACGAAACCTGGGTTCACTTCCACCTGCTGGAAATGAAGAGAGGAAGCAAGGAATGGCGCCATCCCTCATCACCAAAACCAAAGTAGTTTCAAACAGAACTATCAATAGGGAAGGTTATGCTGACTTTCATTTGGGACAAAAAAGGCGTCATTTTGGAGCATTACATGCATAGAGGGACCACTCTCATCAGTGCATCACACACAGATCTAAACAATTATCTGCGGCCTGCAATAAAATCAAAGCGACTTGGATTGCTGACAGCAGGTGTCCTTTTGCAACACGACAATGCAAGGCCCCACACTGCCCGTACAACAGTTGCAATAATCATAGACCTGAATTTTGAGTTTCTTCCTCATCCATCATACTCACCAGAGCTTGCCCCATATGTGATTTCCATATGTTTGCACCACTCAAAGAAGGAGGAAAGAAGTTCCGTTCTGATGAAGAGGTACGCCATGCGGTGCTTGAGTGGTTGCGCGGACTACCAAAATAATCTTTTTCTAAAGGCATTTATGAACTTTGTAAGCGCTGGAAGACTTGCATTGAGCGTTGGAGAGATTATGTTGAAAAGTGATACAGCTTTGTACCACTTCTGCACAATAAATAATATTTAAAAGATATTTAAGGTTTTCATTGGACTCATCCTCATATAATAAAGGTTAGTTAAAGCTATCAAAAATAATTATATATTATTAGTTTGGTGTTTCGCTGAACTACCAATGATAGAGACACCGTTAGTGATTATCTGAATTACTACTTCATTTTAAACTTGGTTACCTGAAGGTATCTTTCCGAGGGAAAAACACGAACGATCTATGAACGTGTACCATTTTTATACACCTTAGTTTCTTCGTGTACTCATTCAAGACCTTTATGTGTGTGTATGATAGAGGGGGAGAGAGGGGAAAGTTAGACTATCTATAATTCTTGAGAAAACTGCGTACTCAAAATTCGGACGAAACTTTGACCAAATATGACCGGATAGGTGCGTGTGGAAGCTTCTAACCTCCGTTCTTTTATCATTGAAAGTCATGACCAATTACAAGGAAACAATGTGGAATCGTCCGTCTTAGTTTGATCTCGAATCACTTCTGCTGTTTTTAGGGACGAAATAATACTAAGGTGGAAGGGAAAGAAAAAAAAAGAGTACTGAAACAGTGATATGTGCAATGTATGCTGTGAATACCATATTTAACATTACATTTAAAATTTCCTGGTTTCTTTCTGTGAGTGCAACTTTAACGTGTTGAGAAGAATATTACATGTTATTTGCCAGGTTTAAATAAAACTTTAGTTTTTTGACATATATAAAATATTTACAAACTACCACGAAACATATTGGCAGAGAAATTTTTAATATTAAGAGAGAACACAAGTTTCAAGCCTGTGATTGAAAATGACTCACCTTATCCAACTATTCATTTCAATTTTTGAGAAGCATCGTTCATTCATTGTATCTAAGGGATCTTGAGAATTTTAAAATAATTATATCTACCATAAAGCAATTGCATATTTTGGGAAGATAATAGTGGAAATAAATAGTGTAAGAGGTTTCGCTTTGCAGAAGTAATACCGCCACAATCGCATTTACTTACGAGATCCTGAGATTAACGCAATATGTTACTAGTAAATCCAGGAATTTGGGACCCAGTGTGCCTTGCGGTTAACTGGAGCTACAGGTGAAAGCGTAACCAAATCTAACTTAACCTGCGCTCAGTGTGATAGCATCTTTCTAGAGGCCGAAGGATAGAGTGGACTAATTCCATCAAGTACCTGGGCGTTCAACTTGATAGAGGCCTAACTTTCCGCGGACACATCAGGCAACTATCGGCACGGGTTCAGGGGGCTATTGCCTCTCTGTACCCAATGCTGGGTTCGCGCTCGATGCCAGTCCGCTTAAAGCTACACCTCTTTCGAGCGCTGATAATCCCACTCATGTTGTACGCCTGTGAAATCCGGGACATGGCTGCAGATAGCTGGATAGCATACCTTCAGCGTGCACAGAATAGAGGACTCTGGTCCATCTATTCTGTGGGTCGTTCTTTCCCCGTGAGGTTGCTTCACGAAGCTTCTCTTCTCCCATACGTGGAGAACGAAATTCTACGCTCAAATTCCAGCTCACAGAAGCGCCCTGGTTCGGTCTCTAGGAGATTACGACGCTACTAGACGCCACTTCAGGCTTTACCGGGTACCCCGTATGGCATGGGGGCACTCGAGGTAACAAAGGAGTTAATCTAAACAGCAGCATAAGCTGACTTCAAAAATCTCCAAATGAGCTGTTTGGCTACAAAATTTACCCAACTTTATAGTAAAATAAAACACCAGGGTGTAAACAAAAAAGCGGTTTGGCATCCTGTAAAAAATAAAGAGTAGCAAAAAGCTACCTCAAAAATTTCTTGAATAAAATATTCCCACCTCCTCCTGTAACCATCAAAATTATCAACCTGCGGTCAGACCCAAAACCTGGGTGGGTACGCAGCAAAAACCTTCTGGCTGTTAACAGCCTGTCAGTATCGACTTGGACTTGGACTAGCATCTCTCTGTAGGAGATGTTTCTTGACAACGGATTACTAGTCGCTTAGGCATATAAGGTCCCAGCTTCGAGCCTTTTTGATTACAAGGTAAGAATTTCTAAGCACTAAGGCCAAGACACTTAGGCTGTCATTGGACTGCAGGTATGAGCGTTCTGGTAACAGAACAACCACATATCCCTCGTATATAGTACTCGAACTTGGTTTTACTGACTCTAGGCTTCACTTGTTTTGCATTGATTTATAATGTAGAGATTTGTGTGTAGATAAGTTGAAGTGAACTGCTTAAGTATTCCTATGTCTCTTGATTACAGGCAAAACTTCAAAGTTATCATTCTGTATTACTCTTTTCACAACACGTCAAACATTATGTTCTCTCTTACTATTGTTATTCTCTGCATACTGCCAAAAATATATGTATAACATCTATATAGTTTTAACCCAGGTGTTTTCTATGTGGTAGGTCGCACACTTATACAATAGTACTCACAATTTGGGGTATTTTATTCACAGTACTCACAACTTGAACTTGGGGTACTTTACATGTATCCAGATGAAGGAAAGTGAATGATACATACATCGTAACTTCATCTTTTTACTCCTGTTTGCATGATACTAGACACAGAATATGTGAAGCTATCCTTGCTTCCCTCTCTCAGAACAATGGATTCTATCAGCATGAGGTGAAAATTTACTATTGGCTGACAAGACATAGTACACTTGTCAGATATACTTTATCAAAAAGGAATAAACTTTCTTCAGACAATCATGTTAAATGCCACTGACAAGTGCTACTGTTTGCATGTTTATCCATTAGGTAATATGAAAAAGGGAACTTGAAGTTTATATCGTTTTACGCCTTGGAGTGTGGGCGTGGACTGGCCCTATTATTGGAAGAAACTGGGTTTCATGAGCTGATAAATATGCTTCTAGATGACTTAAACTTTCCCCATAAATTATTCTCATATTCAATTGGGAAAAGTTTATTTGAGGTTTCGAAAATACTGCCTCAATATTATTATTGTGTTTGCCTCCTTCTAAATCACGTTTATGAGGTAGCAAGAAGTGTAATGAGTTATGAAATGTACACAACAGATTAAACTGTTTGTTTTAAGAAACACATTTAATAACTACTCGTTTTGAATTTTTATGTAAAAAATACATAGTTGCAATGTGGCTACAAAATCCTATAAATTAATTTTGTTTGGCACAGTTAAAACAACGCACTATGAACAGCTTCGTTTCCACAATAGCCCAAACAGTCTTTCAGGAGAAAAAACAAATATTCTCATTCCTATTTGTGAAGTCTTAAGATACGATATCAGGAAATGTTACAATCAGCGTAATAATTGCTTGGGTGTTGCCACAATGTGCCTATTTAAATAATGAGATTAGCCAGACACAAGCCCGTATGTACTGTATAAGAATTTATGTTGCACACAATGAACTAAATAGACGTGCGTTTACGAAAGTCTCATAACTCATTTTTTTCCTCTGGGCAACCGGTTTCAATGCCTCTCCGCTGTGCGTATTGTGTGGATACCGGAAGAAGGTCGGTCGCAACCTGCTTAGGGAACGGCGAGCGGTTCGAACTTCCTAGCCCTGGGCATCACATATTGTAACGGAATTCGACGAATCTTGTCATCCAGAAGCTGTTCCTAGTGGCGTTGTTTCAAATGTGGCAATAGGTATGCTTCAAAACAATCTTGCGAGATATAGCCCGCAATACAGGAGTAGAATCAGCGTTCATATCACTCAATAGCAAGACTCAGTCACCGAGTAGAAGCATAAGTCAAAGAACAATACCTTGCTGAGGAACTAATATGCAATCTGTAACATATTTCAATAGGGAATTTTGGACGCAACAAGGTTATGTGTATACTCACGATGCATGTATTCGAAAATATTGTAAGCTATTACTAGATATTACATAAATTATAAAGTTCTGTCAGACATTCTCATAGGAAGTTTAAGGCAACCCATTACTAAACATTTGTTCAAAAGGACCAAACAGTAAATTTTCAGATTTTTGCGTGTTATATTCTGTTTGTAATTCCTAGCTCCATACAATACTCTCAAGATCAATAGCTGTATTTTATGAAGTAACTCATATTTATATGCTGAAACGTGTTTATTTTCATAACATCTTAACTTTCAAATGCATTTTTCTCAATATCTTTTTCCACGTCTTGCAATATTCAAACTGCCCCAAATGAGAGAGATCCCATGCAATTTTCCTGAAATAGACGCCTTAATAAACATTTCCCAAAATCCCATAACAAATTATGTTTTAATGATGCGGAAATTAAATTTTAAGCAACCAAAATGTACTGGTAAATATATCGCGACGGGCATAAAATTAGAATCTTTGATTTGGCGGTATAAATTTTCACGTTTATTAGCTGAACATCTGCCAATTATAGTGTACAAATTTAAAGTTGTTAGGTAAAAAATTGCACATGTAATTTTCACCGGTGGGTTGCCTTAAGCAAGTATGTAACAGGTTCTTCTTTGTGAAAAAATTGCATATGGGTACATACATCGCTACATTATATTTTTTTGTTTCCAATTGAGTTATTTCTTACATAGTTTCAAGGAAATTTTCATGTGTCTTTCATTTTAAGTCCAAAAACCGCTAAAGGGTATCAAATTCCCTAAAATATTAGTATTCGGGATGTGCAGAAAACCACAGTGGTTAGTAGGTGATCTTAGCTTACGAAAGCCGTTAGGTCCACGGTCTCCCAAGTAGTGGACATTCCACGGGCCCTCTGTCAGTCAACGTCGGCGATGGTTGACATGGAAGTGACGCCGCTGAGAGGTTGAATCTCTGTACGGGCGGTGTAGTTGGTGCTACCTCCGGCTGTGGTGAATCGACAGATGTAGGTACTGCTTCCTGCATTCGACATGGTCCCAGCATACCGCCTTCTTCCTCGTGCTTGCCTTCCTCCGCTGCTGAGACATCGCCACCAACCGAAAGTGCGGCGAAACTCCTTCCGGAACTTCCCTGTTACGAGCAAAAAGCATTAGCAGCGAAAGACAAAATTGTGTAATCCTTCCAGTAATGAAAAAGCAGCATGGACATTTGATTCTTTAGAATTTGTGTGTGTGTGTGTGTGTGTGTGTGTGTGTGTGTGTGTGTGCGTGCGTGTGCGTGTGCGTGTGTGCGTGCGTGCGTGTGTGCGTGTGTGCGTGCGTGTGTGTGTGTGGGGGGGGGGGACCAATTTAGAAATGTTTGAAATTAATTTCATTCTTGGAGATTTGATTTAGCTGTCAGCTTTATTTCTACAACCTTCTTGGTAGGAAGGAAAGACGAAAATTGACCGGGGAATTACGTACATGAATGGAATTCATTTGTTTAGCAACAAAACTACAAACAATCCAAGATTACAGGTAGAGTCTTCTTTAAAAAATGGATGTATTCATACATGCAAATTATTTACATAAGTTGCTCAAATATTTGCATTTGATATTTCCAAATATAAAATACAAACTCTTGACTGTCCAATAGTTGTTGTAGTTTAGTGTCACAGATAATTTTTAATCAACACTGGTTGTGACGTATGCTAACTGTTGGATGACATTAGGAAACCTTGTAGTTATACATTGTCTTTTTATGTTGAACACAATGACAATATGTGCTATCCGTAGAAGTATGCTCTGCAAGGTGTCCATTATATGCAAGATACAGAGCTAGCAACGATAAGGAATGAGTAATGTTTCATTTAGACCCAAATTCACAATAATTTACTACATTTAACGCCTTAAAATCTAGTATCGTTGCTATCAATAAGCACAGAGCTATCCCTAACAACGCCCCTTTCCACACCAAGAAAAACTTCCACTTGTGCAATACACTAGCAATGTTCATCTTTCCTGTTGATCTGTGATTCAAATAATTTTAAGTCTTTCATCTATCATTTATTTTTCTTTTGTATGCTGCCTTTTATACTTTATATATAATCGGCATTTTGGGTTGGGGCCTTTATGCTTTGGATGTTACTGGTCATCGCTAATAAATTCCACTTGTTAACATCTGTGTCAATAATTTGGTTGCTATGTATCACTGTTAATTTATATTATATTATTCTCTATATTATATAGAGAAAAGTTAACAATGCACATCAGACAATCAAAACAAAGACCTCTGGATTTGGAGCTAGCTGTATATTTTGTATATTTTAAATTTAAGGGGTTTTATGTTACATTATATTACATGTTTACTTATTTTAAGCCTAAGTTCTTCTATGGATTAGCCATTTAGACCCAGTATCCTCAAGCTCTCCTAGAATCAGGCGGTGTGATTTTAAGTCCCGGGTATAGGACCAGTGCCCATTCAGCATTGTGACGAAATTGAGGAGCTACGCTAGTAGCGAACCCAGGTCCAGGAAGCCAACTTTCCTGCTGGGAGTCCGAGATGCTGAACACATTTCCCCGTATCGGTTGGGTGATTACCCACCTCTGCCTTGTGTATGTGGACGTGAGGCCGACAGTCGGAATGGCAGGGTCAGGTCCACTTTGGGCTGTTAGGACATGGGTTAAGGTTTAAAAGGTTTATGATCAAGGTACGGACTTTGGACTTAGTATGTCGTATAACAAGAGAGAGTATATACCAACTAACCAAGGTATAAGACAAGAGTGTGTATTATCATCCACACTCTTTAATATTTACATAGACTTCATAAACAGATGGAAACAATAAATACATGAGGAAACACAAGCATGGAGATTAATTTTCAGGTGTTAACCTATGCAGTTAATTTAGTTATTATTGAAAACTGAAGAATTTGTTATAACAGCTATGTAAAGAACATAATTTAAAAATTTCTATACCTAAAGCGAAAGTCATGGTAAATACACAGTAAAAGTGAAAATAATTTTGGATAAAATTTCAGAACAACGTTGTTATTTCATTATCTAGAACGTGAAATTTCCTTTGATTGTGACAGATATACAAAATAACATAAATATCATTTAATGTGCGGCACTATAAGAAGAATATTAAAAATGACAAGGGCCAATACACAATTAAAATTTTTCAGTGCAATATCCATTCAATTATACGACAATAAATCCTGGATAATAAGAAAAAAAAAAAAAAAAATTTAGTCATATTCAATCTACAAAAGTGATTTGTAAGTGCAATATTGGTACATACAAGAAAAGATAAAATAGGCAACCAGGACATAAGTGAAAAGCTAAACATTTTTAATACACGTGACAAAATTAAAGAACACAGAAAACAGGGAAGAGCACCTGCAAAGGGTGGACTGCTCAAGAATACCAAGTAAGATTTTAAATTATAAACCACAGGACGAAGCAATCCGGGAAGCCCTAGAAAAAGATAAATTGAGACAGGAACACGCCAATTGTTAGGCAGAAGAAGACAATGGAGTTCCCTCACCCACTGTGACCACAGATCTATTGTAGCTAATATCCTAGATGAAGAGATGAAGCAAGGGAATCGCGAGGCCGAGAATTACAGGTAGAAAGGTCACAGAGACGCAAGAAAGTCCGGAACAAGTGCTTATAGTTCTTCATCCTGGCACCAGGAACGCTACTAAACTCGCAAACTCCGCGCCATTTGTCTGGCATTTCCATATACCACAAGCCTGAAAGTACGCGTGAAAAGATAAGAAAATGGAATGGAGGGAAATGATGGGAAGGGAATTGTGGTATGAACATAATGACCCCAGAATTCGCCCAAGTACGAAGAGAAACCATAAAAAGACCAAGTCAAAGTGTGCCGTTGACGGTGATCGAACCCGCGAGCCCCTGAATGAGAATCGCACACGTTACTCGGTGTCACTTCGCTCGGACTTGTGTACTACTTACTTTTATGACAGTGCTGTAAGTTATATATAATTTGAACTTTACACATTCCTTATAACTTTTTGGACAGAAAACTCACATCGCTTCATTGAATAGATAACCACTTGAAGGACAATTTCTTTTGTTGCCGAAGTGGAAGAATGTCTGCTGGAAAGTCATGGAACAATTTCCTAACTTTTATTTGTAGCACACGGTTCATTTTTTCAAACAATATTTCCAATGAAATCACACTTCTTTTCGACAGTTGTTCATATCTATCAAACTTGAAGAGTTAATACATTTTACCTTCATTCACGATATTTCCGATACCTTGCTTACATTTACAGTGGATTATTTTCTGGAAGATGAGATTGACAAGAATGTGCCAAGTCTGGACGTAATGCACAAACTTTTATAGACTACTGCGTGAGAGTTTTACAAATGCTCCTCGTAACTATGCAATTTGATAAAATACGCGTTCCTTATTAGGTTAATGTTCAAGTGTTATCCAAATTATAACAGGATTATTTCTAAGCATTATCCCTAAGTTCATCATGCAGATAGAAGAGGGTACCTTTGAGCCCAGAATATTATTTTGTTTTAAGAATTTTCCTGTGAATTAATGCTTCGCGACATTAGCCTTGAGGGATCAAATATAACCTTTCAATTTTATCTGTTACATATTTCGGACTGTTTATTTAAAATATAAATTGTTTATTAGAAAAAATCACAATAATATTATTTGAATGTTCAAATGTACCTACTATACAATTTATTTCTTAATTCCGGATATTTTCTCGCATTGCAACTTTTAATATTTTCAATATTTTGCACATTAATACCAAAATAAATACATCATATTTAACAGAGGTGAGTTATGTAGTTATACAGAAGGTTTATTATTAATGGAGAACACATTGCTAAAGAATTCTGGGCTCCTGATCACTAAGATGGATGTTGACAGACATTTTATTTAAAGGATTTTAAAATAAGGGAATATTACGAAGGGTATAAATTGAATGACCATTAATATCCCCTGAACGTATTCGTATGAATTGAATTTTTTCTTAAGAAGGCTATTGAGTATTCCCTTTTTCTGCAAGGATGTGGTTCTGTAATTAGGAAGGAATGCCAGGAAGATAATAGAAATAATGAACTAAGTTGTGAAATGCGCCTGAGTGTAAAATATAAACTACAACGCTGTAGAAAATGCTGAAACCCAACATTTTGAATATTCACAAGTGAATAATATAAAATGTTAATTATTGTCCCATAAATTTATATTATATTAGTTTTTGTTCATATATATCACATTTAATTACCGAAAGTTTAATTTATACCAACTTTTGCTGTGTGCATATTTAAAGAGTGCCAATAATACAGAAAAAACAAAAGAACCACATCATTTATATTTCATGGGAATGAAAAAGTGTTTTCGGTATTACCTCAGTGAACGAAAATAATATATTTTTATTTAAAACTAAACTGTAAATTTTGTAAAATGCTGTAACTTTTGTTGTATGGATTTTTAAAGGTTGTGATTTTATTTCAGAAAAATGCATAAGAATTTCTTGATTTGCTTTGATAAAGAACAAAATCTTGCAAACTTTCCCAAAGTTATATTAAGGTGAGACGGTACGAAAAAAAAAGAAAGACGGTACACAAAAATTGTATTGAATTTTGTTTTGTTTATTGCGTAGTTAAATATTTCAAACTTTTCTGCACATTTTGGTATAGAATATAGCTATGTACTATAATTAAAAGTCTACTTAAACTGAGTTTAAGAATATACTGATGGCTTTCAATTTATTAGCTTACTGTACATCTTTTTACAACATTTAGAATAATTTCAGAGCTGTTTCGTCTAAGAGCCTACGAAACAGCTTTTTAGAGTAATTTTTGTTGCCTATATTGGCATGGATATCGTCTTCTTTGTTCTATCATCCATAGAAGTAATGATTCCCTAGTTTTGTTATTCTGTAGCTATGGCTAGAGTTTTGTTTGTAAGCAACTGCCCCTTTGGTATTCATTTAACTGAAAGTGTAGTTGTGTAAGAAGATGACAAAATCTAAAAGATTTTTCAGAAACGTAAGAACAAGGACAATAGATTCTATTGGACAGTGCCCTTGTCTGTAGAAGTCAATGAAAATGATATCCAACCAAGTGGCAGTCGACCATGTGCAACTCCACCACGTGCTTCGAAAAGGAAGTTACAAACAAATATAAATATAACCTGTGCTGATGACTGTACTCAATCTAATATTATGATAGATTTTAGCATTTTAAAACGAGTGCTAGAAGAAACTGTGTCATGCAGAATATGTAGTGGTGAGGTTAGGTTAGAATAAGAATCGAGTACAAGAACTGGTATAGGGAATAAATTGAAAATTGTATACTTAACGTCTGTTTGATCTTCACAACAGTGTGCTAATAGTGACCTCTACGAAAACAACGTGAGACTTGTTTGTGGGCTAAGATGCATTTGCGAGCGACTTGGAGCTGGTAAAACATTGCGTGGGGTTATGAACTTTCCAAATCCCCGCCCAAGGTGTTTCAAATATGCAACACTTTTAGAAAATAGTCTGAAAAATGTTGCAGAAAATTTCATAAGAGCTGCTGCCAAAGAAGTTGTGTTACTTAATGAAAATAATAAAAATGTTTTGATCAACCTCCAGAGTAAATTGTATTCTACAGTTCTTATTGGAAACTCTAAGGCTGTTTTTCTCAAAATTAAGTTTATTTTTAACAGTTGCCCCATTTTCTCAGAAACTATTGGAGATATGTACATATGCTTTGGATCTATTACACAGTAATATAATTAATAAGCTCCATATTATGGTGTTTTAATGCTACAAAAATCAAGAAAAAACAATGAAATAATATATATATATATATATATATATATATATATATATATATATATATATATAGTACTAGAAACTATAAATGCAAGCTCTATTTTAGATCAGTAGCTTTTCTAAGGACCACATAATATGTTAAAAATTTTTCACATATGTGGTGTTAATATTTTAGAAAAAAAAACGGGCCATCAAATTGTGTATTTTAACAAAGGTGAGATACGGCATACCGTCTCTCCTTAAGGTGAGAAGGTTAAAATTGGGGTTAAAATTCACTTTTTTATTTTTACATTTTATTATAATGTCATCCCTTTAGATTACAAATACATTGTGACGCAGAAGGCGAACTCGCGTTGCCGATCGATAATGCGGACCTGCGGTGGCGGGGGGGGGGGGACGCAAGGGGTGGCACCTCCTCCTACCGCGCGAAGGTGCTCGAAGGCTCCAGAATGATTTCCCCCTCCATAATGGAAGAATCGGGAGGTTTCGGGGCGATCGATACAAGCGAGGCGACGGTTAGTGGAATGGAGGACGTCGCGGTGTGCGGACGTGTAGTTAGTTGAGTGAGTGACCGTGAGCCGGGCGGACGGGTAGTTGAGTTGAGCGGACGGGTAAAGACGAACTGGCAAGGTTGAATGGTGTAAATTAAATTGTAATTGTGTGCATTACGTAATTTTGTGTAATTGGCAAGTGTTCAACTGTAAGTCGGTGAAAATAAAGAACATTGTTGAGTTTGTGTAATTGGACTTTTTATTTCACGAACCCACAAAGTCACAATATAGTTAAAAAGTTCATTAGAGCAATATTTTATACCTAATCTGCTAATAATATTGGTGAGTGTTAAGTTTTTGCTACGCACCTTTTCGTAAGCTTTCAGAAAATCGATCATAACTTCTGCAATGCTGAAAAGATAATTCTGAACTAAGCCTTGTTTTGTAAGGATCTTCCAAGCTTCCTGTTAGTGTCACTTAAGGTCCAATGAAGCTAGTTTTTCTTTTGTCTTTGTGTATGTGAACAGTTATTTGTTCTGAATAATATTTTGTACTAGTTATTGGTGAATAAATGACATGGGTAGGCCAAAAACATTTCGAAATAGAAAGTTTACAGGCAATCGTTTTACTAAAAGCAGAACAGTAAATGTGGAAAATATAAATACAACAGACAATTAACCCACATGTAGTATTTAGGTTAGTAGGCCCAGTTCAACAATACATGTGCTAATCATGATAGTGGTCATATACAGAAATTGAGCTGCAAGTCCTGAGAGAAGATAAAGTGGTTGAAGAACTGGCCAAGAAGGCAAGAAAAATGAAGAGGAACTTGAAAAGAACAAGTGAGAATACAGATGGTCAAGACTATGCGCCAGGAATGTTCTGACTCATTTTAGAAGTCAATAATCAATATATAAAATTTAAAGCTGTTTTTCTCAGTGTCACATTTTTTTCAGGTTCCGGTACATGTTTTAAAAGACTAATCAACCAAAATATATGAATTGTTTATATGTATTCAGCAGACTCATAAGAATGATGATAAGAAGGGGTTTTTCTCTCAGATTTATAATACTTGTTTAAAAATAAAATTATCTGAAATTTCAGTGCTTTTTTTTACAAAACCAAAAAAATTATAGCACATTATCGGTACAGAATTTTATAATAATAGATATTATTAAAGACAAAGGTTTTAAGAACATGCCTGAAAATTTTCATGTACATATTGTGACTTTGTGGGCTCGTGAAATAAAAAGTACAATTACACAAACTCAACAATGTTCTTTATTTCCACCTTATTCCAATTACAGTTTACGGTACACAATTACGATTTACCAGTTTGTCCGTTACCATTCCGATGCAGGTACACAATTGCAATTTAATTTACACCATTCAACCTTGACAGTTCGTCTTCACCCGTTCACTCAACTCAACTACACGTCCGCCCGGCTCACGGTCACTCACTCAACTGACTACACGTCCACCCGCCGCGACGTCCTCCACTCCAATACCCGTCGCCTCGCTTGTATCGATCGCCCCGAAACCTCCCGATTCTTTCATTATCGAGGGGGATATCATTCTGGAGCCTTCGAGCACCTTCGCGCGGTAGGAGGAAGTGCCACCCCTTGCGTCCCCCCCCGCCAACGCCAGTCCGCATTATCGATCGGCAACGCGAGTTCGCCGTCTACGTCACAATATCAATAACAATTTCTGAGTCATGTGTAACAAAATATAATGGAAATAGCATTGTGGAGATAGTACCTTCTCACCTTAAGCAAAACTTATTGCCATAATCATTAGATATGGAGTTATAAGTTTTCAATAAAACTGGTGTTATTAAAAGTCCTTCGATTTCATAATATATATGATGAGTTTTCTGGTTATAAACCGTCCATCGTACAACATAAAAGCACTTAAAATTAGGGTACAGAATATAGAATACTAGGGGAGAGTTCATGCAGCGTGATCCCTACATATTAATTGAGGCTACCATCCTACAGGATGATTTATTGAGGTTATCACAGGAGGTTACAGGGTACAGAGACGGGCGAAAGCCTTAAACCACCCCTATACGAAGTTCCCTTCCAATATTGAAGCTGCCCAGAGTAGGACAAACGAAGATAGTTGACAATCAAAAAGACGCTCATGTCCACCTAAAATACAATGTGTCTTTGTAGCAAGCATTCGTTCCATTTGCCCGACACAGTTCAAGAAACCCACGACACTGAAAGGAGCGAGGAATGTGAGAAATGGAATTAACAGAAAATGAGGGTAAAGAAATCTTGTAAATAAGAAACTACTACAGTATTCGCTTATTTACCAGTAAAACAATGGAAAACTCGAGTTCAGAGAGGAGGGTTTCCGGGAATAGAACCTGGGAGTTATGGAAATGAAATAAAATGAAATGAAATGAAATGAAATGTGTAGTGTTTAGCGCCCGCTTTTACTACATACGGCATCGCAGGCGATGACACTGATAAATGAGATGAAGATGGAGCACCGGTGGAATGAGATGGCGGGGGAAACCGGAGATTCCGGAGAAAACCCACACCAGCGCCGTGTTGTCCACTACAAATCTCACTTTGCGGTCGCCTGGGATAGAACCCGCACACCCTTGGTGACAGTCAAGCGGTCTAACCACTGAGCCACGGCGTGGCCTTGTGAGTTATGGAGTTATGACTACGTCACCACGTAGCCAATTTGTTCAAATTGTTCTTTTACTCTTTAGACACTCTTGGCAAGTTTTTAAAAATAAAATTACTATGATTAAACGTGGTTCGATTTTACTCAGTTTTTGTTCTTATGCACAGCGTAAAGACACATACAATGTTGAAAGTTACAAGTTAAAAAATGCCAAGTACGACATTCATGGATACGAATGCTTGATTCAGCTGAATTCCGGTTTACATTAATTGTGGTTTAATTTAACTTTAAAGTAAAAAATACCTAAATTTTATCAAAAGAATAGAAGCGTTAATATTCATAAAGTTGAGTTAAAAAGAAAATTATCATTAAGTTTATTTGCGTGCTTCAGAGGGGTTTCGTTTTATTCTCTTACATGCATGCATGATGACATATTCACTGCA
This sequence comes from Mantis religiosa, assembly GCA_030765055.1. Classification (NCBI taxonomy): domain Eukaryota; kingdom Metazoa; phylum Arthropoda; class Insecta; order Mantodea; family Mantidae; genus Mantis; species Mantis religiosa. The sequence continues at coordinate 59,130,537 of CM060957.1, forward strand.
TTCACACATAATATAACTTAATGACAGTGCCCAAGTCAGCGTCTTTTCCACTACTTTAGGATTTGTGATTTTGTCAAGTTGCTCCACAGTGTCTTCTACCTCCGTCTTCTTAAATTTTTGTTTTTGTTTTATTTCTATCACGTTCATGCGAATATCGTATTTCACTTCGCAGTCTGCAACTGACATCAGCCTGGCTTTCAAATTGTCAACCTGCACGACTTCAGCGGGTTGTACTTCCAGAGTTTTTCCGCTGTTATTTGACATGTGCTTCTTTCTATAACTATTGAAACATTTTTTGATTTTCAAGAGGACGTACTGTTCCAAATAGTATACTTTATTGCGAAAAACTTTATAACAACCAACAGTTGGCGTTCAGCCATTAATGAGTGATGCAGATAGTAGCTAAATCCATACTTATGTAACTAATCAATATGACGATTCTAAATGATTAATGGTGAGGAAAAAAGTATGTAGCAATGCCTGTAAACCCGCGGTTGCAACTATATGAAGTGGTATTTTTTTTAGGAAAGCTGTAAGATATCAATATTCCCTCACACTACGATGATAAAATAAAGATGTAAGTGATTTTTAAATGGCAACATGTATGGATAAGAGTCAACCTAAAATATTCAATGCCATGGCCGGGATTTGAACCACGGATCTCCTGGTTTCCGTCCAGTCGCTCTAACTCATTGAGCTACCATGGCCAACGTGCCGTGCTGACATTAAATTCTCCACTTAACTCGTATAAAACACTAGGGGCTCTCGCATTCGAGATACACCTTTTGTGGTGACTTACTATCGTAAATACTTGAGTCCCAGGCTTCATCATTTAAATGATGAAAGATGTATCTCGAATGCGAGAGCCCCTAGTGTTTTATACGATCTAAATGGAGAATTTAATGTCAGGACGGCACGTTGGCCATGGTAGCTCAATGGGTTAGATCGACTGGACGGAAACCAGGAGATCCGTGGTTCAAATCCCGGCCATGACATTGAATTTTTCATGTTGGCTATCAAAAACCTAAGCCTATATACGGCTAGTATGAGGACAATTAATTTCCACCAATTAACTAAAATGGCAACATGTATTTTTTTCTTCACTCCTACAGTTGTCAAATCTCAGGAAGTACAAACAAATATCCTTTCAAATAGCAATTTAAATTTATTAGGAAAATAAGGTGTCCTGAGCAAAGGAAAACGCATCACTACTTTAAATTGTGTACTTTTTGAATTAAACAATGCAGTAGGCTACTTCAGTATGTGGCTTTGGACTGAACAGTTACAGACAAAAGCTAAGCTAAAAAGGACAACAATTCTTACTTCAATGCAAAATCTTCCTCAAAATAATTAGCCAGAGCACAACTTAAAAGAAAAGACAACGAATTGAAGTACTAAATATGATAGGACAAAGTTAAAATTTTATAAAACGATGACAGTTCTAGTGCTTATGTATGGAAGTGGGTCCTGGACATTAAGAGAAAGAGATAAAAGTTAGAAATGAGGTGCTTAAGAAGAATTAAAGAATGTACCAGATGAGATTTAATAAGAAATGAAACTATTTGAGAGTATAAATCACCATCACCATCATCAAGGAATGGGCCTTGTGTCCCGCTCCTTTCCGTAGAGCTGGGCGTCCCACATCTCTCTTTCTCTTCGGCATACAATTTAAAACTCTTCTTGGAAGTCGTTCCGCGTCAATTCTTAAAATATGATTTTTCCAATCATTTTTGTTCTTTATTATTTTAATGTTTAAATTAAAAATCCCAAACCCTTCTCTTATTTTTTTTTCGTTCCTTACGTGGCCTATTCTTTTATAACCTGCCAGGCTTCTCAAAAATTTCATCTCTGCCGATTCTACCTGTTTGCGTTGTCCACATTTCGGAACCGTATGTTAACCTTGAGACTGCTATTATCTTATAAAATTTCATCTGTTTCCTTTCGTGTTTTCCTGTTCAGCGTTCTTATTATAGTCCCACACATTTGATTAAATCTGTTTAATTTCACCTCCATATCCTTGTTGTTATTTGCTACTGCTACTGTGTAGCCTAGATAGTTAAAACTGTTAAACTGTTCTATTATTTTATTGTTTATAACTATTTATGCTCTTATGTTGTTGTTTCCTCTAAAAGCCATTACTTTAGTTTTGTGTTCTGAGATTGAAAGGTTATATGTTTCCGCTATGTTATTTAAACTATATACTGTTCCTTGCATCTCATCTTCTGAGTGGAATATTATCACTTGATCATCAGCAAATAACACTGTATTTAAAATTATATTTCCATCCAGTACATTTTGTTTTATACTTTGCTGCCATTCTTGTACCATATTATCAATATAGATATGAAAGAGTATGGGCAATAAAGGGCATCCTTGTCGTACTCCTTTATTTATGTCCACTGCTTTTGCATATATAAATTACAAGACAAAATAGAAGATAACATACAGAAGTGGAAAGAACATAAATACAATGGGTGAAGAAAGAGCACTGGTTTTAATAAGAAGATACAAATCTCGTGGAAGAAGAGATGTAGAACGCCCAAAAAGTATGGGAATAGTTGATGGAAGGCAAAGACAGAACAGGCAGAAATGTCTAATTCCTGAAGTAAAGAAGAAGAATTATGATCGTATATGACCCATTTTACACTGATGGCAACCTAAATTCTGAAGTGTATTTACGCCTTCTACAACATGAAATAATTCCTGCTGGTGCTACTTTATTCCCTGGAGAAGGAGGAGGAATTCAAAATTATACCTTATTCCAGCACGATGGTGCCCCTGTACATTATGAAAGGCAGGTGGTGAATTACGAAATCATGAATTTCCAGGAAGATGGATTGGCAGAAAAGGAAATATTGAATGGCCCCCAAGATCTTCTGACCTACACCCCTGACTTTTTCTTGTGGGGATATTTGAAGTGGAGGGTTTACAAGGACCGATCAATAGATCTTGAAGAGTTAAAACAAAGAAATGGGCAAGAAATGCAGCTAACCGGGCAAGCAGTATTGCTGGAAGCATTAACTGATTTCAAAGACAGACTTTGGCATTGTTTGCCAGTAACTGGATGCCATTTTGAACACTTTTTGAAGTGAATTAATCATGTGCTACAGCACCACTAAGTTTCTTATGAATGTGCTTTCTTGTTTTAAATGTGTGTTATAGTATGTCCAAATAAATTTAAATCACATTTCAAAAAACATCTACATGTACGCTCTAAGACCTGAGGACCAAAAAATGAAGAAAGTTCACGCCCTACTCAAAATCACAGTAGCATGAAAACACATTATATGAAAACATTGATACCTTACAGCTTTTCTAAAAACATCACTTCAAAAAATTATTATAACAAAGTTATAAGCATTGCTCCATACTTTTTGCTCAGCCCGTATAACAAAATGTAAATTTGGAGCAACTTAAGGAGAGATTAAAATCCTTACTTACCAATGTTAAATTTGGTGAATTCATGACACATTGTCTCAGAAACCATTTAAGATATAGGGCTGAATGATTTAAATATATAAATGCATGCATACAAGTTCACTGAAGTTTGTGTGTTAAGAATTTGTAGCAACTTTTAAATACTATTTGTCAGTAATTACTTTTTAAATAACTAGTCATATTATTCATAGAAAATTAGCAAAGATAATATTTAAGAAGTACTTTTATCAACAGAAAAATTAATTTAACATTTTGAGATAACAGTTCATTTGCACTAAAAGTATTCACTAAACAGCTGTTCTAAGAAAAAGTGAAGAATTCAAATTCCCATACATTTAAAACAAAAGAAGCACATATATATTTTTATTGCATAGACATTAATTTACTTAATAATAAGGAAATCTCTTCAAAGCATTAGGACTGGTTTTTCTCATTGTCCAGAATATACAGTAGAAAACAATAAACGCAGTATATTTAAAAAAAGATGTACTTAAAACGTAAATATTGTACCTGGGAGATAAGTTTATATAATTAAAGGGAATATTTAAGCTAAAGAGTATATACAAAAACTAAAAATATTATTTAGGAACATTTCGTAATTTGATCTCCCTTTAAATATAGAAATTATCACACTCATATATGTAAATGTACATAAGCGTTTTGCTTGTTTCAAAGAGCTGCTATTACTTGTTAGGGAACATCTTATGGCAGAAGCTGCTGCTGAAGCACAGTGTGATCCATATAAACCTGAACTATTTGAATAGGCCATAACTTTTGAACCAATAATAGGACACACGTGCAACTTTAGGAGAATATAATACACAATTTGGAGATTACATTACACTATTTACATTTCAGAGAAAATGCTGTAAGTGTCCTCCACCAGCTTCTATACATGTTTGCACTCATCTCAACATATTCTCTGAAGTTTTACGGAGAGTATCCTCACCAATCTTACTTATTTCGATTCCAATGGATTACTTGAGAACATAAATTGTCCGTGGCCTACTTTTGTACACTATTTTTAGATAACCCCACAAGAAAACATCCGATGAAGTTAGATCAGGGGATCTGTGGAGGGGCCACAGAGCTTTGGAGATTATTTGATTATCAAAGAAACTGGTTATAAGTTACATGTCATTAGTTGCTCCATATTGCTGGAAATAAACTTCTCTCAGTTCCATATCATCTCCGTAAAACTTAAGAGATTATGGTTAGAAAAGTGCAAACATGTATAGATGCTGGCGGAGGACACTTATAGCATTTTCTCTGAAATGTAAATAGTGTAATGTAATCTGCCAATTGAGCACTATATTTTCCCAAAGCTGCACTAGTGTTGTATATCGACCACAGAATTTGTAAGTTGTTTCTCACTTGTTTTCGTACAGTAAAGGAATAACATTTTGTGTATGGATTGTGCATTACTGACTTAGAGCTTCAAAATATATTGCAGCACTCTGGATTCCTTCTCACCAAGACCTACCTGAAAGCGAAAAACCTATCTAAGTTGTCTTATTATTTATTCAAGTAAGTTACACTTTTATTAATCCTTTAAACTGCAGGAAGAAATCTGTATTTAATTAACCTTTTTTTTAAAATCTGGTAGTTCTGAACTAGTCTTTTACATTAAAGAAACAACACAAAGCTTAATTTTTTAAAATCATTTGACTGTTTTGCTCATAGTTATTCCTTGGCAAAATATGTATTATTTATGCCAATATTTGTCTATAAAATTATTTTTAATGTTTAGTTGTTCATTTAAATTTAAGTTTGAAAATATTTATGTAACCTAGTTTTTACTTTCAAGAAGCTCTTGTTACCCAAAACGTTTTTCTAGTTACTTACATTATTTCGAAGGGAATAAATACAGATGGTTAATAATAAGTGTAATTCAACATTGTAATAAATACAAACATGCAGTACTACTGGACTTTTATTTCTTACAACAACATAGTTTGTACATTCCCAAATGCATTCATTGTGAAGAAAAGACGAGCATGAAGACATTACCAAAAATAATAACCATTCTTTACAGAAATGTGTAGTATATGTAAACAGATGTCACACTTTTTAATAAAATGTTAGACACTTCTAAGAGTTTGTCTCTTTAAAATATTAGCGTACAATTTCCCCGCAATATATACAATTAATGTACAGATTCTTAACATACATATATTTATGCAATACAAAGTGGGGAAAACTGGAAAACAAATATTTTTACATGAATGCAAGAGAAAGAATATGGACTTGGATTGATGAAGACCTTCCTCTCATGTAACTAAGTGAATTGTTTATTTTCAATGACTTGTGAGTGAGTAAAAGCTTCAAATTAGAACATGGATATATATTCTCCAAGGGTCATGCAATTTTCTCCAATGAAACTTCAATTTTTGTTGACAGCTTTGCTCTGAATATTCAGTTATAAGTAATTTCCTACATTTCTATTGTGTTTCAAATGGAATGATGTTTGTCCTTGAGCATTACTAGGTGAGCAACCAATCGAAGTCCTGCGGTGTTGTCGTACTGCGTTCTCCCTATGTGGTGTGTGACGAGCGCCAGACTAACCAATTTCTAATAAATACTATTCGTGCTAAGACAAAAATTCATATTTTACAAAAACTAATCCACGAGGAAGAAGAGAGTAAGGTATTGAACACAACCGTAAAAACCCATACTTTTAGCTCAAATAGTTTTCCTAATACAAATAACGTAGATACCATTATATTATAACAATGCATTGCGACATAAGCAGCGTATGAATATCATTATTGGTTGGCATGTATGCGTGAACGTATATTTGAAATTACTCCGAACTGAAACGTAAACATTTGACATGACGTGATAAAAGAAATATGTACTTTGAATAAGCCAAGGTGTTTGTTAAATTCGATGAGAGGAAACAATACACTTCCTGCTGGTCTGGCAGGACGTGTCTGATAAAAATAGATGTGTAATATATCTAATATATGTTTCCGCTATGTTATTTTAACTATACACTGCTCTTTGCATGTCATCTTCTGAGTGTGATATCACTTGATCATCAGCAAATAATACTGTGTTTAAAATTATGTTTCCATTCAGTACATTTTGTTTTATACTTTGCTGCCATTGTTGTAACATATAATCAGATAACTAAAAAGAAGATAAATAAAACTGAGTAAATGTTACTTCTTATAGTTGCACTAATATTTTAAAACAATTTAAAGAGTTTTGTAAGTTTAAAGAAAATCAAATCAGTTTATATTACATCATATCGATGTTCAGTGCAGATCGTTTTGCATAATTTTACATCTCGAGACGGTTATACAAACGCCACTAGTGAAGCTTTCATTTATGAAGGTTTTTTAAAGTGAGTTGTCGGTGAAGTGGAGGAAATTCGTGAAGTAAGGTCCCTAAGAGGCTTTCTCCAAGACGAATGTTTCTCGTAGTATGGAACCCCAATGCAGTTGTTTTAAAGTGAGCCAATTTTGTTACCTACAGCAAAGTAGGTGCATGCTCTACCTTCTGGGCGTTTGCACAAAAATTATACCACAGATGGATGCACGTAATGAGATGTTTCCATCGGTATTAGGCAAGATGAAGGTTATCATAAAACAGAAAATCTAACGTCAGGTTGGTTTACAGTTAAAGCTCAGCTGTTACTATTAATTAAACTTGCTTTAGAGCTAAACGCGCACGCGTGTGATTCAATCCACGAGCACTAACCAAGTTATAACTCTGATTTGCCATCACCAAAACTCTATTACACATGTGAGCAAACCAGCTTACTAACACTTTGCCGAATTCAGCTTAAAGTTACTTAACTCTCTTCCCTAATGAGGACCTAAGCACTTTTAGAGTAACGCTATTTTAGTCTTAAAAGGGCGAAGGGTTCACATTTTTCGAAGTCCCATTATTGAGATTTACTTATGGTTCATGAAGAATATTGTTGTTAGAATACAAACAATAATATATAGGCCGTATATAAATGAATATCAGTGGTCTAACCTCTTATAATATTTATTACACTAAACTTAGTTATAAATGTTATGTCAAATGAAAAAGAAACGCAGTTTTGTTTGTAGGCACCAGTACGCATGCGCGTGCAATGTTTCTGCCACAATCCGCTAGACAGCAGTAGTAGCAAAGATAGCGACTAATAAACAGAAAGCGTTTTGTGTTCTGCAGTTTGCAAAGACCGAATCTGTTGTTACAGTGCAACGTAGGTTGTGATCCTCCTAGTTATAATAACATTCGTTGATGGTATCATCAGTTTGAAGATATCGGCTGCCTTTGTAGAGGAAAGAGCACGGGACGACCAAGAGTAAGTGAAGAGACTGTTGGGCGAGTGAGAGAGCCGTTCATTCGAAGCCCAAAGAAATCAGTCCGGAAGGCCAGCGGTAGTACCAGAGATGGCGACAAGTAAATAGAAAGCGTTTTGTGTTTTGCAGTTTGTAAAGACCGAATCTGTAGTTACCGTGCAACGTGCGTTCCGCATTGAGATTGGTTGTGATCCTCCTAGTGATAATAACATTCGTAGATGGTATCATCAGTTTGAAGATATCGGCTGCCTTTGTAGAGGAAAGAGCACGGGACGATAAAGAGTAAGTGAAGAGACTGTTGAGCGAGTGAGAGAGTTGTTCATTCGTAACCCAAAGAAATCAGTCCGGAAGGCTAGTCATGAATTACAAGTTCCTGTGTCAACTGTTTGGAAAGTTGTAAGAAAAATCTTACGGCTACTTCCTTACCGTTTAGAGTTATTACAGGCGCTAAAGCCGACAGACCACGGATTACGTGCCAACTTCGTAAATTTTGTGGCCCTTTCTATTTTGGTGAACCTAATGTAACTGGCACTTCTTACCTTGATATACTAGTCTATGCCTCTTTCTTCAGTTGGAAGATAATGAGCCAGAAAACTTCATTTTCCAGCAAGATGGTGCGCTACCTCACTGGCACAACGAAGTACGCGATTGGTTGAATATCACTGTACCCGAGCGCTGGATAGGCCGCAAGGGCCCCAATGACAGGGCTTGCTATGCGATTTTTACCTCTGGGGCTTCATCAAGGATCATGTGTACGTGCCTCCGCTACCAGCTGACCTCCCTGAATTAAGAAACCGAATTGAAGCAGCGGTTGCTACAAATACTGAAAACACACTTAACGTTTGAGAAGAACTCGGCTATAGACTTGATGTGTGCCGTGTGACAAAGGGTAGCCACAACGAACACTTATAAGGTTTTTGGTAAAACTGTTTTGAGTTGCTTTTTCACTTGACATATAATTAATAACTGTAAGTTGAATGTAATAAATATTATAAAGTGTTAAAACCCCGATATTCATTTATATACACCCTGTATATGTACACACTGGGGAGAGAGACGCCATATTAGAAGCTACTGAAACCGCTAGATGTTATGGAAAGTAGTTTAAATAAGGAACTATAAAATAAAGTATGTATGTACTATGTAATTATCTGTGTAATAAATATATCGTACTAAAAGGATTATAAATGGTGAAAAATAAACTTGTAGAAAATAGAAAAATCATTTCAACGGTAAATAAATCTCTTCACGAGATTTACGAAGAGAAGAAAGATGTAAAAATCCTTGCGTTTCGAACGTTTAGAGTTAGGAGTTTCGAAGGTCCTTACGTTATAGTTTGCATGTGCACTAAATAATTTTCATTCTTAAAGTCGGTTAAATATTTCTGTATGGACATTTTTTCTTAAGCGTTTTATATAAGAGTTTCTCTTAAGGTACTTTTTCCCTAAACCTGCGATAACGACGAAGACGAAATTGTGTTTAATCTAGGATGTATGACAGTTTTAAAATGCATAAAGCAAACACACTTCGCCAGTCTGGTTCTAACCTATTCCTTTTGCTGAGCTCAAAGGCACATTTGCTCCATCTCTCTCTTTCTCGGCCTATTCCATTAAATCCCACTGCTGCCACCAAAGAACCAGAGCAAGTTATAGCGAAGTTGTGGACCATGCCAAGATAAACACTAATGTGCAATGTAGTGTATGAGGTACGTAATTCGAATGTAGATATAGATGTGTTGATAAGGTATATTTGTTTGGGACAGTTCCAACAATATGCTCCGACATTTACACTGTACTATAGTTTGCAGATTATGCCCGACATGTCAGGATTTCTGGTTTAGTTGGAACTCATGAGGGAAGCATAGCATATCTCTATGATAGTAACTCAAGAGGCAGCCACAAGGTATGCCATGCAGGAATTTCCCAAGGAATGCAAATTCCAGTTTATCTTCTGTGAAGTACATTTCTCCGACACTATAAAACGATCGATGGCTCACTAGCAAGAAAGTGCTTAGGGCATCAAATTGATCTCCAGCCTGAATTAGCGTCTCTGATTCTCTTTGTGTACGTGAATCCTCTGAGATTCTGCTGTGAATATACAAGTGTTAAGTAAAACAGAATGCATTAAGGCTGCAGAATTAAACGTAGTGAGTTTCATTCATTCTTTGATCGATTTTACCACATACTCATAACATAAAGCAAAGTGCACATAACATTTTAACACGCTATGTCATACCATTGTCATATAATTTTTCATTCATGATTAATATGATCTATCATTCCTCTACAAAAAAGCTAATTTGAACTTGGTATGAAAACAAAGAAATATTGGTTGTGTACTTATTAATTTTTATTAGAGGGGAACGAATTGGATTCCATCTGGAATCTGCTGGATTTTGAACAAATTTCTCGGAAAGAGTCTTTGGAGACTCAATCTAGATGGATATAATCTCCAAGATAACTCATTTTCATGGACCTGTAAAAGTAAATTTACAATAGAAAACAATTTACCTTTAGCAAAATTAAATCCGGGATTTTTAATTTCGATGTTAAATATGTTTTAAATAAGAAAAATTCATGTTAATATTTGTGCAGCAAAACATTGTATCAACTGATGTATTTCAGAAAATTATTTTTATAAATTCAAATTCTAATTAAAGCATAGTTTGACTGTCATGCAGAAGGTCGTGCAATAGTATTTTATGCTAAACAAATAACTTATCTTGAAATAGTATTAAAGGCAGAGTCAATAAGGTCATGCCAATCCTTGATCAAGAATAAAATGGTCCGTAAAATGTGTAGCTCATTACCAGTGATGGAGCTCACTATTAACTGCATAAAACCAATTTTTATTGTGTTTCGTGGATAATGCCGGCTTTAGCAAAATATCTAGTCTTTAGTTAGCAGATAGCTTTGAATGGAGGTCTGATTTGTTGGTTTACTTCAAACAGTAATGATCAGGATTGCTGAAGAACAACTGTGTCTAAACACATCCGCAAGAGAACACAGTCTATGGCACTGGTCTAATTTTGCCTTTCCAATTTTATTTTATACACAACTGGTATAAAATAACAGTTAATTTCCATCTATAGGTCTATCAGTTATTTATATAAGTCTGAGACTTAAGTACTTATTTCATTGTAAAAAGACATTAAATCTGTCTTTAATAATCTGTCACGAAAACTCATTAGGGTCTGTCTATACATTATCATATATTCTCGCGCTTCTCTTGTAAATTAATTATACAGAAGCTAATTCACCTATTTTCTTCCTTTCAGTCTCTTTATACATGGGTCATTCAAAAACTAGTGGCAACACTGCCTGCATATGGTGCTATCAGCTGTAAATCATGTAAGTTGATAATGAAAAATAAGAGCATCTAATGTGTGCTTGCTGTGAGTTTGAAGATAATTTTATTTAATAAGACATTTTTAGTATGTTTAATTGTATGCTGTTATCTTTAGTGCTCTAAACATGTTTAGTACGAGGGTGGGTCAAAAAGTAATGCCTCCTACTTTTTCCCCTTAAATAAGTAAGTTATGTGAAAACTTTGAATTTGGCGAAATTCCTCAAACCTTCTTCTCCAATCCTCTGCAGTAGTAACTTCCTAAGTCAACAGGTGGCAGCACTGCATCCTCTTGCAAAATGGCTGACATCGACATTCGTATTAGACAGCGTTCTGTGATTGAAGTTTTGACTGCGGAAGGTGAAACGCCAATTCGCATTCACGAAAGGCTAAACAATGTGTATGGTGACACAACAGTGGATGGCAGCACTGTTAGACGATGGGTTCACCGCTGTAACGAAACTGAAGGGCAAACACCATTGGCAGATGAAAAGCGAAGCGGCAGGCCGGTGACTGCAGTGGCTCCATGCAACATTCAGCGATTCGATGACATCATTTGTGGTGATCGCTGTGTAACAACAGGTAAATTGTGTCGCATTACCTCCCTCAGTAAAGGCAGTGTGATGACGATTATTCAACAACTGGGTTACCCAAAAGTTTGTTCACTTTGGGTACCAAGAATGTTAACCGCCCAAAGCAAAGAAAGAAAAGCCTCCGAACACTTGCAGTGCTTCAATTTGAAGGGAGAGGAGTTTCTGGCAAAAATTGTTACTGGAGACGAAACGTGGGTTCATTTTTCTGAACCTGAATCAAAGAGACAGCCAATGGAATGGCATCACACAACGTCACCGAAGAAAAAAAAAAATCAAAACTCGGCGGTCGGCAGGGAAAGTTATGGCGACGGTATTCTGGGATGCAGAGGGTGTGCTTATGATTGACTTTTTTGAGCAGGGATGCACAATAAATTCTGTCCAATACGTCAGAACTCTCAAAAAGCTGAAAGCACGTCTTCGCCGAGTTCGCCCAACAAAAACTATGGCGGATGTTCTTCTTTTGCATGACAATGCAAGACTACACACCAGCCGTTACACCACTGCAGAAATTGAGAAATTGGGATGACAAGTCTTACCTCACCCCCCATAAAGCCCTGACCTGGCACCATCAGACTTCCATTTGTTCGGGCCACTAAAGGAAGCTCATCGTGGGATTTATTTTGAAGATGAGGAGGCTGTTAAAACATCCGTGCGTCAATGGGTTAGGAAGCAAGACCGTGTGTTTCACCACACTGGAATACATACCCTAGTTAGAAGGTGGACCAAAACTGTGGAAAACGACGGAGATTATATTGAATAGTGACAAATTAATCGCCAATGTTGTAGTTTTGAAGCTATGTAAATGGATTTCAAATTTCTTGGCAATTAAAAGAGAGAGAGAAAAAAAGAGGCATTACTTTTTGACCCACCCTCGTAAATACGAGCAAGAGGCTTCATTAAAATTCAGGTTGCAAAAGGTATCAATGATCGACATTACCATACAGAATTATTGGAAAATTCTGGTAGACAGACTTTACCATATCGTACCATGGCTATGTGGGAAAATGCATTTCGTAGAGAACAGGAAGACGTTCATCAAAAACGTGGAGGTGGCAGACCGCAACCAGCAAGTGATGATGTGCAAGTGAATGCTGTTAGAGCACTGCTGGAAGAATATGGTTATTGGACTTGTATTAAACTAGTAAGGGAAGTTGGAGTTGTTTCTGGTACGACACTCCACATACTTAAGAAGTTAAAGATGCGGAAAATCGGTACTCGATAGATTCCACACAATCTTACAGAGGAAACAATGTGGCAGAGGATGGAAACAGCGAGATGACACTTAGAAGGCTATGAACGTGAAGGCGAGTGTTTAGATGAAATCTGGGTTCCATGCTACCAACCAAAATTAAAGAGACAATCAAATGAGTGTCGGTACATTGACTCACTCCGGCCAAAGAAGTATCGACAAGAACAGGATCCACTTTAAGTCATGTTCATTGTTGCTTATGATTTTGACAGTGTTCTTATCACTCATTCAGTTCCTCTAGGAGATCGTGTAAAAGCTGTATATTACAGTCACTTTATGGAACACTATTTACGACCACCTGTGCATCGTGAATGTCCAAATCTCCTAAATTATCATCCCATTGTGTTACGTGATAGTGCTTGCTCTCGCACGTCTGTCCCTGTTGTTAATTTACTTCGCAGATGAAAGTGGGAAGTTCTGGAGCACCCTCCGTACTCCTGAGATATGAGCCCATGTGATTTCAACCTTTTTGCAAAAATTAAATTACTACTTAGAGGAATTTGCTTTAGAAGCAGACAGGCAATTATAGCAGCCTGTTTGAATATTAGGACAACAAGACGCTACGGATGGCATCCGTCGGCTCCCTGATGTATGGATTGAGTCTGAGGTTCTACTCCCATTAGTCCTTGACCTGTAGGATCAGAACCCGGGCCTCTCCGTTTTTCTTACTGTAGGAAAGTACCTATTTTATAACCTGCCCTCCCGCTGCACACGACAGACGGGACGGAAGTGGATACGCCACTTAGGCGCCAAACCAAAATGGACCGACTACCAAACAACCTTGGTAGGGCCGCCGGTGATCTAGCACACCAGCTACTAGCTCTGCAGGCTAGTACCCGGGACTTATGAGGCAACCCTCGACCCACTCCGGGCGGCCGTAGCCTGGCCGGAGGTACCCAATTCCCCATGGGTTTCGGGAACACGCCGCCCCTCGTGTCCAACCCAATCCGGCGATTTCATGTTGGAGAATTTTCTAAGCAATTCAATAATGGGACTGCTCTAAAAATTTTTTATTTGTTGTTAATTCAAATGTTGCCACCAATTATTGAATAACCGAAGTATTTTCCAACAACACATTTTGTTGTGGGTGCATAAGACTTACAGGAAACTGATACGCTAGCGAGTTGCCTTTTAACGTCAACATGTTAATTTTTTGCAGAAATTAGGGGAAAGCGGCAACATGCTTGAAAGCATAATACTTAGTTTTTTAGTACATTTAAAAGTGGCTAATTTAAAGGAAAAGAATCATAGATGAAAAAATTATCTGTATGTTAGTTAGTTACTAACACTCCCCACATGGCAACCTTGGCCTTCGGGGTAACCTCACCCCACCAAGTGATGACCGGACCCATTTTTCATGTGGAGGCACCCAGAGGGCGGTGTCCATTACCTCCGATGATAGGGTGATAGTGAAGATGGCGGTGAGGTGAGAGGACCTACAGTTTTTACCGTGGATTCCGAACCACGTTGGGCATAGGGGATACTTCACGTGTGCTAGACAGAGGTGAAGGCGTGGATAGGGCCGACTTAAAATCGCCAACCCCAGAGCCGGGAATCGAACTCGGGACCCTTAGAACGGGAGCCGCGAACGAAACCACCGCGCTACCCCGGCGCCCCCCAAATTATCTGTATTAATGACTATATTTTTAATTATGTTTTTATATAGCTCTTACGATTTCGCAGTTATAAATTAATTTAATGAGGGGCCATCGCACAAAATACAAGAGATATTTCACCTGCATTGTTAATGTTATGAGCATGTGATAATGAGGCAGTGACTATGACTGCTTAGGTAGAGCGCCGTTTCTCTTGAGTTGTGTATGGTTGGTTGAGGAAAAGGACGAAGAGTTTAATGAACTACCCGGAACTCTTAACGGGACGCAGGTAGAAGACTTAAAATTCTCCCTATCCTCTGGCGTGGCAGAATTTAATCTTTAATAGGGTATTGCCTCTGTAAATGAAAGGCTGGCCGCTAATTCTTAGTGGTGGTGGGGGTGGTGATGATGGGGCTGGTGATGGGGGTGGTGGAAATTGTGTGTTCAATTAGCTCTGTTTTACTATTTTCTCTGTGTTTGCTTCCTGCATACGATTAATAGTTTTCCCGTGAGGAGAGGGGAATCCCGAGTTCAACACATTAATCTCTGTTTCATATAACCTTGCTCCGCGAGCAACTACCTTCCCCCTCACCCTAATTGCCTAATGCTTTCGCGCCATAGGCCATAGGCGGTGCCTTCCCGTCTCATTTAAACCTGCAGTAAACGCCATAATAATTACCGGGAAGATAGATAAAAAAATCATACGAATAACGATATGAAGGCATGCAAAAAAACAAGTTTATAATGAAGCTGAGCAAGTTGAAACCGAATGAATGAGCAATGAAACTGAAACAAGTTTATAATGAAAGGTCTTCGAACTTCTCCACTGGTATTTTTTAAACCAGCATACATACCTTGCAAAAATGCTTGTCTTTCAGTCTTAAAAGTCGTGTCAAGCCATACTTTACTTTTCCTGTGTCCTTCATTCACCCAAGTCTCGTCAAGGTAGTATATTTTGCAACTTGTATCCCGGTACAGTCTGATTGTCCTTAAAGAACGTCTTTGCCACACAGCAATATCGCCTCTGTCTTAGCTAATTTTTCTTGCCCCTTTTGCCATTCACACACCCCAGCTGTATAAGCAATCTATACAGACTAGATCTGCTGAAATTTGATTAATCTGCATCCTCATTTACGCACATGACGACGCACAGCACTTTCCATGAACTCCTGGCATGCTCTGAGCACACGCTTTTGTTTATTCCTGCTTTTGCCGGAAGCGATAAGTTTTCCTGTTGTCTCAATTTCACGTCGTGATGTTTCTACGGACCTAACATTCACACAGCACAGCTGTTCGACTTCTCTCACTGAAAAAGATGGATTCTTCTCTGTGAGTGCATTAAACACATGCACCACAATTCTTTTTTCGCCGGTTAGTATGCTTCAGTGAAAAACTGGCGCTAGACTCTGCCATTATACGAGGCATGTTTTTTAAGTCAGTACCGTTTTGCGATTCTGCCGCCGCAGCGCTACGGTCAGCGTTCCGCGCAAGCGCGCTGGTTATCTACATCTCTTGTCTACGCACTGACGCCATTAAAGTCTGATTCTTCATTGTATACGTTGGTTATTGAGTGTTTAAGATGCCTCCGACAGTCGTGAGTCCAAACGATTGTGAAGTACGGGCCATTATACGATTTCTTAGTGCTAGAGGCGTAAAACCTATAGTTATTCATCGTGAGATCTGTGAAGTTTACGTACAAAACATTATCAGTGATGGAATGGTAAGGAAATGAGTGAGAGCATTTAAAGACGGCCGCACAAATGTGCATGATGAAGAACGGAGTCGGCCTCCTTCGGTCGTTACTGAAGACTTGGTGCAGAAAGTAGACGAAAAGGTGAGAGAAAACAGACGCTTTACAATTTCATCATTGTGCGACTATTTTGCTCAATATTATCGTAGTGTTTTGTATCGCATTGTGACCGAGAACTTGAAGTACCGGAAATTGTGTTCGCGTAGGGTTCCGAAAATGTTGACGGATTTGCACAAAACCCATCGTTTAGGCGGTGCATTGACTTTCCTTGAACGGTACCACAATGAAGGTGAAGGTTTTTTAGACCAAATTGTTACTGGTGACCAAACATGGATGGCCTAAGTCACACCAGAATCGAAACAACAATCCATGGAATGGCGACATTTATCATCACCCTCGAAAGTGAAGTTTAAGCAAACAATTTCTGCCCGGAAAATCATGTGCACAGTTTTTTTGGGACCGAAAAGGAGTATTGATAGTGGAGTTTCTGCCTCGAAATGAGACAACCAATGCAGCGTCTTATTGTGAGACATTGAACAATCTGCGATGTGCAATCCAGAACAAAGGACGTGGCAAGTTGAGTAAGGGCATCGTTTTGCTGCATGACAATGCCCGTCCACATGTGACTAATCGGACCAAAGATCTCATCAAATCTTTTCAACGGGAAAATCTAGATCATCCTCCATACAGCCCTGATCTGGCGCCCAGTGACTTCCATTTGTTCCTGCACTTGAAGATACATCTGGGCAGTCAGCGTCTTCAAGAGGATAACGAAGCCAAAACAGGTCAGGCGGCAGAATTTTATGAGGAGGGTATTCAAAAACTGGTGCCACATATGACAAGTGCCTCAATATTCACGGACATTATGCAAAAAAGTAGATTAAGGTACAGGCTTTCATGTAAAAATAAAATTATTGCGATATCTATGCACGTCTTTTTTTAATTCCAAAACGGTACTGACTTAAAACACATGCCTCGTACATATAAGCACACGTGCAATAAACGATCAGTAAAATAATTCTATCTCGTACTCGGTACAGCACACCTTCGAATGGCAATATATGAGAAATTCAGTTCAAAACAAGGTCAGTGATAGAAGTCATATAAACAAATATGTCACCACTACCGCTAAAGCTCGTGCTATCGTGTCATATGAAAGGCGGGCTTGAACGTAAAGGAACTACCTCTTTAATTTGTTTAAGAATTAACACGTATTTCAGATAAATCAACTCTATTGCGTAGTATATCTAATTCAAACAATTATGAAAATATAAATTTGACAATTCCCTTCCAACATATAAAGATATATCAACATGTTAAATAACGGACTAAATTTTGCCACACAACAGTCTATAGCACAACAGCAGCCAATGAGAGATGATTCGGTCACGTGACCTTTAAGAGATGCGGGGCAAGCTTATGTGAAACAAGGATTAGTAAGCGATCACAAGAGAGAAGATGCTGCTGAGTTAGAGATGCTACATGATGTGAAAAAAGAAAAACATTGGTGACGAGAAAAAATGGTCTAACTCACGCCATTTTAATGCATTTCTTTGGGGAAGTGCCTTTAGATTGAGGTCTAGGAAGGAATATTCCACTCTAAGGACAAAAAGTAAAACTGTATTATTACATACACAAATACATCAAATTTTCTTAATTTTGCATGTAAAACGTTTACTTTTCACTCACAAGATATATCGAAACATTTATTCTGAGAGGTCAGGTCATGGTTTCCATATTTTGTTTAAACTAAGATGATAGCTTTAGCACCATAGGAGATGAAACCTACCATAAAACTTTCAGCTGTTTATGTTGGCTGGCTTTAACATCTAATACAACATTCAGTAATTTTACACCAAGTCATGCTGAAAATATACTTTCGTCACTTTTCATTAGAAAAACATGACAGCACATAAAATACATTCCATCGATAACATTTAGATGCTTATGTGTTACCCTGTTTTTTATTATTTACAACTCAGTGTTAAGATTAGATTTTTAGGACTGTACATCTATACGTGTTACCTTATCACAATTGTTGAACATTGAGATTATTTCCAGAAAGTCATAAAAATACTAGAATTGTTGATATGAAATGCTTCTCTCATTGCAACAGTTGTGTAAAATGTTACATATTTTGCGCATAGAACTTGCGCATATACTAAAGTCAATAGTTAAACATATTCTCCTGCACTGGAGATTCACAGGAACTGACTCTTGATTATATTAGACTACAAATGAGAAATTCACACAATAGCTCACCATTTGTAAGCATATAAACCTAAATAACAACATATAAAGGGAGTTTGGAGTATCTATGTTTATCACAATTATGTACAAATTTTTTCTGAGAATCAATAAACTGAGCGATTAAAGGAAGTTTATTATTTACAGACAATACTTTCTTAAATAGCATGTTTAAATTTAAAATATAGTAATATAATTTGTAAAGAAACAGTTTTATATGTTATCATTTATCATTATCTATATTGAAGTGATGAAAGTTGTTTTACAATCTAAAAGTAAGGAGAACCTTTATAATTTTAAAATAATAATTATTCTATTCATGAATGAAGAGATGACTTATGTAAAATAGCATCTTGACTATTTTTTCTACAATTCAGTTAATTTTTATTCCGTTTAACTTCGTTTAATACGAGGGTTGTTCAATAAAGAATGATCATAATTTTTACGGTCATTATTTTTCGCACTAAAATTCAATCTTATTATATTCTGTTTGCTTAATTTGAAACAAACACGCTGTAGTAGTTTATTGTTGGTACTCCTGGTTCACGCCTGTAAGAACCAGGGAAGTTCAGACATGTTCAGTATCGCCTACCGCTGCAATGGAGGTAACACGCGAGGAACAATATGCGGCTTTGAAATTCTGCTTTCGTCTCAACTAATCTTCCGTTGAGGTCCATACAATGCTACAGGAGGTCTATGGAGAGTCAGTTCTTCCCTACAGCACAGCTCGAAGGTATCTTAAAATGTTTAAAGGGGGAGACAATCAATTTCAAAGGAAGGTGGACCTGGTGCACCAGTTATTGCTCTTACGAAAGAAAATATCAACACTGCTGCTGCCATTGTGAGAGAGGATCGACGAATTACCTTAAGATCACTTGAGCATTTCATTGGGTGCCACCCACACGTCGGTGACAGAAACATTACACATGAGACGTGTTTGTGCGTGATGGGTTCCAAGACTGTTGATTCCCGAACAAAAGGACATTCGCATGCAGGTCTGCATGCAGTTATTGTTGATGTTAGAGGAAGATCCGGAATATCTCTCAAACGTAACTACTGCTGATGAAACTTGGTTTCACCATTTTGATCCTGAGAGCAAACAGCAAAGCTCAGTGTGGAAATCTCCTTCATCACCACCCCCCCCCCCCAAAGCAAAAGTTGTTACTTCTGCTGGGAAACTTATGGTCATCTCATTCTTTGATATTCATGGAATGGTTTATCAACATGTGGTACCTGCACACACATCAGTAACTGGACAAAACTTCAGAGAAGTCCTGAAAACATTGCAAAATGTTACATTCCCGTGAAGCAGGCTGGATACTGCACCACGATAATGCGCGGCCGCATATTGCCAATGTTGTTGCTGAATATTTTGCAAAAATTAACGTGAAGTGCATCTCTAACCCTCCCTACAGTCCAGATTTAGCCCCATGGAATTTTATGTTCCCTAAATTGAAGAAACGCCTTGGTGCGAGGCATTATCTATCATCAGAAGCAGTGGTGAAGGCCGCGGAGGAGATTTTGAATGGTTTCCAGCATGTCTTTGAAGACTGGCAGAAACGCTAGACAAATGCGTCGCATTCAGGGAGATTATTTTGAAATGGGCCATGAAAATTTTGAGGAAGGGTAAAGGTACGTTGTCAAAAATTTTTGTGGTCATTCTTTATTTAACAGTCCCCGTAACTTAGCGATGACGGTTTTGTTGGTTAATCTGCATTGTGTGCGCTTTGAAATCGTTGTTATTTCTTATGTATATATAAAGAAGACTGTTAAAAATTTGTTGCATATATGCATGTTAAATCTTTACTCTGCTATATAATTTAAAACGTAAACTTAAGCTATGTTACAAAACCAAACATTCTCCTTATGAACAAACCTTCAAAATGTTTACATATTTCAGATTTAAGTACCCTATTAAGCTAACAACTAAGCTTTATGAGAAATAAACATACTTTTAAAATAATTTGCTTCCAAAAGACCTTTTTTCAAGTTGTTAGGTTTTAGTTTTGCAAGAACATGGACATACAACGTTTGGGTAATCTTGTTTGCATAATACATTTGTCGTGTATTAATAACCGCACAGCATATTTCGGTGATCACAAGGTTGGCTCGTAAGTTTCACATTTATATCTTAAAAGCTTCGTACCAAGCAATATGTTAAAAGTGTCTAAAATGCATTACAACAAAGTAAAACGCTTGTAAAAGCTGACCAGAAATTATGATTGTGAATGCTTCATTAAATTGGCTACATTTGTATTTAAAATATATAATTGGAAAGGTGATTAACACACGTACTAATATTGTGGAGAAAAATGTCAGAAATATAAGCAAGCCTAAAATGGGCCACCAGTGTATCGTTCAGAATTATTTACATCGTCACGTAACTCTTTCATTTTCACTCCTATTACAAATATATTTACATGGAAGGTTCCCTGGAGAATCGGACGTAATAATGATTTAAAATTTGTAAACTGTGTTTTATTTATCATTTTGACCCATTTTAACAGATTAGTGAAAGCTGAATAAAGCGCACAATTCTGATAATCTTTACATATGTTTACCAACAGAACTGAGACTGCAGGATGTGGCCCTGGCCATTTGTTCCAAAGGGATCCGTATATACAAATTATGATATAAAGATATATCTCAGCCATTTTTTCTACTGCTGCAAAGCTATTTACATAATCTCTGCTAACGCTTATCTAATGCTATCATCTGAACACTCATGCTAATAAGACTGATCACTAAACATTTTCTAATAGCTACTGTATATCACTCGCAAACTATGACTCGCAAATCAATTCATTAGCTCCTCTACATTCCATAATTGCTCAAATTTGACTCAACCTCTTTAAAGTTATATGTTATAATACAAATTGAAATATGTATTTGAATATACACAATCAAAAAGTTCTGCAATAGAGTCATGCCAATAATGATGATAGTTATAATAAATAATAAAAATAATAATAAAAATAATAAAAATAATAATAACAATAATAATACAAAATTAGTTACAAGCCGCTACTGTATTCATTATAAGCGCATCATCAACTCTATCTTGGTGTAAATCGACACGGTTCGTTTTTGCAGGATGCGGAGTTTTCTCGTGGGATTCAGTACTTAGATGTAAATAGGGACTCTTGAAGATTTGTCCTTTTGAAATCATTTGAGGCTCTTAATTATTTTTAAAATGTTGTACTTTTATGCAATTAACTTATTTGTACTATTATACTATATAATTATATTATAAATATTCCAATTTTTTAAAACATACAATTTTTTTCAATTTTATATGTATAAGATGTTAAAATTACATGCATTTTTATCGATTTGACTTCTGCGCAACCAAATTGATGTTCCCCGGACAATGACACATCTGATTTAACCTTTCCGACTTCGTACTATATTCTTCTTATATGAAAGGGTAGAGCCAGACTGAAAAATTCAATGCCACAGTCGGGATTTGAACCACGGATCTTCTGGTCTCCATCCAGCCGCTCTAAACCATTGAGCTACTATGGCCAACGTGCCAGCATGACATTAAATTCTCCATATAACTCGTGTTTCTCCCGGTAAACCAGTAGGGGTTCTCATAAACACATGAGAAAACTACCTTAATGACGGCTCTTCCATTAATTTTACCTAATAGTGGTTAACTATAAAGCCCAGGCGTTGAAGTACTTACACTGTGTAAGTCGCCACTAAGTAGTTGTCTCATGTGTTTATGAGAACTCCTAGTGGTTTACTGAAAAAAAAACGCAAGTCATTTGGAGAATTTAATGTCAAGTTGGCACATTAGCCATAGTAGCTCAACGGTTTAGAGCGGCTGGACGGAAACCAGAAAATCCGTGGTTCAAATCCCGACAATGGCATTGAACTTTTCAGTCTGGCTCTACCCTTTCATAGTACGTCTTACCCACGGATAGTGTGAAAGAACAATTAATTTCCATTCTTCTTATAGTTTGTGTGATATTGGTTTGTTTCATAAATTCGTTCGTTTCTTGTTACGTGTTTATGACAAAGAACATCTGCACTGTGTGCCCATAACACAACTACGAAGTTGCCTAATTATCTAGGGGTAATCTGTTTACATACGCAAGGTCATCGAAGGTAAACAAGGCAATGAAATTTTGAAAACAAACTTTATTTTGTGCA
Source organism: Mantis religiosa (assembly GCA_030765055.1). Classification (NCBI taxonomy): domain Eukaryota; kingdom Metazoa; phylum Arthropoda; class Insecta; order Mantodea; family Mantidae; genus Mantis; species Mantis religiosa. Next base: position 59,153,213 of record CM060957.1, read on the forward strand.
GTATGCACCATTATTATCAATAACATATCTCCATTTCTCAGGAAGCTTATCAATTCCATTTTTCCAAAATCTTGCTGTTTTCTGGTTGACGAACTCTTTTACTGCGAGTCTGCAATCCTCCAAGGAAGTAAGGCGTTTGCCATTAAGGAAGTTTTGGAGGGATCGGAATAAATAATAGTCGGATGGGAAAATGTCTGGAGAATAAGGCGGGTGAAATAACACATCCTAGTCGAAATACCGTAATTTCTGACGAGTTACCATAGAAGTGTGTGGTTTGGCATTGTCTTGATGAAAGACGACTCCACCATTAGATGCTAACTCTGGCCTTTTCTCTTCTAGGGCAACCTTCACAAGATCCAACTGAGAACAGTATTTCTCTGAATTGATGGTCTCCCCAGGAGGAAGAAATTCGTAATAAATAATTCCTTTCCAGTCCCACCAAACGCACAGCATAATCTTCTCAGGATGAAGCCCTGGTTTAGGAATTGAGAGTGGTGGTTCCCCTTTCTTACGCCATGACTTTCTCTTTCGGATGTTGTTGTACACAATCCACTTTTCGTCTCCTGTAACCAGCTGTTTCAGAAAAGGGGCAGTTTCATTGCGTCTTATCAATGCGCCACAGATGGAAAGGCGCCGAACTAAATTTTGTTCACTCAGTTCGTGCGGAACCCATACATCCCGAAGATATACGTAACCAAGTTTCTTTAGAAGCCTGGCTACAGTTGCATGAGATAAGTTTAGCCCCTGACCTACCTCCGGAGTTGTTATTCTGGGGTTGTTCGTAATCATGTCCTTTATCCTTTTCTCATCCGTAACCACAGGTCGTCCAGAACGAGGTTTGTCTTTCACAGAGTAGTTCCCGGCTCGAAATCAAGTAAAACATTTTTGACATGCCCAACTCATCACTGCATATTCTCCGTAAACAGCACAAATTTTCCGTTGAGTTTGTGAGGCTGTTTTACCTTTACGGTAATAAAACAGCATTAAATGTCGAAAATGTTCCTTCTTGCCTTCCATATAAACATTTACAAGTTACAACTCCACACTGTTGCATCCACAAACTCGTACTGAAGTTTGGTTACCAATTCTTACATAAGTTGACCTATTTACCTTTGGCCGTGAGGTCGCTGTGGTTTGTGTTCATAGCATTCTTTTTAATTATTGTATATGTAAACAAACTCCATATTGTTAGGCAACCTCTTTGACGTAAAAGTAATGGGGGCATGCAGTGTTCTCAGGAGTTCTTAGTCGTGAACACGTAACAAGAATCGAACGAATTTATGAGACAACCAGATATTACAGTTCCACCGCTTAGCATTTAAAACTTTGAACAAACAGTGGTGTTCAAGGGTGCAGGATCGACTAGTCTGACAGTTGTTCACTGGGACAATATTTTGTCACACCATTATTTTAACTTTGCCAAATATATTTAACATTATTTTTATGTGAACAAAGGTAAAATCTAAGTCGCCTCAATACTTAAAGATGTAACAAATGTTTGACAGTAGCGGCTCTAAATAATACACACCGAATTATCTTGCAAACAACCCGTATTTACTCAAAAACTCTACATTCTCTGTCGTGTATTTCCGATTGCATTACCTTTTCTATAGGTTGTAATTCAATAAAATGTCTATCCTCCCTATGACATTTAATGGAGATATGTTTTGGGGATAAGTTATATTTTTAAACAAAATGTTTTTTTTTTTTTTTTTTTTTTTTTTTTTTTTTTTTTTTTGACAAGCAGTTCAATTGATTCTCGTTTCAGAAAACTTTGCTCAGCAATGTGATAAACACAAATTTTTAAAATTCCCTCTGTAAGTCCAGTGACTTAGGTTTGCTATTCAACTAATTGTTCTTAGGAGCCATTGTATAAACAAATTGGACACTTCTAAAACTTCAGTCTTCTCCGCCATTATCCGCATAAGAGAAATAGATGCACATTACATTGTTGTAGGATTCCAGGAGATAGCTAAAGTTTAGAGGACTGGAAAATCTATTTATGTTCACTTACTGCACCGTCTTAGAGGCTTTGTAGATTGTTGGATAACTGTAGCACTTACTTGCACTGTTATCATTGTTGGTAAAGAAACATAACTCATCTCAGTCACACGTCTAGTAATGCTTCCATCTTTACTAAAACAAATGTACTTCCTTTATCATTTTGGAGTTTAAGCTGACAGATACACAAATCTTAATGAGTTTCCACGAGTATAGTGTTTAATCTTGACTAATTGCAGTTCAGCACTGTATTCTCTGTGAAGCTAGGGTTATTAATCACTTAAGATTTGCTATACAAAGTGTAACCACATACCTCTAAATTCATTTTAATGTCTCTGATTATCTGTCCTTTGTTAATCATGAAGAATGAACAGCAAAACTTCATCTTTGAAGAAAGATGAAATCTTGTATACTTCAAAGCGGAGGTTCTTTTCCATATGACATACCTTGTAACCTATCAGTTACCTCCCTTCTTAACAAAAATACTTTCCAGTTTTAAGGCCTTTAATTAAAACCATAATTTAGTTCTGAGGTAGATATGCATCAGGATTTTCTTACAATAGTTACGTTTTAAATGAACTGCTGTAGTTACAACAGCGTTAGTTCCAAAAAAAAAAAAAAAAAAAAAAAAAAAAAAAAAAAAAGGAAAGAAAAGAAAAGAAAAGAAAAGGTTCCAGTTAAAAATGTCACTACTTCTAAATTTTGGCGTCAGGTTTTCATTTTAATACTTATATTTTAGGAATCACACAAAATTGGGCCACAAAATTACCAAAATATTAATGCTATTTCCTTTATGTGAGTTTTTGAGACTCAAATGCATTGCTATGTGTTATTGTTTGAACTTAATGTTGTATTCTGTTCCTCTTAACATTTATATCTCTCAAATCTTCAATTTAGGTACAAAATGTCCATTTATATGATAAAAATGTAGATATCATATTTAAGTATAAAAGCCAGATATTCTATGAGTGTTGTTTAAATATTTATCTATTTGGAATTTCTCTGTGTATGTCGTACATACAAGAAAATATAGATGGTATACCATCGGTTTATTTTGAGCGGAAATGCATGGCAGCCATTTTGATAGCTATATAAGGACTATAACTACATGAAGATTTCTATATGGCAAAGTAATTAAAAATGTTAACCGATTTCGCTTGGCACACCTTGGTCTTTGAACTGCTTCTCCTCTTCTACAATTCCCTGTCAACTCTCCCGCCACCGACAAAAACCCCTCAATCGGCTGCTCTGTTGTCACAGAGACGTGCGAGAGAAAGAGAGACTAACGTAACTGCAAAAGTTGCACCCACAATGCTCTGCGCAGCTTTTTCATAATTCTGCCAAACGATACTACCTGCGCAATCTGGCGTTAGGTTTTGTCTTAAAATGCTCCAGCTAACTGCCATATACCGATCAAACATTGCAGAAATGATTTATGCTACCTCTTTAATAGGTCCTTGTAATTCTATTTGTTTTATTAAATTTAAGGTGATATAAAAAGATTTACTTTTCTGTTTATGATCTTAACACACCAAGGATAAGAGTGACAAATTGCCCCAACCTGGGCAACGTAATATCAAAAAATTACAGAAATGGAGATCAATTCCCTCAAGGTATTCAGTATTATCAACAGCAAAAATAAACCTAAACAGTTTCAACTTATCACACAGTATGACTTTTCTGCGTTAATATTTTTTGTACCATTTTCAAATATTTGTACTACCGTGTAACCTTTTACTATTGCAGTTATGGACGCTTTAATCAAAATCGAATAGAGCGCTTTGAAAGAACTATGCATTTTTTAAAGTACAAGACAGCAAGAAAAGAGTTACTGTTTCACAACGGAAATAAATGAAACACTATACAAATTTTGCCTGTAACTGTGGAATTAGGTGGTTACTCTTTAGTGTTTGCAACATTTACACACTTTTACGCCATAAAAATGACGGTACATTATATCAGATACCTACACAAAACGTAATTTTAATTAGTCCTGAACAAAAAGCCGACTTCCACATCCAGGTAATTCTTATGAGCAGTTTAAAAATGAGTGGAATCGCAGATAAATAAAACCAGTTTCACTATTCTCTGCCTCAATAATCAAGTTTCTGGTTTGTCACAATACTAGCGCTACAGAACTATAATCATATTTGCACTACTTTACAAGTGCGAAGGGAGAGTGTATGTAGGAATTTTTTTTTCAACTGGCGTTTTGTTAAGATGTGTGTTGTTTAGGAATAAATCTCAGCGCCGGTTATACCGTATGCATTTTAAAATAGAATCTTCCAACCAAATTTGGGAGTCAAAACTTTCATTCTATCATTGATAGACCATTATTTGCAACTAGAGTAGGATACACTTATTACACTGTCAAAGCTCAATGAAGGATTTGATATATGAAGATTTGCTATGTTTAATAAAAGGAAATACTTTTTCTTATTTTGCTTCCTCCAAAAAGATCTCTTAACTGTACTTTAGCAATATATCAAGACTGCGTGGTAACTTCATATTTATTAAGTTTAAAAATATTATAATTATATGAAATGCAACTTTCAAAACTGAAATTTATACAATGTTTTTATAATGGTATTTTAAAGCATTCAGAATATATTTCTTCTTACGTCTGAGTTTGAAAGCTTTTACTGCATCATCTACAGTGATTAATGATTAATGCACACTTTCAGAAGTAGTAAGCAAAATAAATGTCTCAATTTAATATTCGAATATTAACCAGTTAATCTTAAGAGACTAATATGCTATGTAGACTGTACATGGTTCTTAAAATCATGCATTTAAACAATATATTTCAAAACCATTACGTCTTTAAGGATAAACTTTAAATATGTTACAATGTGTGCGACAAGAATAAGGTTTCCAATTTATAAACCCATATATACCGCCTTGTAATGTCTGTTTTATGCTTAGATTGTCTGGTTTTACCTAACAGATAGTCATTCACACAGTTAACAAATTACAGATAATCACTCTTGTGAGGAGCGTACTTCACAAGATATGAGACGGATAGCAGCATGCTGTGAATCTACAGCAGCTATAGTCCTTGGCCTAGACCTACTTGTAGGCCAAGGGCTCTAGGCGTACTGGGAACCGCCAATGTTGACTGTGGTGCTGGTTGTATCAGTTGCGGAACCTTGTAGTTCTCTAGGTGCCCACGTGACGCGCCGCTGTTTGTTGCTGTAGTCCACGCTACCGCCGCTAGGGGCGATATGCAGTCTGTGTCAGAGGCGGCCGTCCTCGTTCTGACGCCTCTCCTGTATACGTCCAAGCGTCAGGGTGGTGGGAGGTGGCACGGACGTCGTCATGGGGTACTCGCTGACCGTGGAGAGGGCATGATGTCGAGCGTTGCTGTAGCACTGAGACTGGGGCGATGACGCTCTGCCGTTCTGGTCTAGACAACGGCACTGGAGGAAGGTGCGTTTGAATTCGCGACGAAACTTACCTGAGGAGAAATACACAACCAACCACAGAGGTCGTGTGAGAACAAAGGTGCGCTTTGGATTATCTCAGAATAGTTGGTCACTCGAGATAATTTAAACAATTAAAAATAGCAGTGCGTCAGATAAGAAAGCTTCTATTATCTTACTTGGATTTTGGGATGTGTTGAAATAATGAAACGAGTACACTTAGCACAGATTTGATATTTAGGGCAGAAAGACGCTTAGAATGTTTCTTTTTTGGTTTTCGAATTATAGCTTTTACTATAAACTCAATTTGCCATTGTCACTTCACAATACCCCTTGAAAGTAACAGTCAAGATACATTTTTGACTTTCATATGTGAGGAAATAATCGTGCTCTTGGATCCAAAAATGTAACGATGCTAACAGAATAACTTAAATTTAGTGAGAACATCATGAAATTCAAAATCCTTTCTAAAATTCAGCGATTATATTTAGCAGCTCTATTGGAAACCATAATGTTTGAAATCTTACCTTAAAACAAATTTCTAATAAGAAACTGAATTTGAAGAAAAAATTCAATTCTGAACCACGCGGTGAGGAAACAACATACCATCTCGTGATTGATTTTAACCAGTTTCATTATATAATTGCAGTACATTCAAACTAAAATGAGGATCATTACAATATATAATCTTTAGTCTTCTATAGTACTTTTCTTTATGTAACATTGGCATAATCTTCTTATCAAGTATGATCCACTCAGATATATCTTTTATTGATTAAACCAAAGTCTGACAGGTGTGTGCCTAATCTATGACCAAAAGCCAGACGTAGGTTAATGGTGATATGGCGTGAGGAAACATTTCACCACAAAGAATGCTAAACAATGATGCGACGGTCCCAACACCAATTGGGTGAGTCTCTCTCCTATTGGTTTAATCTTAAATATGGCAGTCAAACTTTAATATATGAACATACATGAGTTGGAGGTTCAGGAGTTCTTCCTATTCAGGGAATAGGTAGTACAGGCAAGAAGCGAAATATTAGAATCAGGTAATGAGTATGAGTTGGACGTGGCAGATGTCACTGTTACTTCCTTACCAAAATAAACTACTGCAGTTTATATCGGCACGATTGAAAACTCTCGTAGGAGTACTTTATACGTGGCAGTATAAATTTCAGGTGTGTTCATTCTGGACAACAATGCTATCGTGGAAATATTTTCAAACATCTTTTAGCATACCGTGGAAAATAGTTATAAAATTATAATATTTTGTAGGTTAGGTATTCCATTTTGTAGATTGTTTTCTTCAAACTATGGTATATACTGTTTCAAATCTGCATGGTGCATCTTAATAGGCTTAGTCTCGTGCAAAATGATTCCAAATATGCCATTAAAATTGTGTATAGGCTGCAGCTTGTAATTTATATTCACCTAAATATGGTAATTTTTAGCCAGATCCCAATTTTAATTGCCTTAACTTTTGTACCAATTTCAATGTCAGGACAAGTTTCCTTTTGAAGAGTTTGTGGTGCTTTGACTAAGAATTTGCATTTCCCAACGGTTTCTGACAGACATAAATGTAAATTCGTTAATGCTAACTATACTCTTAGTCAATTCTTAACTGGACATGGCAAATTTTCAGCTTACTTATTTTGGTTCAAAATCAAATCCATCTTTGATTGTATTTGTGGAAATCATCTTCAAGATGTCCCTCACATTTTGTTTGATTTCCCCTTTTTCTGTTTTGAAAGAAACGAACTTGAATTATTGCTTCAATCCTTAGGTTACACTTTTTCAAAACCACTTACACATATTATGATGAATCACAACATTTATTAATATTTCATGGCTTTCTTAAACAAAATATCTTTTAAGCTAAATGATTCATCCTGATGTTTACTGTTTGTCAGCTTGATATTGTATTTGGTAAGTTTTTGTAAATTGTATTATGTTAAAAAATTTGTAAACCATATTCCTAATATACCTTTAGGTTAAATAGGAGTCACAAAATGAGATAATAAATAAATTAAACGTTTCTTTAACACACTTAAAATTTCAGCTATATATATTATGGACTAATGAGTCCGTATAGAAGTACTTTAAAAGTATCCTTTAGTACATCCTTTGACCTCAAAATTTTAACATTTTAAATATAAAAGTGGCGGATGTGTTTGTTGCCATCATATGATTTTCTTTACTCTCTTGTATAAACAATTTTTCAAGATATCTTCTTCAATCTACTTAATGCCAATCGAGATAAACATCTGCAGAAATGTTTTACTGCAAATTTCTTTGTAGGTATAATGGGAGTAGAGTAGCATACCTAAGCGATTGTAAAATCTGTTGCTATAATGACTTTAAAATTACATTTTTTGTATGACCAGAAGAAAAAAGAGAATAACGTCATGTCATTTCAGAAAAGAAAAAACACTGAATAAACGAATAACAAAGCATATCTTGGAAGTGGTTATACTCCCAGAATGTACTTGAGGTATATTGTGCCTAACGAGATTTCATTTTCTGTGTAAGAAAGTTTTGGGTATCGTTTTACGTTTATCAATTATAAGAAAATCATTTAGAATGAAGGGAATTCTAGGGGCTATTCACGAAAAATTTAATATTTACGTGTCATTTGCCATAATAATTTAAATCAAAATCGTTGGAACCATTTTTGAGAAATTAAAATCTTAGAAAATGTTTCTATTTAAAGGTTAGTTTAAGATGGGGTATAAGTTCCGAAATGTTCGTGTTCACAATTTTTATAGACTCTGAACCTAAATACTAAGTTTGGTGGTAACTGACTTGTCTATTTTGATTTGTAATGTTCATAGGCAGACAGACCAAGCTTTTTCAAAAATGCTTCTTAGTGGGATTTAGGTATATGTACTCAGTACATACAAAATATGTACTCAGTATCGAATTTTAGGGTAGAATACCTACCTAGTGTGTGAAGGGTTCTGGGTTCGATCACCAGCTGGGGATTGAGAACATTTTTCTAGCTGAGGATTGTGCTCTCCGAAGTGTGGAAGTATGAATGACATTATGAATGACATTAGGAATGAGTGTGTGTACGTGATCTAATATGTAAAATCAAAAGAAGAACTCCTGTGTGCAGATTAACATCGTTATCCATAGGGAACATGTTTTAAATGTAAAAGATACTGATGTGACTTGTGCAGTTAAATGTGAGATATTAAATAAAAATGATAGTACTGCTTCTACTTACCACGTTGAAGATATAGAAAAAATAATTAAAGGGGAACATTTTACATAATAAAATGCTGATAGTGTATAAATCAAAGTTTAACCCTTTTCTTCGTTTCAAGAAAATCTCCATCACAGTACTTCTTAAAGGAACGCTTTCTGAAAATTTTCATTCGTTCAGAAATGGTTCTAATGATTTTGAGAATAATGTTAATGAAGCATATATTTTGAATATCATAGAAATTTCAGAAGTCCTCTAAATTATGAATGATGTTTATTAACTCGGAAACCATAACATATAGAAGAATTACTATTCAGGAAATGCAGAGTTCGTTAAGACATACATTTTTTGTGAACTACTTCGGAGATACAAAGGTGAATCGAGAAGATATTGACACATTGCTTCACTCACACTGTTTATTCACAGGGCATGTTTCAAGAGCTCTCGCTCCTATCATCAGCTGATACTCGACTAGTGCAAGTTTTAGTGGTTTCCTCTTTCTCCGTTTTGTCAATAGATGGCGTGATGTACTTGTCAAAGATGTCCGGTGGTGGAGTTTCAAAATTCATGACTCTATGACGATTTTTGTTGATGAAGATTTTTTCCCATACGGAAAGGTCTATGGGGTGATTAACATATTTTATTAGAGATGTTTCCAAGTTGATGTCATGTCTAGTATTTAAAAAATGAAAAGCCACTGCTGATTGTTCTGTTTCACCATTTTTAATGTTTCTTAGATGTTCTTTAGTTCTGATGTTATTTCTTTTTGTTTTACCTATATAAATTTTAGGGCAAGTTTCACATTTGATCTCATAGATTCCTGGTTTTTCTTTGGTAGTGATTGAATTTTTGGGAGGGCCTTTTAACAACTTTCTGATATTAAACCTATTTTGAGGTGCAAGAGTTATGTTGTGTTTTGAGAAGGTTTTTTGGAATTTGTTATAGGCTGATGGGTGGAAGGTGAATTTATTAAAAAATTTTTTCTCTTTTTCTCCTGTAGGCTCTAGGGCGGTGGTTTCTTTATTTTCTTAGCTTTGTTGAGTGTGTTAACTATTTTGTCTACTAAATTTGGGTTGAAACCGTTGGATTTAGCTACTTTTTTTAATGTGTAGGTATTCTTCTTGATAATCTTCTCTGTTTAGTGGAAAGTTGATCATCCGAAAGATCAAACTGTTGAAAATGGCATGTTGGTGTTGTTTTGGGTTGAAACTGTTGTTCTTGATGTAATATTCTGTATGTGTCGATTTCCTGTAAATACCAAAGGTGAGTTTGTTGTTCATTTTTTTGATCTTGATGTCCAAAAAGGGGAGCACACCATCCTCTTCTGTTTCCAATGTGAATTTTATAGCTGGATTTTGTATATTCAAAAGTTTAAGACTATCTTGTATGAGTTTGTTTAGGTACTATTGCAAAAATGTCGTCAACATAGCGATACCACACTTTGAAATGATTTGGAAAAGTTTTTGTGATATGTATTTCAAAAGCACTCATACTTTCCGTATGGGAAAAAATCTTCATCAACAAAAATCGTCATAGAGTCATGAATTTTGAAACTCCACCACCGGACATCTTTGACAAGTACATCACGCCATCTATTGACAAAACGGAGAAAGAGGAAACCACTACAACTTGCACTAGTCGAGTATCAGCTGATGATAGGAGCGAGAGCTCTTGAAACATGTCCTGTGAATAAACAGTGTGAGTGCAGCAATGTGTCAATATCTTCTCGATTCAGTTTTGTATTAATTTGTGCTTCACTGTCCCTACGCTTCTTTCAAGTTTATACTTCGGAGATATTCATTGTTATTTATTTGAATTTTCCAATGCTTATACTTTTCTCAAATTGAAAGTCATTATTCATCTCTTTTCTCTTAATCATGCAAGGAGAAGGGAATTTCAAAGACAATGCATAGCCACTGTGGTTTAAAGCGATAGTTCCCATATTCTCCTTGCACTACCAATAAGGCTTATCTTGATCAACATGAAAAAGAATAAGCGTTTATAAGAATAGATTCTGCAAGAGTAGAAAAGGTTACGCGAATGCACTTTCAGATTTGTGAAAATTATGTTATATTTACATTCGACTTTACCACCTCTGGTTATATTAGTGACATTTTAGCTTTGGAAGAATTGCTAATCGTCTATAATGTTTTACTCCTTACAATGGCGTAAATCGTCTCCACTAGTTTCTGCTATAAATTATACGCAGAGTGTCCCAAACTGATGTACACACTCTTTGAACTGTTATTTATCCGCAACGAAATGGGACAGAAATGCAATTTTTGTTATTTATAATCCACAGACCTCTGGAAATGCATAGCAACATGTTCATAAATCTTCAAGTCTTTATAAACAACAATGGCGGCGAGATTATCATTCGAGGAACGTAAGTGGATACTGAAGTGCTACGACGTTGGAGGTTGAATTTGGGACACCACCACCAACAAGGTTAACAATAACATGAATTTGAGACAAGTTTGAAGGCGATGGAATGGTGCAAGATTGTTGCAAGTCTGTGTAGAAGAAAGCGAAGTTCCACTAATAACGAGAGTCTGTTGCAGTCATGCAGGTTTCTGCAAGATCCCCAAAGAAGTCAGTGAGGCAATGTTCTCGTGAGGGTGATTCAAGAAAAGCAGTGTTGATAGAATATTGCGGGGGAGAAAATGGAAGCCTTACATTCTGAGACTTCTACCGTACTAAATGAGGACGATGCAGATAGGCGGCTGCAATTTTGTGAGTGGTTCCTGCAGAACTGTGTCGAAAGCGAAGATTTTCCAGACCCAATTATTTGGTAAGATGAAGCAACATTAAAACATAATGTCACAATTAATCGACATAATTGTGTGTACTGGGCTAACCAAAACCCACACACCGCTCAAGAAAAGATCGTCAGTCTTTCAGGAGTAACGGTGTGGTGTGGTTTGTCTTCCCAAGGATTAATTGGGCCATACTTCTTCCAAGGAACTGTCACGGGTCAAACTTTCCTGGGAATGTTGGAGATAATAATTCCACGTATTGAAGATCTCTTTGAGAACGAAAATGAGGTTTACTTACAAGACGCAAGTGACAAAAGCTCACTGAGCCTATATAGAGAAATAAAAACAACCTGGGGGAGGGAAGGATATATAGATATATGGAGTAAGTTAGGGCGAGAAGGTTTTGCTTGGGCGAGAACAGGCGTGAGAAACTTGAAAGGTATAGGTCAAGAGAGGGTGCTGGATAAATGTCCATTGTGTGGAGAAGAGAATGCAGATTTCCATTGTATATTAAATTGTAGTCAAACAAAGATATGGAGAGAGCAGGCTTGGCTACGTAAATGGGACAATTTGGGGGGTGAAGTAGTAATTAGAAAAATGTTGTCAGTAAAAGGGGAAAAGAACAGGAGAAATATAGGGAATTATTTAGGCAAAGTTAAAGAGAGATGGCTAAGAACAATTAAGAGGAAATGTAGAGTGGGATAGGTGAAATGGCAGAAAGTGTAAATAGCAGTAGAGGGCTCCAATACACAAAAACCTAGGGTTAGGTGTATGGGGACCGAATTACCATTCAATGGTGCGCAACACCATAGGATACGATTTTCAGGATTTAGGAATATATGGCATATTTCAGTATTGATTTTATAATTGTAATCTTGATTTTGTATTTCCATTTGTTGATGTAAAAGGAAAGATGAGAAAATAAATTACTAAAATTAAAAATAATTACAACAAGACGGAGCTCCATCTCGCTTTAATGTAAATGTAAGAAATTTTCTCGATCGCACATTAAATCAGAGATGGATAGGACGAAGGAGGTGCTACGGACCACGATCTTCTGAATTAACACCCCTAGACTTTCTTCTTTGGGAAGCTGCACAGGATATGGTGTACGACACTAAAGCATAAATACTGGGGGAACTGAGAGATCAAATTGAACATCCTATCAATGACATTCCAAAACTTGTGTTGCTCTGTCCAACGTCGTTCTTGGGAAGAGGCGGGCATTTTGAACATGTACGGGCTTAAGAAATAAGAAACATTTGTATTTCTGCCTCCATTTCGTTGAGGAGAAATTACAGTTCAAAGAGTCTGTAAATCAATTTGGGACACTGTATACATATTCAATTATACTTTCACATTCTTTAGAGGAAGGAAATTGATATTGGATAAAGAAAGATTTTCACCTTCCAGTAAGTAATCGAACTGGAGTCCTTTGAATTTAAGATTAATATGCTAACCACAAGGCTGCAGTGGAGTTTATACAATCCTTGAAATGAACTCTTCAATTGTTTTGCTCTCCAGCACTAATAGTTTTGTAGCTAAATATCTGTGGACATTTTTCGTTAAAACACGACGGAAAAGAAAGAAAGAACAAAAGAAAGATGAAGATAGTCAAAACTTATCAACTTCTAACCTCTAGCGCTTTACGTGATATGGCACATTTCTTTTGCTGTATGCATGTGATAGATATACATTTTGCGTGACTACATAGGTTGAGTGCTACACTGAAATACAACTGATGGAGCTATTATTTTTTCCTTGCACACGTGCAAATTTTGAGCTTAATTAGGATTGAGCGTGCCAGCCTCACAATTACAGGTCAAAATTGATTTCTCTGCAGTAATATTCATGTATAATTATCAGTTTCATTACTGTGTTACGGAAAAGGGATGAAGATTAGTAGAGAGGTACTTAGAATCTGCTTAAGAAATCACAAGATAAATGTTGAAAATGTAATGTGCTAAGTTTGCATTCCTTACCTAGCGAATGGCTCAGGCAGTAATGTCTGTGGCTTATATTAGAGACGTGCTGGGTTCGATTCGCGTGTTCGACCTTCCTGACCCATGGAGGAATTCTCTGGTTTATTACTGCGAATAGTGGAAACGATAATTTAATTCCTACGAATTTCCTGTTCATTTCACCTCACTTTTTATTTAACTTCACTTAGAATCCGGAAATTTGATGAGGATTTAAATCCTCATATTCTAGATCAGGGAAGGTCATGCCCTTCTGGACATGTGTGAGCAAGAGGGAAAGTTATCCGGTCACAGTTGTTTAGGACTGACCTCAGCTGTTACCTATCCTCAGGTACATTCACCCTTAGTATTCTTTCACCTCATCCCTTCCTTCAGAGTGACGCCCTGTCATCATAGGTACAAAAGATCTTCCATAGTCTACATGCTAAGTCCCCCTCCGTTTTTAGTATAGTCACTCACATTGCTTTCCTTAACTAATATTGTTTATCTTCATATAACTTCCACAAACTATCTTAACCATTTTTAATCTATTTAAACCTTTGCAGAAACAGCTTCATCACACAATGCATTTTAGGCAAAAAATGGACCAAGGAAATCGAATTGGTTGTAAGATGATTCAAAACTGGTGCTCTATGTGCTCGCTCGTATAGGTATAAATGAAAAGTGAGAGTAATTCAGATTTCTGCTTGAGGCAGGGGCTGTATATATGTTAGATTGCGGTTTTCAAGAGCATGCCTTTACAACTAATGATTCTCTAATGATATAACCTTTATTTTACTAAAAATTACGTTAAACCATTTTATGTTTTTGTAGTTTTTGATACCTTCTTTTACTACATACGGATACGCAGGCGGCGACGCTGATGGTAGATGGAGCACAGTGGAATGAGATGGCGGGGGAAACAGGATTACCCGGAGGACACGATTTTGTCCACCACAAATCTTACATGCAGTCGCCTGGGATCGAGCCCGGGTCGCTTTGGTGAGAGCCAAGCGGTCTAACCACTGAGCCAAGACGCGGCCAAACCACTAGGAGATCTCATAAACACATGAGATAATGAATGGCGACTTACTACTTTAAGGCCCGAGCTTTATAGTTCGGACCACTATTAGGTACAATTAAGGGACATAAATTGTTCTTTCAGGCCAGCCCTGTGTAGGATGCACTACGAAAGGGTAGAGTCAGACTGAAAAATTTAATGTCATAACCGGGATTTGAACCACGGATCTTCTGGTCTCCGTCCAGCCACTCTAAACCATTGAGGTAATATGGCCAACGTGCCAACATGATATTAAATTCTCCAACTGACTCGTGTTTTTCCAGGCTCCAGGCTCTTTTTTCACCAAAATACCCTGCTGACAAACTTAAATGTAGGTATGGCACCCGATTGAAATTCACTTGAAGGCAGACCCTGGTTACTTTAAGGTAAATCAAATTCAAAGTATTCTTATTAATTCAAAATACGTGAAATATTTGCACCAGTTACTTGAAGGCCTTCAATTGACATCTTTTACATTAAAAGGCTTTTCTACATTATACAGCGCAACTGTTCTAGAAATATCAGTTTATCTTGTCCAAGTTGACAAACTGATATACTTCTATTTTCATGGAACTCGAATTAAATAACTTTCATGGAATTATTATTAGTTGTTAAACGTTTGTTTAAAATTAAGTTGTTTGAAAATCAACGAAGTATTTTGCTTTATCTGGCATATCCCTACACAGACTGGGAATATGAATATGAATCATTTTTGAGATTTTCGATATCTAACCTTGGTAAGTAATAAAAGATAAAGGCTATCTGTGCCGTTTGTGACAGAAATTGGCATTAAAAGTAATGTTTCTTAAAGAAAAAATGGTGAGTCATGCTAGAAGGCGCAAGGTACTTGAGTCTACGCCCACTAATATTGACAAGTAGATAAGTGAGAATGTATACGTTGAATAATGCGTGTGGAATTTGTGTGAAACATCGTATTTAAATAGTTGCTAATATGTGAAGAGAGATAAAAATGAGCAGAATGCTTTTGTTTCAATGCGCAGACAAATGCAGTGTTGTATTTATTAAAATCTTTATTAAAATCTTAAAGTATGTATACAATTGCCCTTCTGGAATGGAAAAATACAATTATGAGTGAATCATACCAAAATTTTTGGTAGTTAATCTTCGTTATTAGCCAACCTTCACTTTCCTCCCCTTATCTATAGGTATAGTAAGGCCATCTTTCAACCAAAATTTACATAGTGGATATTTAATCAGAAATACATGTTTTGAGGTCACCTGAATAAGACAGAATTGTTAGAAAAGTCTTGTTTTGTACGCGCAAGCATATATGTGTGTAGTGTGTGTGAGTATGAGAGAGATAATCGAAATGTCGTAATGCCAACTTAATATTTAAGGTCAATATCTACCAAGGGCACTTCAAGAAACTCCATTAAAGTTAATTTATATGTCAGTTAAACTACAAATGAGAGAAAAAAGTTTAGTACAGAAAAAAACCATGTTTAAGCACAAAATTTAAGTCAAATACTTTTGTAGCGTTAATTTTTTTTTAGATATTCCTTACTTGTTTGAACTTTTAAGAGCTTCATTAGTATAATTGTAATTGATATTTATTTGCATCCGATTGTCGTGCAAAGAGTGAACTTTAAAAGCAAACACACATGAAATTTTTAAACCTTCGACTATGGCTTCAGCCTTCTGAATATTTGTACCAAAGATGGAACAGAAGCTTAGTTGGTAGAAGAATAGATAAGGTTATGTGAATGCACAAAATTCGATATTTTCATTGATTTCTTAGTCATAAGTCACTTTATGCTTGAATGTGACTAGTGAATCTTAAAAGAATATCCTCGGATAATTAAGTCTTAAATTAGAGCCAGTTTCTCATTTAACACTTCCAATGTATACTACAACGCTATGGTTTTTGAACAAAATAGAAAACACTTTCCTTTACCCTAAACGGAAATGAATAGCCGTGCAGTTAAATAGCCGAGGCTGGTATGGCATTAAAGCAGATGGCTCCAAAGTTCAGCCTTTGCAATTTACTCCGTGTAGTCTTCCATTACCTAATGTCCCAGAATTATTACCTCATTTATTGCGTCAATAATATCTAGTACTCAATAAAGATACATATTCCTTTTCAAATCAAAATAAGACTAAGTTTTGAATACCATTAGAATGATAAATAGAACTTTCCCGTGGTATATTGAAATCTCCTTCCTCTTCGATTTTAGTTTATTAATTATATATCCATAGAACTATTCTATGAAATGCTGGTTAGTTACCAATACGTCCCACATGGCAGCCTTGGCTTTCGGGGTAACCTTGCCCCACCACGTGATATCTAGACCTATTTCTCAGGTGGAGGCACCCATAGGGCAGGTACATTACCTCCAATTATAGGGTGATAGTACCGAGCGGGATGGCTCAGGTGGTATTCGGGAGGCCCGGGTTCGATTCCCGTGACCGACCTGCCTGACCCATGTTTTTTCGGGGGTTTTCTCACTAGGCGAATGCTGGATAGGTTACTTACATCCCCCGAATTTCCTATCCCTCCATTTCATCTTCATTATCATTTCATATCATCTCTCATCAGGTGTCCTCTTTCAGGAGAGAAGTGTCGGCGGGTGTCTCGGCGGTGCATGGTGGGATGATACGCTCTGAGGAAAACTATTTCCTCCTCCAGTAGGTCGGTTGCCGGCCTCAGCTCCTCTGTTGGGACTATTTCGGGACCGGCAGCCTTTGGGGCTCGGATCGCCTGCCTCGGCTGCTGCGCTCGTTGCCTTCCCGCTGCAGGGGAGCGAGTACGTTGTTCTGGCCTGTCGGGGGAGGTCTCTATCCAAGTGAACTGTATGGACCATGCCCTCTGTACTGTAGTGACTCCTTGGGTCGTCCACCCTCTGTCTCCTTCGCCTCATCCTTCCTCCCGGGCGTGCCCCCACTTGGGGGCATAGGAACAAAGGGCCCAGCATGGTTACCTACGTACCCAATCCCTTCCGTAATTAAATCCCAATTCCAAATAGGGCTATAGTGAAGATGACGTTGAGGCGAGAGGACCTACAGCTTATATCGTGTACTTCGAACCACTTTGTGTGTGCTAGACAGAGGTGAAGGGCCGACTTAAAATCGCCAACCCAAGAGCCGGAAGCCTCAGCACGGGAGCAACGACGAAACCCCTGCGCCACCCCGGCGCCCCTTCTATGAAATGTAGAAAAATTTAAATTTCTGATAAGAAAGAAAAGGTTGAAGAGAGTACTTTTGGCTTAATATATTGTATATTTGATTTTCTTTATTAAGATACAGTGAAATCTTTCTCCAGCAGATTCTATGTGTCGCAGCTTGGTGCATATTTTTTCTTTTGTCTTCAAAAATTTACAAAATTTATGCTTTCCTTTCGTCCTTCATACACTCCCCAGATGATAACTTTTGGACTTTAAAACAAAGAAATGGTATATTAGGTACTGCCGCTGTAGTCTGCATTCCCTTATTGTATATTCCTAAATATTGTGTAGTCATTTTAACAGTTAGAATGCACTGATTAGTTGTACCATAGTGCCCAAGGTTGAAATAAAATAAATTTTCTACTTTTTCCTTGTAAGTATTTAGGATACAAAACTACATATTTTCTCTAAATGGACAGAATGCCGGAATGCATTGTCTTATTGGCTCCTGAATATACTTCATCCGTATTTACCATAGATTTTATGAATGAATTTGTCTTCCCCTTATAGGTATCTTCTGAAGTACCCTTCTTTGACATCTCGAGTGACCAACATTTAATAATGGTTTTAGTTTTAGACTGTCATCATGGAAAATAACCACAATCAAAGTAAATGTCATGCTACGCAGTGCAATGCAGAAATGAAAACAAAGCGGCGAACAATTAGAATAAGCTTGAGATAGCAATGTAGCAGACCAATGTTACTAAGCATAACCTCAATTCAATCAGCATGTTTTCGTAGCTACAATTCCCCCAAAATATACTTGACTTTGAAAACGAGATGTTCAAATTTATCCACAAAAATGGGGCTTAAGTTCATTACTGTTTTTGAATATATTGATTCCTCTCACTAGGGAAAGTTTATTTAAAACGCAATTAAGTGGTTCACCTTTCAGGCAGCTTTATGTCCTCTGCAACATAATTTTGGTACAACAAACGAACCATGCTTCTTAAAATCCAAACATGCTTGGGATCTGTGATAAGAGCTTCCGCTGAGTTCCTCTCAGGCGTTTGAAAAATAAAAACCAAAATAATTGATAGGAATGTGTTTTATTTTCACTTTAATTATAGTTCGATTTACAAATCCCCATTATTGTGAACAAATTGTTTTATTCACACTGACAATTAAAAATACAAATTTTAAAGCCATTCCTGCCGGAAACCCATGCAGGGAAAAATAAAGGTGTGCTGAATAGGGGTCTTAATATTTGTGCTGGAAAGAGGTGAATAAATACTAAAGGATCTGGGGAACTGTTTCATGAAACACAAAAAGGATTCTCAAACTACGAGGTCGTAACAAAATTATTGATTGATAATTATTGCCTCAAAGGTTCATATTACTACATCAACATAACCAAAAAGCCTTTGTTGCTGCTTTCTGCCAGAAGCAATGCAACGAACGACCATGCTGTTTAGCAAGTTCTCATAAATCTTGTTCATATTTTCAGAACAGATTTATTTTTGAAGCTTGATGTAGAATGCAGTAGGAACACCCTAGAATGTCATTGGAAATTAGGGAAAATATGTGATATTACTACTTTAATCCGCTCAGAATTACGACGGTAAATATCTGCCGTTCTCGGTAACTTGTTTTCCGAATGTAATAGGTGAAATGATGCTCAAATGAGTCCAGGGTCCATAGAACTTAGAGTTACCTGACATTCGTCTGTAAGGATAAGGGGAAACGTGAGGCCCACACGCTACCATCTACGCTACCGAGGCGGGCATGACAAAGTTCGATGTCAGATTATATCAATTCTTGCAGCACTGCAGAAGTAAGATTGGAAGGTATTAGACTGTACGGTACATTATCTTGTTTGTGATTTCATCTTGTTTTGGATGATAAAAAGCTTCATGCAAGGATGTAAATAAAGAGAGGAAATCTAAGCAATAACATCTCTCTAAAGTCAATCTAGTAGATACAGCTGATGGCATCCGCTGTCTTTGACTAGGGTGGAAAGAATTGTATGATGCTCATCGGGAGTACATACGGTCCTTTGTAATTTACATCGTCCAACGTCGTCATATCGGACGATGAATGAAATAGATGAAATGATGCTCAAATGAGCCCGGAGACCATGGAACTTAGAGTTACCTGACATTCGTCTTTAAGGATAAGGGAAAACCCCGGAAAAACTTATCCAGGTAAGTCACCCTGACCCAGATTCGAACTCAGGAGCTCCTGATCGCGAGGCAGACACGCTACCATCTACGCCACCGAGGCAGGCATGAACGGTCTGCTTAATACATAGAGGTATCGCCTCCATAAACTGCTCGATTATAACATGAACCATTACAATTACTAGAAGTGCAGCCCCAAATTAGCATAACTCACATAAATTTTTGCATTGCATTCCGGCATTCTCAGCAAAACTTGCCTTAGTGTATATAACGGAACAAGAGCAAAGCAGGGCAGCAAACACCAGGGTCCGAAGTTTATTTCTAAACACAGCATAAAATTCTCTTTTGCATCATCTAACACAATCTTTGAAAGTTATTTTATGTTCAACTTTATTTTAAATTAATTTGTTATTGTATTGAATAGAAAACGAGTTTTAAGATAACAATTGAAAGTGTGAAAGTAATCTGATAAATAGAAGAAAATAAAATTGAATATTAATCGCGATTTTAATAACAAAAAAATTAATGTAAATTTAGAAGAAATATTATTTTGAGTGTTAAATAGTGTTAAAATTAATGTGAAGGTAAAATTATAAAATGTTTTCACTATTACAACGAACATAATTATAATTGGATGTTAAGTTGACCGATAGAAAGGTATTGAATTACCATTGCAACGACTGGACCATTGACACGAAATTGGTTTGTGTGTGTGTGTGTGTGTGTGTGTGTGTGTGTGTGTGTGTGTGTGTGTGTGTGTGTGTGTGTGTAATTGCCTATAAGTCTGCAGAAAGGACGCGGTGCATAAAACATTGCGAAAGCAACATAATTGTTTTTTAGAACAATATAACATCGACGTTCAGCAAGGTTATTACTTGTCAATTGTTTATAAGAGCTGCGAGGTAAGTTCTAAAATACAGCGTCGAGAAAATAAACGTATACATTATTTATAAATATGCAATTTTCGTTACATCTTTCGGAACCGATCGCTGGTGCTACTTTAAGCTTTACTATACTGAAGGCAAGAGTCACTGCAGTTAGCACCTACGCCACTTCTCACGGTTTCAGGCTTTCATTTCTGTGGTCATTTGTACTTAGAAAAAGTTAATTAAAAGTTAACTACTCATTATCCTCAAGAAGTGTCTTTTATACAGCTTGTCAGCAGAAGCAGTAGAAATGGAAGGTCTAAATCTTTGAATGATTTGAAGTTTTGCTTATCCTTCAAATTTATTTGAAGGCGATATAAATTTGTTGGCGTGTCTCAAAGTTTTTAAAGTAAAATTTTGTACTTCCTGAAATTTACTTTAAATTGGTACAAAATTAATGGTAATATTTAAGAAGTCACACAAATGCTACAATTTTTGGGGGAATGGGTGTGTTTAAAGGACAGAGATTTTCCACAAAGGATATCTACTTAATTTTTACAGTTTAACAAACTGATGCAATATTAAGAACCGTTTGTTTATATGCAGAGAAACTTAAATTTCCAAACCTTAAGTTTGTTTTGTAAAATATTCTAGCAATAAAGTTAAACATTCCGAATGCTACAGCACTATACGTTCCGCAAAAATAATGAACCTGAAATTAACGTTCTGGTCATATTTAAGATATAGTTAGACTAAGCTATTTTTTCACTATGGAGATTTGCGAATAAATATAGCAACCTATCAAATTACGAGAAAATAATCTTATTTCAGATATCATCAGAGAGAAATAGGACCAAGAGAAACTGAAGAGATAGATTACTGGACTTGAGAAGACCTGATTTAACACACACGACCGATGAATAGAAGATGCCAGTTATGGATATCGGAAGGAAGAACAGAAGCCAGAAAGAACCACAAGCCCAGTAGAGCCAGAGGAAGTATATGGAGAGAATCAGAGCGGAAACACACAAATGGTTACGTAGAAGTTGAAATATTAAATGGGGTGAAAGGGATGCAAATCTATAAGAGATTATGTTTAGCTCATGATAAAATAAAAATAAATATATAAATTTTAAAGTCCATGGAGGAAGTGGAAGATCTTTTCTTTGGTTGTCGCTACTCTTAATTTAATATAAAAGTGAGATCTGAAAAATAAGTGTTAAGGTTCATCTACTTCAAGAAAGCAGCGTCAGGGATGTATAGCAGGGAAGAATAGTAAAGTATTTAATAAAACAAGCAACAAAAGATGATATAGGAGAAGAATAAAGCGTAACAAAAGAATTTCTAACAAAAGCTGCCTATGAAGTATTAAATAAGAAGTACAAAAAAGATGACGAACGAGTCTTAAAATTTGGAATAAAGATCTAGAAGAAACAGTGACAGGAAAACAAAAGGCAATTCTAGCTATATTACAAACTAAAACTGAAGACGCTGCAAATGGATATATAGGGAAAAGCAATTGTGTAAATTAAATAAAAGTACTCAAAGGCTCAGAAAATTAAAATTATATGCTTGGAAGACAAATATAGTAATACAAGAAACGATACTTTCAACAATAAGAGAATTATATACTGCAAATGTTAGTTAGTTAGTTACTAACACTCCCCACATGGCAACCTTGGCCTTCGGGGTAACCTCACCCCACCAAGTGATGACCGGACCCATTTCTCAGGTGGAGGCACCCAGAGGGCGGTGTCCATTACCTCCGATGATAGGGTGATAGTGAAGATGGCGGTGAGGTGAGAGGACCTACAGTTTTTACCGTGGACTCCGAACCACGTTGGGCATAGGGGATACTTCACGTGTGCTAGACAGAGGTGAAGGCGTGGATAGGGCCGACTTAAAATCGCCAACCCCAGAGCCGGGAATCGAACTCGGGACCCTTAGAACGGGAGCCGCGAACGAAACCACCGCGCTACCCCGGCGCCCCTGCAAATGTTAATGTTATTGATAAGAATCATACCCACACGCACACGCACAGAGAGAGATAGAGAGCAGGAGAGGGGTAACGAGATATAGACTTTTGTTAGAATGCTTTACATCCTTTTACTAACTATAGGCATGTGAAAGAGATAATAGCAAGTTATTTTTTTGATTCTACGATAAGTTGAACAATTGTAGTAGTTCCTTTAAATTTGTAACCCACTTTTTCTGATAAAGCTGATCTGTGAAAACATTTGTCAATATAGCTTTGATTGCAGTCTTTTATTCCTTAGTATATTTTTTGTAATTTAAGTCCTCCACCGTTAAGTCATATCGGACGATGAATGGAATGGGTGAAATGATGCTCAAATGAGCCCAGGGTTCATAGAGTTTAGAGTTATCCGACATTCGCCTTTCAGGATAAGGGAATTCCCTGAAAAAACCGTATCCAGGTAACTCACCCTGACCGAGATTCGAACTCGGGACCTCTTGAACATGCGTCAGACCTGCTACCACCCCGCTACCGAGGCGGGCAATGTGACAGTATGCATTAGGTATATATGGATTTTGGAAGACGATATCTTAGCTGTTCTATTTTTGCTCTATAGACAGTTCTGTCATTGCTAATGCTTCGTGAACGTCTTCTGTTAATGGTTGTCATCGTTTATGTTCTCAACTTCCAACTACGTCTTCAGTTGTGCTACTTATTCAGCGTGAAAGAGAAGATCGCCTAAGGGATAGGCATCCCATTTAACAGAGTTGCCAGAAGTATTGCAAACTTTATCTGAGTATTTGAGGTTGTTATGGCTTTGTAATGGCATTATGAAGTTCTTAACATGATATCGAAAATGGCCGCAGGAGTGTTGGCTGCTGTTTTATGTAAGTATATTTTTCATGATATATTATTACACAGGCTTAAAGAACTTAGTAGTTTACAGTTTCAGCACATAGGCTCACTAAAACTGTCTGTCATAATTATACCAGGTGAGTCAGCTGCGCCTTATACTAGGGTTTTTTGTAGTCCGCAATTTATTCCCCAACATGAAAACATCTATCCCATTACTAGGTTCTACCAGCCTATTTAACATGGATGTAATTCACTCGATGAAATTAGGACTAATATAGATGTTATCGCATCGCCTGTGATATATTCGTAATTAGACAGCTGACGTTTGCACGTCTGCAAATGTTCACTAGCACCAGCGAAAACTACATGTTAGAAGGAATGTTTATCTCACACGTTACTAAGTGAGCGAGCTACTACGACGGTGGCTCGAATCCTCTGCATAGGTATACTAATTTATTTACCGTGTACTACTCACAATGTTTAATCATTATGATAATTGTTATTATTATAGGAGCAATAGCTGGATATACCAAAAGTGATAAAAAACGTAGTCAGGATATTAGGACAGAATTAAAAGTATAAGAAATAAACCATACTACTGAAAGAAATAGAAATCAATGGAAAGAACATGTTCATAGGTATAATAATAACAGAATACCAAAAATAGCCTTAAACTATAAACCTATAGGAAGAAGAAACCAGGAAAGACCGGAGAATATATGGGCAGACCAATTTGGAGCCGGAACGGGTTAAACAATCCAAAGCCGTGAGGTACAAGAAGAAGAATTTATTATTTGTTATTTAGAATTGCTTTATTTATGTTTTGTGGCATTGTTTGATGTTTCTTTATTAATGAACTACAAGTAGATAGTTCTTTACATACATCGATAGGTAGGTGCAATTGAAATAAGGATCATTTATACATATTTGAACACAGAAAACATGGAAATAACAATATCAGAGTTTAACATGGAAGTTAAACACCATCTTGCCGACATAGAATTACTGTTCCATTAAAATTTTCGTTTAAATTGATATGTTGTGTGGTGCTGGCATGATTCTTTTTCTATTCCTGGAACACAACTCCTCTAACGAAGGAAGTGCTCAAACTGATTACCTTCATGGGTAAAGCACGCCCTCAGGGACTTTATAAATTATTGTGAATCCGGTTTCCAAGTTTTGATGAACATAATAAAAGAGTATTTACAATGCTGAGAGTCAAACCTATGTCATTGTTTTTTAGGGCACAGAAGGCATCATAATCCTATTCAGCTATTTTGGGACTTGACTGAAAGCATGTTCTGGGTTCAGTAGTACCACTTACATGACTGGCGCTATACCTTTGCCATCTCGCGAGTTCTCGTGGTTGATTTAACATTTCAAGTTTTAATCATTTGCTAGGTGTTTTAATATTATTACATAAATGGCAAAAGCTCTTATGCATGTCAATTGAGATGCACGAGACGTAGTTTACGCAAAATGTAAATAAACCGCTGTTTATAGTCCAATTAACTTGAGCTGGCAGCTGAGTAAAGATGTACACTACAAGAATTAGTCTGTTACCAAGCCTGAAAGAAGGCTGAAGGTGATTTATACATATGGAGTTGTTGATACATGGCTCTACATGTATAAAATCATCCTCAGTCTCCTTTTAGAATTGGTAACAGACTAAAATAAGACCTGAAGCGTTCCTGGCGTAGAATAAGCTCAATTTCTTCTCGGGTAGCCAGCCTGATTGTAACAGACTAATTCATATAGTGTATATATTTACCCAGCTGCCACCTCAAGATAATTGGAGAGTAATAATATGTCGGTTTTGAGTGTAGGGGAGGGAATCCGACCCCTTCAGCTGCCGTGGTGCGGGCGCTGTGGACCCTTAGCACTCGTGGTACCTCTGACGTTACTAGAGGAACCTCGGGCCGAACATGCCGAGTCCCTCCCGTAAGGGAGTTGTTCGGATTGGGTTGGACTCGAGGGGGCAGTGTGTTCCCGACACCCACGGGTAAATGGGTACTTCCGGCCAGACTACGGCCGCCCGGAGGGGGTAGAGGGTTGCGTAAAAGGTCCCGAGTATTAGCCTGCACAGCTAGTAGAAGGTGTGCTAGATCAGCATTCGGCCCCACCAAGGTTTTCGGTAGTCTTCCCTGTGGGGTTGACGCGCGTAAGTGGCGCATCTACTTCCATCCCGTCTTGACGTTGTGCTCAGCGGGGGGGGGGGGACTTTTTAGACTTCAGGTATTGCTCTACCCGCTCCCGGGTAGAAGGAGGCCCGGATCCTTGGTCCTATGGGTCCAGGACTAATGGGAGTAGATCCTCTGCACTTAACTGTCGGTTTTGACTGCACGGTTCCATGATGAATGAGGCGTGTCTCTAATTTTTTCTTAACTTTTGGCAGCCAACCCCCGTCCTAAGTACAATAATCCACCATTTTATTTTTAGGTGACGTTAGTGCATTCATATGGAAGGTCCATTTTTGCGAAGGCGTTTACCGAATTACTTTGTCCTATATACTCTACTAAAAAGTTTGTAAAATCGCCTGGAAACCGCAATTCACTCTCAGTAAAGGAATCCTATGTGTTTGAGGCGTACTTTAGCGAGCAGTACGCATTGTCCCTTAAACCACCATTCCTCTGAATTTTTCGCACTCCTCTTTCTAAGAACGTCAAGAAATACAGTTTGGTAAGCACAAAACTGGACTAAGGTTCACATGTCGTTAGATGGGTGGCCTACCTTTCAAAAAATAAGGCGTGGCTGACTCACCTAGTATAATATGTCAAGCTCGCCGTTATGTTATTAATGTGCAGTATTATGTTGTCTGTAAGTGATAGGGGTTGTTGAATAGTTAGTTTAGCAAATATTTGGCCAAGAAATCAATAAATACTACAGACGTGCTTAAATTTCCCAAGCTAGTGAGAGTATTGTACTGAGCTTAAACTTTATTCGAAATTTGACGTGAGCACATCCTTTGAGGCTTCTCGAGGTACAGAAAAATATCTCTGAAACTGTAGGAAGTGCAAGAAAAGTTAAATTTATATAAATATAAAATTATTTTAATGTGTCCCACTTTTAAGGATGCGAATGATAAGTTTTAAAAAACTCCTATACTTCAATGAACGTAAATAGAAATGTACGTTACTTTTAGTTTTCTCAAAGCTGACGTTTATTAAAATAGCGAGTATCACGTGTTCGACGTATTGGCATTGCAAAATGTATATATGCATACTTTGTAAATAGCTGCTCAGGTGCATTCGTTTTTATTGTATTTTATGTAACTTGGAAACAATGAGATATAAAAGCTTATTGAAAATATAACGCAGAACGCATTAAAATGATTTAACGTGAAAAGCGCTTTTAAAGCATTAATATTAATAACTCTATGTTTGGTTTCCGTTTGGATATTTACTTTCATGTTGGAAAGCATGTGATTATTCTTTTTTTCATGTCCACCTTGCTTTGAGAAAGTATTTTGATGTATGCAGATGAGTTTTGCTTTTATTCTTCCGTGTTTTGCATATAACAAAGTCAGTTCTGAGAATTTTAATACACCTCTAAAGATACATGTATTATAATTAACAAGAAAGGGGCTGTATTTCTGTATGAAAAACCTTTGTATCTCTGACGTGGTAATGGGAGTAAAGCGTTCAACGTCATTTCTGTAACATGCAAATGCTAGTGGTGTCTGTACTTGTTTGGACCGTTACCACGTACTTTATTTTGTTAAACTGACAGTTCAGAGAGAATATAATTAGATTTGGGTGGTAGTTATATTCTTCTGGCTAACTTACACACATATTAAAACTTGGTTTGAGCCGAATGACTACTCTCTTGCAAGTGATTTCTGGGCCGCATTATGGATACACGATCTTTACCCGAGTTACCTTGTACGAGGGTGATTCAAATGAAAACGTTAAATTTGTAATAAATCGAAATTCCGCGCCGATATCCTGTAAGTTACTGTCCTCCACAGGAGAGATATTCTCCGATGCCGGAGACGCAGGGGGGTTGGTGAAGGTTCCCACACCCTCCCCGGACAGGAATATGATACCCCATGTCGGTATAGTTACAGACCATTCAAAAAATTTCTGACAACTTCTACATTTATGAATGAATCTTCTCGGTTTTACTGCACAGAGTGAATAGGGCGCATGTTTCTTTAACAGTCTGCTCCTTGTGTAGCAGGCGTTCTCTGCCACACACATTTGCTGTCCTTGTCCCACTGTGTAAGGCAGCACATACCTTTCAGGGACCTTCTTTGCGTTGCTGGACAGTAGTAAGCGTACTACAAACAGCGTGCAGAATGGCCTGTAGGTGGCAGCATAGTGCAGATGCACACATAACGTCGCAGTATCAGTATAAAGGTGGCCGCCCCAATTGCGACTTGCACCAGGGAAGAACAGCTTTCTGCTATTCGGTTTTTGCGTAGTGAAGGTGTGAAAGCTATTGAATTTAATCGACGAATGAAGGTTCAGTACGGTGACGCATGTTTGTCACAGCAGCAAGACTGCGAATGGAGTAGGAAGTTCGCAAATGATGTGACTTCAGTGGAAGCTGCTCCACGTCCAGGTCAGGCACAACGAGTTGTCACTCCACAGAACATTGCAGCAGTTGAAGCCATAGCGAAGGAAAACCGCTGAGTGACACTGAATGACATTGCAGCATGTTTACAAATTAGTCATCGTCAGCACACCATATTGTGCATGATGAACTTCAGTTTCCAAAGTGTCTGCAAGATGGGTGGCACGGCAGCTGACTCCTGAAATGAGAGAACGACGTGTTGATGCTTGTGAAGAGTTTCTTCGGCGCTTTGAACGGGATGATGATGGCTTCCTTGCAAGAATCGTTACTGGGGACGAAACCTGGGTTCACTTCCACCAACCGGATATGAAGAGAACGAGCAAGGAATGGCGCCATCCCTGATCACCAAAACCAAAAAAGTTTCGAACAGAACCACCAGCAGGGAAGGTTATGCTGACTCACTTTTGGGACAAAAAAGGCGTCATTTTAGAGCATTATATACCTAGAGCGATCACTGTCACCAGTACATCGTACACAGATCTCCTAAAAATCATCTGCGGCCTGCAATCAAATCAAAGCGACGTGGATTGCTGTCAGCAGGTGTCATTTTGCAACATGGCAATGCAAGGCCCCACACTGCCCGTACAACAACTGCTACAATCACAGACCTACATTTTGAGCTTGTTCCTCATCCACCATACTCACCAGACCTTGCCCCAAGTGATTTCAATATGTTTGAACCACTCACAGACGCAAGGGGAGAGAAGAAGTTCTGTGCCGATGAAGAGGTACGTCGCGCGTACATGAGTGGTTGCGCGGACCTCCAAAATAATTGTTTTCTAAAGGGATTTATGCACTTTGTAAGCACTGGATGACTTGCATTGAACGTGGGGGAGTTTATGTTTAAAAGTGATACAGCTTTGTACCACTTCTGCACAATAAATACTATTTAAAAAGCATTTAAGGATTTCATTTGACTCACCCTTGTATTTAGTAATTTGTTATCGAGAAATCTGCAACTTTACAAGATCACCATAGCTGTGTTATCTGAGAAGTCTATTTTATTATTTTTCAGAGTTTACATTCGTATTTTGAAACAAGTGGTCAACACACGTTAAGCTCTGGGCGATCCTCTCCTGGATTAAGTAGCAGTCCATTATTTTTATTTTCTTCCTCCCTTACGCTTAAAGGGAAAGCATCAGCAACAAGGTATTTTATTTGCCCGTTGAAAGAAATTGTTGGATTTCGAGGTCCTACAACGGATGTACAATAATCACTATCGATGGTTTCTATTTTTGTTTTGTTTTGTAATACACGTTTAATTTATGCCTTACAATATAGCCTATTTCCAGTTTTCACTACACTGTTAAGCTCTAATAGGGCTGCTTGAAGCGCCACAATAACGCTGCTGCCTGGGGTACAAGGGTTCAACTCCCGGGTCCGATATGGGAATTTACCAGCTGGGAAGCCTCGAGCGAGGTGCGTCCATTATTGCTAGTTCCCTAGGGCCAGTGAGAAAAAGCGGCATCTAGGGTTAGGAAAATAGCACTGAATGATCCGGTAGCTCATTTTCCCCCTAAAAATTCTAATATCTACCGATGATATACAGTGTGGGCGTAGTAATGGACTGAAATGGCTGTGCGAACTAATAGTTTCCACGCCAGAAATAATAAATTACGTATATTGTTACAGTTTCTTTTAAAAATCTGCCAAAACCTGAGGTCCACGTGCATTATTGCGTTCAATTATGAACACTTTTTCTACTCTGTTCCAATATATTACACTTTCTTGCTTGCTTTTTGCCACCTGTCCGACTCCATCTCACATTTCCTCTCTGCATTCACCACCAATTCTTTTCTCTCCCTCCCTCCCACTCTCGTTTTTTCTCCAATATTTCGTATGTCCAGTGTATAAATCGCACAATGCTTTTAATAGTAAAACTTTCACTTTTACGTACATAGTAGGTGGAGAAGGAATCGCATTCCAGTCAAAACTCGATAGCAAAACTTCAGTGGAAATACACGTGTAGAGGTTTCCTGAATCCGGAAATACTTTTGAAAATTCTATGATCTATGTGTATGTGTGTATATGTTCGTGTGACAGGGAACAGCATAACTATAAATATAGGTTGGTGTCCAAGTTCAGCAACTTATAAGTACACGAAAGGTTTTCAAGGTAAAACTTATATCGCAGATTAAAATTTACATGAAACATTTTTCTAAAATTTTTACTTTCTCAAAAATGGCTAATGATGCTGATAAAATACCATATGTTTAACATACGGATCAATCCTCTTCATTTCGAATGACGTTTGCGTAACCGGTAAACCGCAAGAGATGGACGCAATCTTACTGCACAAAAAATGTAAATATTACAATTTAGTTTTTAAATTGCATCGCTAAAGTTTGAGAATCACAGATTATTTATAACTTTAGCTTTAACAAGGTTCTTTCAAATACACTCCCTTTTGCAGACGATTTTATTGGGTTTGCATAAAAAAGCATAACTTACAAAGGGCTGTCTGGATGTAGCATGAAGTGCCAAAATCCTAAAATTTAAAGATCTCTGTAAATAAAATTAAAGTCATGGTATTTTTGGACAAGAACTTTTAGAACTAAAATAGTAACTGGGAAGAAATTTTTACATCGCCCATCTTTTTTAATTTTCTTGGTTGTGACATTTCTTACTTGTACTCTAAGGACCCCGAGAAGAAATTATGTAAGTTACAACAAATGGTGGGTACAATAAAGAGAAGGCAGTTTAAAAAGTAGGGCAAGAGTTGATCCTTAAATTTTATAAAGTGTTGGCCTTGCCTATGCTACTTTGCGGCGCAGAAAGCTGCATATTAACAACTAGTTTGGCTAAGAGGATGCAGCGAAATGAGGGTAAGACCATTGGAGGTTTGCAAGATTTCAAAATAAAGTAGGAAATTCGAGAATAATGAAGTATCTGCAGAAGGTAGATCAGTATAGGGATAAATGTCATGAGCATATGGCACGGATGAGGAAAGGCCGTACCCCTAAGGAACTTTATGAATACAAACCCCAAAGAGAAAACGGCCTAGAGAGAGGTAGAAACATCTGCTGTTAATTACTTGCCTGCCTCGGTAGCATAGATGGTAGAGTGTCTGCATCACGTACAAGAGGTCCCGAGTTCGAATCTCGGTCAGGGTGAGTTACCTGGATAAGGTTTTTTCCGGGATTTTCCCTTATCCTGATAGATGAATGTCGGACCATGGACCCCGGAATAATTTGAGCATCATTTAATCCAATTCATTCATCGTCCAATATGACATAACGTTAGAGGACGTAAATTGTAAAATAAATAAATAAATAAATAAATAAATAAATAAATAAATAAATAAATAAATAAATAAATAAATAAATAAATAAATAAATAAATAAATAAATAAATAAATAAATAAATAAATAAATAAATAAATAAATAAATAAATAAATAAATAAATAAATAAATAAATAAATAAATAAATAAATAAATAAATAAATAAATAATTAAATAAATAATTAAATAAATAAATAAATAAATAAATAAATAAATAAATAAATAAATAAATAAATAAATAAATGTGAATTACTTGGTTTCAGAACGGAAAATTACTGTCTGATCCGAGTTATAGATGATGATGATGACAAGTTTTTGTGGAGTGAACTATTACCTACCGAGATATTTCATGTTATTTTTCTAAGGTTTGCAATACCTATCACAAAAACCTTATATTTGAACTCATTCTACTGTCTTTACACGTCCACAGCATATAACTTAGAACGGCTTCCTATTTGAGACAGGTATAAGTATTTAAAAATTCAGATAAGATTAACGAAAACTGTAATATTCATGACTATTATTTTACATCATTGTGTGGTTTAATGAATATAGGTGCAGAAATATTTGTCCTACTCTGACGGTTGGATCAAAGCTCATCGGAATAAAAAGAACTTTTGACGACATACATTTCATATACGAGTATCATACAGATATTTTAATAAAGATCGTTCGAGTGATGGGAGATTTTCTTCAAAATTGTGTCCATCCTTGGAGGATGTGAGCTTAATACCAAGCCCGGTATTAAACTTTTCATATTTGACTGTTGCTGTTCACGGAACCATAGCAGGTAACCCACGCAAGCCTTCCCTCTTCGTAGTTACTCCCGGATTACGCGGACGCCGAAAGGTTTGCCTAAGCATGTCAGTAAAGGGGACAACACCTAACTAATGCAACTGCAATTTTTTGTATTCACGCCATCTCCCGTCCTTGCATTTAATTTACTGAAAAAAGTCTTTTATTCAGTAATGCGAATATTGATGGTGTTTTGTCTTTGTTTATATTTGTGTTATATCCGGTGATTCATTTGTGGTTATAACATTTAATAAATATCCTGATGTACACTCCGGAAAAGTCGATTTCCAGTCGTCTTTTCAACTGGCTTGCTTCCCGAGAAAAACTTGAACATCGATCAACTGTTTTGCTGGCAAACAGGAGTAACGTTTTTGTTTGTGTGAACTAACAGTAAGCCGTTCATTAATATATAAAATTTTGAATTGAATTTGAATACACAGCTTTTCATTACAGTAGTAATGCTTAGGTTAGGCGCTGGTCTTCCTTCCTGCACAATTTTTATCTCTGCTTCATAGTTTTAAGAAGAGAAATTTCGCGATAAAACATTGCACACCATGCAGTCATCCACGTCTGCAATTCTGTTCTCCGAAGAAAGCGAAGACTTCATCTTACCTCCCCTCCCCGTTTTGTTGGCCAAACGTCAACACGTGTTTAAAATACTCACCTTGCTGAAAATAATTTCGTTCCGGCAGTACGTAAAAAAATGCGAGGGCTGTTCAATAAAGAATGATCACAATTACTTTACTCAACCTCATAATTTTGATGGTACTTCTCAAAATAGTCTCCCCTGAGTGCGATGCACTTGTCTCAGCGTTTCTGTCAATCTTCAAAGACATGCTGGAAACCATTTTTGAGAGATCCTTCAAAATTGCCTCCACAGCCTTCAGCACTACCTCTGATGATGGATAATGCCTCCCACGAAGACGTTTCTTCTAGTTAGGGAATAGAAAAAAGTCACTTGGGAATAAATCCGATCTATAGGGAGGGTGAGGGATGCGCTTCACGTTGATTTTTGCAAGATATTCAGCAACAACATTGGCAATTAGTAGCCGCGTGTTGTGGTGCAGCATCCAGTCTGCTTCACGGAAGTGTATTCTTTTGTGCCTGATATGGACTTGCAATATTTTCAGGACATCCCTGTAGTATTGTCCAATTATTGATGCGTGTGCAGGTACAACATGCTGATAAACCATTCCATGAATATCAAAGAATGAGATGACCATAACTTTCCCAGCAGAGGCAACCACTTTTTCTTTTTTGGGAGGTTGGTGAGGAGGGAGATTTTCACACTGAGCTTTGCTGTTTGCTCCCAGGATATGATGTAGCCAGGTTTCATCAGTGGTGAATGTGTTTGAAAGAAACTCCGGATCTTCCTCTAACATCAACTTTAACTGCGTGTTACCTTCATTGCAGCGGTAGGCGATACTGAACATGTCTGAACTTGCTGCCCGGTTCTCACAGGCCGGAACGAGGGGTACCAAAAATGAAACTTCTACGGCGTGTTTATTTCACGTTAAGCTAACAGAGTATAATAAGATTGAATTTTATTGCGAAAAATTATGACCGTAAAAAATTATGATCATTCTTTACTGAACAGCTCTCTTATTATAAAACCAAACACACTATAAATAAGATGTCAGTAACATCATACTTGTCATTGTACAGTAAGACTAAACTTACTATTCAGAGTGCTAATGAATTACACGGAAATAATTTCACTGATTCTAGACGTAACTAATTTCAGCAAGTTGAGATACACAATGCATGATCTGCGGCTAATTGTGTTAAACCTAACTGGGATTAGATGCTGATAAGTTGGTATTTAAACAATGTGTGTGAAATTATTGGATTAGAATGTCTTTCAAACTGCTTCCCGAGTAGAGAAATATAGATTCTCAGTAGCTGGTCATCGGCGTTCTCAAGATCTCTCAAATCTCGAAGTGATCACTACCAGTGCGACAGTGAACAGCGATTAATGTCTTCTCACATCATATAGCTACTTTATTTGGGCTAATGTAAGTGCTCTGGTGGCCGACTCGCAACGCCAAAACTGGTGTTCTAAAGGCCAATGGTTCGATTGCTTTCGTGTACTTTTCTTTCCTCGTATTTTTAATACGTAAATCCTAATAAGAAGAAATAGTGTGATTTGTAACTAAGAACACGAAGCTTATTGATCAGTGAAATAACATTACTGTGATTTAAATCATGTTTATGATGCCCGATGGAATGCGGAGTCAAACTGTAGCTTGTTCAGCACACTCTTGACCTCAAACAAATTGGTATCTTTTTCAGGGATGACCTCAAGTCTCTGGTGTATGAAACACCTATTACCTCAGAAGAGGACCTAACTGCCCGAAAAATAGCAGTATGTGAAGTTATTCGACACACAAAGAATTTTGTACTGAGGACTACAGTCGTTCGTTCGCCGTCTGTATTGAAAACGTAGGTCACCATTTCTAGCAGTTCCTATAAACCTGACGTAAAGAATTACATTTGCTTGATTGGTATTTCATTACGGAGGGGATTCGGTACGTAGGGCATCATGTTGGGCCCTTTTTTCCTATGCCCCCAAGTGGGGGCCCCCCAGGAGGAAGGATGAGGCCAAGGAGACAGAGGGCGGCCGACCCAAGGAGGCACTACAGTATAGAGGGCAAGGTACCTATAGTTTTCTTGGGTAAGGACTTCCCCCGAGAGGCCAGGACAATATACTGGCTCCCCTACAGCGGGACGACAACGAGACCTAATGATCCCAGGCAGACGATGCGAGCCCCATAGGTCCCTGGCTGGCCGTTACGAAATCGTCCCAGCAGAGGAGCTGAGATTGCAACCGACCTACCGGAGCAAGAAGTAGTTTTCCTCAGAGCATATCATCCTCCCATGCACCGCCGAGACACCCGCCGACACTTCTTCCCTGAAAGAGACCACCAGATGAGAGATGGTAATGGAGATGAAATGGAGGAGAGGAAATTCGGGGGATGTAATTAACCTACCTAGCATTCGCCTAGCGACCCGGGAAACCCCCCGAAAAGCCCATCGGTCAGATAGGTGAGCCACGGGAATTGATCCCGGGCCTTCCGAATGCGGGCCTCAGACGAAACCGCCTGAGCCATCCCGCTCGGTAACAGTTGCATTTACTTGATATTTTATATAAATTCGTTCACTCTTTAAACTACCTCCCATTTAGATGTACAACATGTGAAAGTATTAAGCAGAATTCAGCATTTGTTAGAAAGTAATTAATTGCACTGACAAGGTTAAATTAATCTGTAAATTGCATACATTTATACAGGAATTAAAATTTTAGACTAAATATTAAAAAGAAACGAAGAACTAAACAAAGATTAAAAAGCAGACAAAAATGAAAGAGACTCGAATTCGTTTATCTTTCACTTGAAAGCTAACGGCATAACCATTGCGTCAGAGAGAATGCTCCGACACGTCTCTTCATTTTCGCGTGTTGTGCATTCAAATGGTATCATCATTAGCAGTGGCATAACGGCACTTCGGAAACTTATAGCTCTAACTTCCACATTTTAACCAACAGGCCATAATTCGCATGTCTCAAATCACTTAAGATATCTCCACCTGCTCTGAATGTATTTCGTGTAGTTCATTAACACCCTGTATTCGCATAAATACAACTATAACACAGAAAAATACGACTAGAAGTTCATTCATCTACACCCATAGAACGTACAATTGCTCCTCAAGACCGATGACGGCCGAGCTGAGCCGAAGGGTGGCGGAAAAGGTGCGAAAATTCAGCAGTGGCGGAGAACACGTGGAACCTATGATATCGTTATTGTTATCGTTAACCAATAAAATGGAAAGGGTTAAAATAATGACACCTAGTAGAAGATACATTTATGATCTAACTTTATAAATTTTACAGGGTAAGCATTGCTTAACTTGTATACATGGATCACATGCCACTAATAACACAAGAAGTCAAAAGGATGTTAAGAATTAAGTTGAGGTTCGCTGCTTTCAATTACTTCAGTTTTCGTAATATTTTATATAAAGAATTCCCTAGGTTCAATTCCTATTGAAAATAAAAGCGAATTTTAGCTTAGTTTGAAAGTTTTGAACAAAGTTTCTATTTCATGCAAATGATGTTCCGTACTTAATAGTTTTATAAAGGCGCTGTTAAATTTTACAGTTTCTCTTCTTGTATAGCAATTAACTTATTTCATGACTTTAATGACATTTGAAAAAGAAGAGTTAAATTTTCTGGTTTCTTGCAGGTTTGAAAAAGATGAATACGAGAGACTTAAATAAAATTATAATCGAGTTGGAGTACTCATATAACACAGAATGCGCAGAATGGTACTTACAGTGACGCCTTGGAATGTCTATGGTTACTACACAATAGTCGACGTGCTGATGTCAAGTTTGATAGCAGTGACAGACGTGAATATACAAGTAGCTCATGAATATAACAGAAGTTATTAAATTTCTTCATTATAAACCCTAAGCCGAACAGAGGCATTATTAAAGCGTTAAAATGTATTATGAACATTTGTGTTCTTGAGACCAGGAGCTAGGGAATTATATTAATATATTTTGAAAGGATAAGCAAGTGAAATTCGGTAATTAATTCAAGTTGTTTTGTCGCAGTCTAGCTTCATGAGATGTGCAAATTTATGTCCCCAATGAACTTGATTTAAATAAGCAATTGTTAACTTTTTCAATATAATGGAGCCCCTACACATAGAAGCCACAGTAATAGAACTTTAGTTTGTTCAGAAGGCCTTGTGTCCAAATGCATTGCTTCTTGTTATGTTCCGTTACAATGAAAGAAATATTGAAGAAACAGTTCTATATCTTTAGCTCAGTAGTGGGACACACAATAGCGTTCACTTATGGACTAATAATGGTACCTTATTTTAAGTGTTATAAAAGTAACTAGAAGTAAGGCGTAAGTGTATGCCTATTAGAAACTATTGGTTATAACGATTTTTTAAACTAAATGCCACTGTTTCTCAAGATAGTGTGTCACAGTTGCTGAAATATACCATCTGGGTGAAAAAATATTAAGATGCCTTACATATATACACTACTACTTGTGAAAATTGCAACACAAAGAAGGAATTATCCGAATGACTCTAAACTTATTGGAAGTGTAGAAGAGCATGCAAGCAATAAGTAACTAGGTTTGCAAAGGGATGGAGTACACGTAGGCAGAGCCATTGCGTGTCAGTCCAACAACGTCAGTGTTGCGTCCAGTATAGTCAGTCCAGAGCTGTCAAACAAGGTGGAAACAACAAAGTGAATGCCAGTATGCCTCGTCGACGTCCAAGGGAGCAATATCGGTATGTGACCGAGTTCGAACGGAGCAATATACGGCGGGTTTGTCATACCGTGACATTTCGGTTCGTACAGGGCACGCTGGTACATCAGTGATGTATGTATGGAAGCAGAGGATAGATGAAGGTCGTACGCGGCGAAGAGCGGGAACTCGACAACGAAAAGTGACCACAGCGCGGGATGACCGTCATCTTGTCCGTATGGTCATAGCGGACCGTACAGCTTCTTCCACATTGTTGGCTCGACGCTGGAGCACTGCAACAGGCGTGAACTTGTCTGCATCATCGGTTCGCCTCAGTCTGCTGCAGGTTGGACTGGTTGCACGTATGCCATCACGTCGGCTCCCGTTGTCCAGAAACCACAATCTCCTCCGACTGCAATGGGCACGTGGACACCGTCACTGAGATGCTGAGTAGCAAAATGAGTCTTTTCGGATGAGTCCCACTTTAACGTGTCCTACAATGATGGCCGCATACGTGTCCGACGGTTCCGTGGTGATCACAACCTGGAGGCCTGCATTGTTGAGTGACATAGCGGAAAAGCACCAGCTGTGATGGTTTGGCGCGTCATTGTTTACAACAACCGATCTCGCTTCCTACGAACAGCAACAGCAACTTTGAACTTTGAACACCAGCCGGTAGCTGACGGTGGTTGTAGAGCCTAAAGTACTCCCCCTGCTTCAGGCATCTCCTCAAGCCATATTTCAACAGGACAATGTCCAGCCACATATTGCGCGGAATGTACAAGTTTTCTTCCAAGAGAATCGGGAACCATTGCTTCCCTAGCCTGGACATTCGCCTGACATGTCGCCCATCGAAAAAGTCTGGGATGTGATTGGTCGGCACCTGGTGTGTCTTGATCCCCCAATAACTAGTGTCACGGAGTTGTGGCCTCCAATACAAACTACGTGGGGGGAAATCCCTCAGGAACGTATTCAGAACCTTTTTGAAGTAATGCCATGCGTATAGCAGCTCTAATTATATCTCGTGAGGCCATATGGAATATTGCATATTATGGCTCAAAGGTGATGTGCAGATTTTAATAGTTAATCATTTACTACTTGAAATGTATCTAACTTGTATTAAATTCATTGAATTCACGCACTTCCTTCTTAGTGTTGCAATTTTCACAAACAGTGGTGTAACTTAAATATTTAGAATTTCTTCAGCACATCTTCTCTCCTCCCTTAAAGACCTTAGTCTAGCATGAACTCTTAAATGAATTAAAGGTTGAAAATTAGTTATGTCTAGTTACTTCATAAAAGATTGCCAAATACAGCAGCATAAGGCATTTTTGAATTTTTCTTGGAATTGAAAGGTGGCATCTTCCAAATAATAGGAAGTCAGTTGTTTTGTAAAGGAGGTCAGTTCCATGGATTCGCAGATAGACGGTCATTGTTAAGAAGGTACTTCCATGATGGAACTGTCTACCGCGTGGGTGGATTTATCGAATAGGCACAGCAAACTAATTGCTCAGCCTTAATTAGAAACTCAGCAAGTTAAACCAGATGACTTATAAACCTATGTCTCGCAGGACCTCTCTTCCCGAAACGTTAAGGAATGAATAACAAGCGTTAATTGAAATGAATTAGTAATTGTGTCAATATTTAATGAAAGAGTTCCGAAAGATTCAAGTAATAATACAGAATGGAGGATGAAGTTGCTTAACTCTGTATATAAAATATACGCAATAATAACATTTAAAATGTTACAGTCCGTTGTAGAAATTTGGATTTTAGAATAATAGAATACATTTAGAACTAATAAATAAAGTGTAGATGAAATTTTCGCATAATTTCAGATTATTGCAGAACAAAGACTTTAATGTCCAACGTATATGAATTACATTTATAGATTTGAAAATACGTTTGACTCGGTTAACGGAAAACTACTGTGGAAAACTTTGTTGATAAAAGGAGTTCTACATAACTTTATTAAAACAAAATAAAAACGTATACACAAATAATGTTAAACGGTTTAAAACAAATGAAATGTTACTCGTGAAATGGAGAAATGTCATTTGGACAACGATAAGGATGCTCCTATCAACCGCTTTGCTCAAGTTATATTTGGATGACATCACAATAAATTGGCATTAATTTTATGTTTATCTACACAGTAGGATAGATTCCTTTAATTTCAGTATTATTTTCTGACGATCAGGGATCTTTCGCACATTGAGAATATAATATGCATAGGACAGTTAATATATTCAGCAACGTAGCAAGTAAATTTAATTGCACAAGATAAAAAAGTAAAATAAAGGATTTGAAATTCAGTAAGAGCAAAAATTATATTGGAACAAAATCTATCAGAAACCTTAGCCTATATACGGATAGTGCGAGGAAATTGTTAATTTCCATCAATTAACTAAAATAATAAAAGTTAAATGATGAAGCCTGGGACTCAAGTACTTACGACAGTAAGTCGCCACAAACGGTGTATCTCGGATGCGAGAGCCCCTAGTGGTCTACCGGGGAAATATACGAGTCAAATGGAGAATTTAATGTCAGGACGGCAAGTTGGCCATGGTAACTCAATGGGTTAGAGCGACTGGACGGAAACCAGGAGATCCGTGGTTCAAATTCCGGCCTTGGCATTGCATTTTCCATGTTGACTATCAAAAACCTTAGCTACTAGTGTGAAGAAATGATTAATTTCCATCAATTAAATAAAATTGCAACAAATACTTTTAACTACTTAGGACGTAACATGACAATACTAGGAATTAATATATAATTAGTTAATATATAATATGAAATTAGTCAAATTCCAAGAAACTTTGAGTGCAAGAAAACGAATAACGACTTCTTCAGCTGTAGTTTCTTAACTGTACGGGATAAGGGCACTGACATGAAACGTCGACAATTATCGAGGAATGGAAGTGGGAATGGAATCTGAAGAAACGAGATTGCTAAGACTGGAGTACTCACTATTAGAGATATGATGAGATAATGAACCAGTTGAAAATAGAAAGCTTGTAGCTATCTGAATAATTAGAGAGACTATATAATGAGAAGGAATCTATACTATACAGCCTTTAAAATATTACAGTACAATCACAATGATAGCATAAATCCAGATAGATCCAGGAAAGATGGAGAGATCATTGTCGACTTGGAGATAGAAGGGTCCAGTAGGCCTAAATCTTGAAGCTAAATGAACAAACTCCTATTATACAATACGAGCCACAAAATATAAAATTATTTATTTATATCAAAAGCTTGAATTTAACAGGCAAATAATATTGTACTGTGAAGACGATAACCAAAGAAGTTTAGAGTACGACATAAAAGTACGAGCATAAAAAGAGGACTATGAAAATGCACCGGTGATGTATTATATAGTATGGTTAAAGAACTTGATCAGTTTGTAAACAAGCGACATATAATTCCAAAGTCATTCTTAATAACCTCACGGTCAAGGTCAAGCATGCTATCACTACAAACTTCTGGGTTTTATGACCGCGGTCCATTCTGGCAATATAATCAGAGGACTTGATAAGACTACACTTCATTAACACATTCGTTAACACTTCATTAGTGATGTCCACCTCAATGAGTCGCACAATAATTACATTGAAAAAGTATGCAATAAAATGAACCACAAGCACAAAGTCTGGAGTTGCCTTGTGTTCACACCAAACCGTATAATATTGTGAGCTTGTTAGAGTGAGGGAATGAAATCAGTTTGTTTTCTCTGCAGCTCAAAAAGGTAGCTGCTTTATTCTCGGATCCTGCATATCAGTAAGAGGACTTTTCATCCACAGATGAGTAAATTAAGATCTCAAAGAGATGTCGCAATACTCGTTGGATATTATGTCTAATACTGCGGTTGTTAATAAAAAATTATGAAATGCAGGGAAGTAGGCAATATAAATAGGAAATGTAAGTCAGTCTTCCAACATTTAGTATTTATGCAGTAGCCACTAGAATTCTTAAGGATATCCCAAGAATTCGAGTTCAAGCACTTTATATAAAATTAATGGTAGTTATATTATAATCGAACCCACTCACGGCCTCTCTCTACTGCGCGAAACGGCCAGCAGTCGCCGGGGAACTTCCGCCGGCAGAGGCGGGCTAGAATTCTTACCTTATAAAAGATGTTAAAAATATTGACCTTATGTTCTAAAACAGGCAGTATATCTCGTGTAAATATTCTCGCTCACTCTCTGAAGCTCAGAAGCAGGGGTTCTTGTGATTTCTTACATAATATTTTCCTCAAGTTCCTGTAGCGTATGAGGACTAATACACATCTGTTAAGATTGAAACACATGTGTGCAAGCGTTAAAGCCAAATTAGCCAATAAAGGTGTGAATTATTGAAACTAATTGTTCCAATCTGCAGAAAGAGGTTTTACTGACCCACTGCTTTCCTTTATCACTGATAAATCTTGGTTTAATTTAACTGGACGTTTGAATATAAACAACAGTCCATACTGGCCTTCAGAAAGACCAGTGCTACTTGATGAACTACCTCATTACGATCAGAAAATTGGAGTGTGGTGTGAGGTAAATGCCAGAAGAGTAATGGGGCCCATATTCTTTAATGAAACAACAAATTCAGAGCGATATTAAATTTGTCATTCGCTTGACAAAAGAAGAGATCATATGGTTCATTCCAGCAAGTATCTGGATACGCTGCCGAATCATTAAATGCAGTGAGAGGTATTTGATTACAGAACAATTAGTGTGATTTGTGGCCTCTCGTTCTTTAAAAGACAAAGTGTATTGTTCCAATCCTCAAAAACTGCAGGAACTTAGGGAAAACATTGTGTATGGAATCACAAGAATGCCTGCTGCTGATCTTCGTAGAGTGAGTGGCAATATTTACACGAAATATGCTGTCTG
Organism: Mantis religiosa; assembly: GCA_030765055.1. NCBI lineage: Eukaryota > Metazoa > Arthropoda > Insecta > Mantodea > Mantidae > Mantis > Mantis religiosa. Next base: position 59,195,420 of record CM060957.1, read on the forward strand.
TTTGAGAGCAGATTAAGATATCCAACATCTATTATAAGGTAAGGATTCTAGTCCGCCTCTGCATGCGTAAGTTCCCCGGCAACTGCTGGCCATCTCGCGCAGTAGAGAAAGACAGTGAGTGGGTTCGATAATAATTTAACTTCCCCATATAGTGCTCGAATGTCTTTGCGATTTGTTGAAAATTGCTGTTGCAATTCAATTCTCAGTATGACATTCATTTTGGGAATAATATAAAAGTCAAATTCAATAACAAAATAATTATAACAAGTATAATAACAATTATTCAGCCTAGATATATATCTTTGAATCATTTAACCCAGAATCCATAAGCATTAATAACACCCAATAAGATTATAAACATGCAATGGTTATTTTAAGTTTTAGGGCCCTCCAGCACTACATATTTATCATTTTGGGAGGTGTCATATGGTATAAATGGTAATAAACCAGAAGATAGATTCGATATTTTAACGTAGCTTGTTTTTTCGCACTTAACAAGTACAACTTATAAGACAATTTGAAGGAAGGGTGTTGTGAATAGTTGTATTGTTATAAGCACTTTGGTTACTTCGGGACAACAAATGTCAACTATTCAGTCTAAATATATTCTGTACGTTTCTCAACCGTAATCAGCTTGTAGTGAACGGTCTATTACAAGATTAAGAATTGAATTTTTTTAGAGGAAAGCAAAAGTTAAAAAGAAGAATAAACAAAAGGAAAATATTTTGAAATGAGTGCTTTAGCCTTGAGAATTTTTAATCAACTTGCCATATGTATTGTATACTATGCTTTGCATATTTGTATATTTGTATTTAAGTATGTTACCGAATAATAACTAGACTACACAAGTTCTCACTTCTACGGCATCTCTTCTTAAGTGGTAATTACTTTTATGTCGGGACGCCATTTATACAAGATAGGGGTACAAGTACTTAGTAGTGTGCAGCCTTCTTTGCGGGTATAATAAAATAATTTATGTAAAAAATTGGATACATTCAGATAACTTTTCATTGCTTTCCTTATCTTTATTACAGGGGGTTTCTTAGATCGTTAATATAGTAAAGCAAACAGAAATGTCCGGCGCCTTCATACGATTAGAAGCTGCTTGAGGCAGTAAGCAAGCATTTATAATTATTTTGGCCGCCATTTTAAAAAGTTCTGCTTAGCTTAAAAGTTATGTGCTTCACCATATTGTTAGTAAACAATCTGTAGTAAATCTGTATCGGAATATATTCCGGAAATATTCAGGGGTGTAAGCTACGCTTGCAAACAGGGAAGTAGTCTAAAATAAATCTGCTAATACATGCTATGAGCAGCCTACATGCATTACCATGCACGACCATTAAAAGGCACGGTAAACATTTATTCGTGGCTTCATTACATGTAAAACATATTATTTATGTAATGTAAATAAAAAGCAACAACAACACACAAAATATCAAAATAACACTCATTCCGAAACTGGCATTCACATGTAAAATATCCCTGCAATAAAAGAGATAAACATAGTAGCATACATATTCTTACTACGTTATTCTAGTTTTAATTTTACAGCTTATGAAATAACAGACACGAAACAAGCGCAGAACGTCTGAATGCATGCACTTTTTTCTATTAACTAAATGGAAAGAACTAACATTTTTGCTAGTTTATGGTTGATGTTTATTTCATATATACTGCAAAATGGAGAATAATTTAAAATTATGCAGTAATTCAATGCTTACGTAAAATAAATATAGCTTTGACAGATATACTAAATGGGAAAAGGGCAAAATTTATTTACACTCAATGTCCAGTAACCAGACGTGAGTGGAATCATTCAGGCGTTCTCCTTGTCTCACTTTTTCAAATTTGTTACTTTAGGAAGAGAGCGGATGGTTGTGAGCTTAAGAGAGAAACAAGTTAATGTAATAAAGTACAGATACACGATAAGCAGAGGTTTTATAAATTATACAGAGTTAGCCATTTATAAAACACCTTTTAAGGAACCTATAAGATGTGAAGTTTCTTTTAAGGAGAGAAGGAGAGGGAACATTAGGGGAGGAAAAGCAGGGGAATGATAGGGCAAGTTGATGATACAAAGTATCATAATAGTTTAACTGGATTAGTATGTATCTTCCCACACTTCTGCCGCAATTTTTCGGACACGTCCCTCCGAATTCTTCCCACGGATGCATTTCTCAAATCCTCACTTATTATTTTTTTTTGTATTTTGAAGATTGGATATGACATTCAGATATCTCGTTTAAGCAGCTTGTAGCTTCTGTTCCTGTTTTTTTTATAAGTGATCAACAATTATGTTTAGGAGCCGAAGAGATCCCAAAGTGATCATCACCTTAAAAAATTTAAGTTTATTTTTATGACTATTTATAAGATGCTTTTAATACAGCTCCATACCTAATTAAATTTATGTATTTTGCTACCTACATCTACATATTAAATATTTTCGGACTCAGCGTAGCCGTTTTTTTTCTGAAAGTAGGCTTCTTTGTAGATCTTAAAAGTATGACTGATTTGACTTAATTTAGAAACGGCTCTTTGCAGAGTGAAAAAGCAATATAACTTCAAGCGAATCTCGACAGCATATAAGTTAGCGTCATCGGTGTAAGTAATTTAGACACACCCTATAACAAAATTGCTGAAGGAGAGGAAGAGCTGTAACCCTTCTTTGTGACCTCGTAGAAAGAAACGATGTGGCTGTTTACTGAGGTCAAAGTGTACGCTATGCAAACAGTAAAATCGAAGTTCGTAGGGGTGACCGCACAATCATCCGCCCTTTGGTGGTAACAAATTAGAAAATTGTGTTTCATATATCAAAACATGATTTTCACTTCGTTTAAAATTTTAAATTTATCACATAAGTAGTCTACTAATATTTTGAACACTAATACATTGCATTTTAGCTAAGGGCTGAAAAAACTATATTGGAATAATATCACTAAGTCTATGATTATAGTAACTTATAACCAATCTTACAAAATAAGTCCTTGTAGTGCATCTTAGGTAAGGATTTTGTGGAAAATAAAACAATTGTGTCTCCAATCAAATTAATTATTTTTCTTACATTCTGAGAGAATATTAGCTCCATCAGCTGTGCCAAACATAACAAGCAACCAATTGGTTAAAACTCTGCCACTAGGAACATTTAGCTCATACCTTAAGAGACAGATTGTATATAAAGAGCCTCAATGATATATCATATAGCCTATTTATGTTATAATAGTCCTAAACTTATCTGAATCTCCTTTCTGCTAAATGTTTCCCTATCACATTATTTTCTCTATTGTTATGTGTAACAATTGCTACTCCATATAAGTTCTATATTATGAAATTTATTCATTCTAATTTCTCTACATTTATCATAATTTAACCTGCTATCCAAAAACATGACAGTATAAGCATAATGTCTAAGGTTGAATATAATTTTTTCTCATTTATTCATTTCATCGTATATTTTTTGGTTATAGCATTTCTTAAAATAGCCTGATGATGGGAGCGATGTAGGATCCAGAAACGTAGATTTTTAATCTTCTTTTCACCTGGCTTGTTTCCAGAGAAGATCCTTAACATATTCGTCGCCAGGAAAGCTTCAGGTCTTATTTTTAATTTAGGATAATTGTTCTTTTAAATATGATTGGAAAATTACATGCTTAGGCTTTCAAGGCCGGCGTTAATCCAATAAAATGTCTTATCCGGGCTTTTTGGCCGTGATCGATTGGCTGAAATAGCACTTGACGTTTCGTCCGTCTCTCCACCTGACATCCTCAGAAGTTGATCTTCAGAAGTTCAAAAGTTGCAGTCCCAGCCGCAACGTGATTGGCCGAGGATCAAAGTGGGTGGTCCCTCGCCTAACTATATATATGAGGACGTTTGGTGCATCAGTAGTTTCCTCCGAGATCGAAATTTCAGGGTGCGGGTTGAACGTAAACACTCCTCCGTTAGACCCATAGCGGCGGGAGTCCCGGAAGGCAGTGTAGTGTCACCGTTACTCTTTGCTGCCTACATGTCTGACTTCCCAACAGAGCCTCGCACTGTTCTTTACCAATATGCCGACGACGTCCTCATCTTGGCACAGAACAAAAACGTCCGCTACTGCTTCTCTCCGCTGCAACGATCACTCCGAGCCATCGGCACGTGAAGTGAAAGGTGGAGGATAGCCATTAGCCCACAGAAGAGCTCTGCCCTTCTGCTGGGGAAGGTCCTCCGCTGGCACCCGGAAGGAGACTTGCGGTTGAGGCGGAGAAGTATCCCTTGGGTCTGATCTGCCAAATACCTGGGTGCCCGACTGGACCGCGGCCCCACCTTCACCCCACATATCCAAGAAAATATCAGCCTCGGCCATGCAGCGCCCATGCAGTAGTACCCCATATTCAGATCAACCATGCCCACTCGCCTGAAACTACGGGTGTATCGTGCGGTCATCCCGCCACTGATCCTGTATGGATGCGAGTTCTGGGGATCGGTGGCTCGTAGCACCATCCGCAGACTGCAAGCCGTGCAGAACAGGGCTCTTAGGATGATCTACGATACCGAACGTAAGTTTCCATCACACATCCTACACACCCATTCTGGCATACCTTACGTTGAGGACGTTGTGTGAAAACGCTCGCGCACATTGTAGGCCAGAATTACACCTCATCACAACCTCCTAGTTAACACTCTAGGACAATACGACCACCGCGTACCCAGAAGGAGAAAGAGCTACCACCTCTTCAAGGACGCCCTTGGGTGGTGAGACCAGCCTCTCATCCCCTCAGTACTACATTCTGTCCCGGCCACACTAGGGCTGGATTTGACCTGTCGGCTGACCCCCGGCAGTCCAGTCCCCCTGTGTGACCCAAATGTGAACCCCAAACTAAACGTTTCCCAACTACCCGACCTCTTGCTCCTGGTCCCGCCACACTGGACGGACCCTGCACTGCAGGCCGCTCCTAGCGTGGCGGCATAGGGTACTGGCCTCCTGCTGGAAGCTCACCCCGCCGCCAGGAGCACTAGCAGAGGTCGAATCAGGTCCATCACTATACACGGACATCCAAGCTTTGGAGATAAGACCAATTCTATAAGACCGCACGGGCAAATCCACTCAGCGGATAGGAGCACCCGGACGACTTGTTCTCGCTCATGGTTCATGGCAAACGCCACTCTAGTAATCCTGCTCGAGTCAATGCACAATTGGGAGATTACATTACACTATTTACATCCCAGAGAAAATGTTGGAAGTGTCCTCTACCAGCGTCTATACATGTTTGCACTCGTCTGACCATATTCTCTGAAGTTTTACGGAGAGTATCCTCACCAATGTTACTTATTTTGATTCAAATGGATTCCTTGAGAAAATCAATTATCCGTTTCCTACTCCTATACATTCTATTTTTAGGTACCTCCACAAGAAAAAATCCGGTGTGGTTAGGTCAGGGGATCTGGTGGGCCACAGGCCTTTTGGGATTATTCGATTATCAAAGAAACTGTTTACAAGTTCCATGGTGTCATTAGATATATGGTACGTTGCTGTACCTTGCTGGAAATGACCTTCGCTCAATTCAATGTCACCTCCGTAAAACTTCAGAGAATATGGTGAGACGAGTACAAACATGTATAGATGCTGATGGAGGACACTTCCAACATTTTTTCTGAGATGTAAATAGTGTATTGTAATCTCCCAATTGTGTATTATATTCTCCAAAAGTTGCGCGTGTGTCCTATTATTGGTTCAAATTTTATGGTCTATTTACATGGTTCAGATGTATATGGATCACACTATACATTTAATACATCATGTCGGTTGAGAGGTTTATTAATCTCCAATGAATCCTTGCTACTTCAAGCTGTAGTGAGCCGATATATTTATTACAAAAACAAGTAAATTCTTGGAATATATTCGAGATTCCTATTCGAATTATCTGGGTTGAAAGATAACCATGTTACACCCACATAATGTATTTGTGACACTTGGAGACTTGCGATAATAAGCGTTTCATCTAATTCCCAACAGGACAGTGTATTGCCGGAAGTCTATCGTTATCTCATGTTTAATCACGTTTTGAAAGCCCAAGCTGCATATAATTGGGTACAGGTGACCCCAATTAATGCAAACTCTTTGATGTTATGCTCAGCGCACCGTAGGTGCTTTAGATAGTGCTCCCATCATTTGCACCTTTGAAGCCAAGTTTTCTACCGAATTAAATGCAGATTATTACCTAAGATGCACTATAAATGGGTTTAATATCTAAGTTCACGTTGTAACATTACTCACCACTCATAAAATTGTAGATTATGGGGTTCACCGCACTGTTGGCATAACACAACCAATGGGACAGCATTGCTATGGCTACAGTCACGTGACCACTGGGTATTCCCATTGTATACCTGCAAATAGATAGAACTTAGAACATATTACGTAGAGAGTACAAAAGAAGAAAATCAATTATTAAGAAACCTCTAAAATGAAAAGTGTTGGTACGTTAGTCTTTGCAAGTGTACGCAAAGAAGCAACTTTTATAAATCAAGTGTAAAATTTAAGTTGGTAGACAATATAGTGTTGGTTGTCTGGAGCTTGAGGAGATCGGACGTGCCAGGTAGAGAGACAGGTAGAAACGAGTTGAGACAATGGGTTTTGACTTGGTGGTTTACCGGGCGAGGCTCGGAATGTGGTCGGGTCTGCGCTCACGGGGAGCAGGTAGTCAGCGTGAAGGTACTACAGAAACTTCACAGAGTTATTTTGTAATATTTGTGTTAGTAACTTTACTAGTGATAGGCGGAATTGAGATTAATCCAGGACCTGTAGCGGACGAACGATGTGGGAGCTGTATTAAAGTTCTGAGGACCGGACTTATGTGCAGTACTTGCTCGAAGTGGTTCCACTTTGGCTGCCAGAAAGTGAAGAGGGACATGAACATCGAGGAAACCTGGGAATGTAAGGAATGCAGGGGAGCCAAGACCGTCACCGCAAATCAGAGGAAACTGGAGCAGCTTCAAGAAGAAGCACGGGAACTACGCATTAAGCTACAACAGGCGGAAGATATCATTCGGAGGCTCGAAGCTGAAAACCGTCAACTGAAGGAGCAGGGGGAAGAAAGAGTAAAAGAAGAGGAGAAATCTAGCCTTATAGTCGGTGACTCTATTGTGAGACATGCTGGAAATCCAACGGCGGAGGTAGTTTGCTATCCTGGCATAAGAGTTGACGGTCTGCTGAGGGAAATCGAGAGAAAGCAAGAGGAGATGGAAGGCAACTATCGGACAATCGTATTACATGTTGGGAGCAATGACTTGCGGAGAAGTGTTAACTATGTGTTGGGTGACATGTACGACTTAGTTAAAAGGACAAAACAGCTGTTTCCTTCAGCAAAAATAGTCGTCAGTGGAGTACTAAGACGACGCGACTCCAGCTGGAGAAAGGTGATGCAGGTAAATGAAGCTTTTTCATGGGTAGCGGAGCGACTGGGTGCTCAGTTTCTTGACCCGAATTCGTGGATTGAAGACTGGGACTATGGACGGGATGGAGTACACTTGAACCGAAGAGGATCGTCAAAGCTGGCAGCTTTGTTCGCGAGGGTGACGAAGTGGGCTGACGGCAACGAGCATCAAGGGCAGCAATGACACCAACTTCAGGAAACCGTAGACTTTCAGGTAAGGGCTGATTCCTTAAGGCTGCTACAGGTAAATTGCCGTAGTATTATGAATAAAATTGTTGAGTTTTGGAATTTAGTAGAAATATGCAATCCAAGTGTCATTATAGGTACGGAATCATGGCTGAATATTGACATTAATGATTCAGAAGTATTCAGAACAGATTACAGGGTGTTTAGGAGGGACAGGGATGGAAGGGGAGGGGGAATCTTTATTTGCGCTAAATCAGAGCAAAACAGCAAAGCATTATGGGTAGAAGAAGAGGTTGAGATTATGGCAATCGAAATTATTGATCAAGCAAACAAAGGAAATAATTTAACAATAATAGCTTGCTATAGACCACCTGGAGAAACTGATTATGCTACACTTCATAAACTAGTGGAGAAAATCTCTTCCGAAGGGGAAAAAAATGTTATATTAGCAGGGGATCTAAATCTGCCAAATGTAAACTGGGACGGACAGTTAATAGGAGGTGAAGCTCAAAAGCTCGTTAACTTTCTGGTTTGGGAGCAGGGGTTATTTCAAGTAGTGAAAACTGTTACTCGACAAACAGCATTACTGGACGTATTTTTATGCAAACCTGAGTCATTGTTTTCTGCATGCGATGTCTTGCCAGGTATAAGTGACCATCAGTGTGTGCAATTAGACATAAACTGGAAAGGGCAGACAAACCGGTTTGAAACGGAACAAGTAATTAGTTGGGATTTCCATAGGGCGAACGGGGAGGCTATCCAAACATTTCTCCGGGAAAAATATGGGATATTTGTAAAATCTGCCACTAGTGTAAATGAAGCATGGGTTAATTTCAAAACACTTATCCTGGAAACAATTAGAGAACACGTACCTTTTAAAGTTATTAAACATAAAGCGGATCCAGAATTTTATACAAAATGTATTAGGAAACTTAAAAGAAAGACTAGGCACGCTTATAATAAAAGGAAGATATCAGAATGGCATCTTAACAAATTTAAAGAATTAGCTAAACAATTACAAGACGAAAAGTTGCAAGCGCAGGAACGATTCTTAGATAACGTTTTTAGCGGGACAAATAATTGTTGGAGATCATTTTACAATTATGTAAAAAGACGCAGGGGAAATAAAGAGAGCATACCAGATTTTAACGTTAATGGGATAGATGTATTAAGTGATAGGGACAAAGCTAATATATTAAATTCGCATTTTGTATCGGTTTTTCTTAAATCCGACGATAGTTCCGAACAGGAAATTGGGGAGAGTGGAGAAACGATTTTTCGAATAATGGCGCCCAAATTACGCAAAAGGATTAAGATGCTGCAAAACCGAAAATCAAGGGGACCAGATAATATACCTACTGAAATATTAAAGCTTGGGGGTGAAGCCATGATTCCCTATCTAATGCTCTTGTTCAACATGTCAATTAACAACTGTGCCTCACCGGAAGACTGGAAAACAGCTATTATAGTTCCGATTTATAAAGGGGGTAATAAAACAGAAATAAATAATTATCGGCCAGTTAGTCTAACTTCAGTAGTATGTAAATTAATGGAGCATTTAATTGCAGAATATATACGAGAGGAGTTAGAAAATAAAAAGTGGTTTAATGAAGCGCAACATGGATTTAGACCTGGGTATTCGTGCGAAAGTCAAATTACTTCATTATTTCAAGATTTGGCAGATGAGGTAGATGCAGGGGGAAGAACTGATGCAGTGGTAATTGACTTTTCTAAAGCTTTTGATGTAGTTCCACATAGTTTACTTATTTGTAAGCTAGCTAATACAGGAATTGACAAACGCGTAGTATTATGGGTTAAACATTTTTTGAAAGGGAGAACGCAAAAAGTTAAAGTAGGTAAAGAGCTGTCTGATAGTGGAACTGTAAGTTCGGGTGTGCCGCAAGGCTCAGTACTAGGGCCTTTACTGTTTCTCATTTTTGTTAATGACATTGCTGTTAATATTAACTGCCAGATAAGGTTGTTTGCAGACGATTGTATCATTTATAATAAAATTCGGAATACAGTGCATCAAACCGCTCTTCAGGATGATTTAAATGAAATCTGTAATTGGGCTGCGGCTAACAAAATGTCAATTAATGCCAAGAAAAGTAAGTCGATTGTTTTTAGTAGAACTAAGGGCAAAATTATTGTTAACTATCACATGGGAGGGGTGCAAATTCCACAGGTGGACAGCTGCAAATACTTGGGAGTGTACCTGGCAAGTAATGCTGGATGGGACGAACAAGTAAATTCCACAACTAGGAATGCGTGGAAGGAATTACATTTCGTAATGAGAATATTGAAAAAGGGGAGCGCTAGGTCCAGGGAAATTGCCTACAAGGCCTTAGTGCGGCCGGTTATGGAATATGGAGTAGCATGCTGGGACCCGTATAGAGCTAACCAAATCGATCCATTAGAAAAAATACAGAAGAGGGCAATAAAATTCATAAAAAGAGGCAAGTATTTTGGGCCTATAAAAGGAGATGAGACTAAATGGGAGGATTTAAGAATTAGGCGTAAAAAACATAGGTTGGTAGCGTTATTCAAAGCTAATGCTGGTGTAAAGGCATGGGTGGACGTTAATGTAAGGTTAGATAATCCGGATTATTATGGACGAAACGATCATAGGTATAAAATTAAGGGTAGAAGATACAGAACCGACGTAGGAAAAATTTCTTTTGTTAATAGAACCATTGAAGAATGGAATGAATTGCCTGTAGCAGTGTTTCAGGGCTGTCCCCTGTCGTTGAAGAAATTTAGAAAAAATCTGGATGGTTTATAATTTAACTTTTGAATTATAATGGTATATAATATGTAAATAGAGAAGTAATTAGATAAGTTTTAAGTGACTAAAGTAAAATAATATCATGTTTGTATTGTTTACTGTATTATTGTTGTAAATCTAGTATATGTAATTTGATCTGTATTCTTAACTCTGCCACCGGGTAGTACCCAATTGCAGTTAATAAATACATACATACATATCTGTTATTAAACAAAAAATGGAAACTATAACAGTTAAGTACGTAAATTTAACCAATTGTATAGAGAGAAAGGTGGGGACAGGGATGTAAACTGAGTCCGGTGCTATTTAACCTTTTTATGGATGATATTCTAGAGGAGCTTGCTAAAAATAGGGTTTACTCACCAGTTATTCATAAAAAAATCCCAGGGCTGCTATTTGCAGATGACGTAATAGTTGGTTCTATATCTGTTAGAGGGCTGAGAAGGGCAATTGAAGCAATAAGTAGTTATTGCCAAAAATAGGAGTTGATAGTTAACGAAAAGAAAACGAAGATCGTGGTTTTAAGAAAGGTTATAGATTGCGTAAAGATGAGAAATGGGAGATAAATGGAAGAGAAATAGAGGTCGCAAAGAGATTTGAGTATTTGGGAATAAGACTGAGCTGTGATGGTAACTGGACTGAACAGAAAAAATTGGTTCTAGCAAAAGGTAAAATGGCCATGAGCATTGTAAGAGCATGTTTAAGGAAATCACCTGACATTAATGTCAAATGGCCGGAAAGGATTTATACTGCCACAGCAGAAAATAAAATGTTGCATGGGGCAGAGATACGGGGAATGGATGAAGCATGGGAAGACCTGGGCGTTAGTAATAGATCCTTCTGTAAATATATTTTGGGCTTACCGGTAGCTTCACCTAATAGGGCATCACAATTAGAGATGGGAAGACATTCAACAAGGGTTAAAATTGTCTCAAGGGTATTGAAATATCTATACAGAGTTTCCAATTTGGAGTAAAGCAATATTATCAAGGAATGTTTTCTTTTGCAGATGAGAGGCAAATGGGGAGAGTCTTGGGCGCAAAAATTAAGGGAACCGATAGAACAGATATGTATGGGATATATTTAGAGAAACGAGGAGTATTATTTTAGGGGCTTCTGGAAAGAGGTAGAATTAAACCTGGAAGATTTAGATAGCCAAGTTATATTTACCAGTATAAGGGAGAAAAGATCATTGAGGACATATAGGGAAATAAAGACAATGTGGGGGAGGGAGAAGTACATAGATGTGTGTAATAAGTCAGGGCGAGAAGGATTTGCCTGGGCAAGGACAGGAGTTAGAAATTTGAAAGGTATTAGATATGAAAAGGATACAGGGGAATGCCCAATGTGTGGAGAAGAGGGTACAGATTAGCCTAATATACTTTATTGCAAGCAAACAAAGATATGGAGAGAACAAGTTCGGCAACAAAAGTGGGTCATTTTTAGGGATGGGGGGAGGCATTAATAGTAAAGAAAATGTCATTGGTAAAAGGAGAAAAGAACGTAAGAAATATAGCTGAATATCTGGAGAAAATTAGAGAAAATGTTAAGATTGATGAGGAATAACTAATAATTAAGGGCTGAAAACCTAGGACGAGGGATACAAGGGAGAGGAGGGTCATCAATACCTGAAAAACCAGGGTTTATGTGTATTGAGATCGAGACTCGAGGCAAGCAGGTAGAAAGTGTATGTTAGATGTGAATAAGTCATTTTGTTATTGCATAAAAGAACTGATACAAATGTCAATGTATCAATGAAAATGTATGTAGAAGAAAGATGAGAAAATAAATACTAAAGAAGTAGGTAAATTGTTTTCAAATTTACTGATTTAATAGGTAGGATCATATGCGATAGAAAAGATGTATACATTTGTTATATGAATCACTACATATCAACGTTACTCATAATTGACATTTCTTTTTGACATACATTTTATATGCGTTTTATAAAATGAGTTGTGCCAGAGAATCTTAGCAAATTAAGAGTATATCTACTTCTGCAGCAGTAAGCCATTGAGAAAAATAGTTGCAGACGATGCTAGCTGTGAAGAATGGAAACATTATGTTTCAGACCCCAAAGTACTGAAAATTCCTGTAATTTGTGTATCGACAATCAGTGGAACAGCAGCTTTATTTTTAAAATGTTTTTTCACTTCATGACATAGGAATCAGAGCTACAATAATGGGGTATTGGACAAATTCTCAGGAATGCATTCTATTATCCGACAGTTCCAGCTCTTAATCTGTGCAGTACATTTTACAGAAGATCAGTGTTCAGCTGCAAAGATTCTACAGCCGTATTTTGGGTACTGACATTCTCAGTACTTAAGATACTCTTAATGGAAGGCTTCACAGCATTCCTAATGGATAGTGCAATAACTGAGATCAATTTAGTTTATGGTAGAAGAGCTTGTAGATTTGACACAAAAAGCTAGCCTCAACTTGGAAACGAATTATGTGCAAGTTTTATGTGGAACGTAAAAATAAGAATACCTATAAAAAATAAAAAATCCCATCGATGTTATTTAATCTCAACACACTTAGCGAAGAAATGTACTTAATTTCAGCTGAGGTAGGCTGAATTTGAATATTTATTTCAAGCTACAAAATTTAAGTCCTTCAGTCGAAATTAAGAGAAATCTGAGAGTTTTCCACTTAAGAATCTGTAAAAAAACAGATCAAAGGGCATTGAAAATGTAAATTAAATAAAATTCTCTGATATTTCACGTGGTGACAAGTTTTTGTTTTAGAAATGCTTCACAACAAATGTTTGCTAACACACCTCTGGAATAGGTTTTACCATTGGCAACATGTTGAAACGAAAAAATGATTGAGGAATTCTATGGTAAACTTTTGTTACCATTATTTATATATACATGTGAACAACTAACCAGAAAAAGTAGATAATGCCTACCACATTGCAAGAATGGGAAGGAGGCACAATTCTATACATTGACAATGGAAATTAATTTTGAAGTTCTTAATGTCCTGTTTGCTTCGCTGTGCGCTATCTCTTTGATTTGTTATTATTTACTTAGCAATAGCAGTTTTAAAACAAGTTATGTATCGGAATGTAAGGAGAGGTGGAGATCGATACAATGAGGGGAAGAGAGTGCAAAAGGTAAAAAATGGAAGAGTAGGAGAAAGAGGAAATGCTCTTGAGGGGAAGTAGAAGAATGGTCAGAGAGATGGACACGCTAGGCATGTAGGAGAAGGTAGATAAAGGGTATTTGAGACAGAAGGAGGGAGGGAGAAGGAACATAAATAGATCTTTAACCTCTCAGAAGTATGAAGAAACCAGAATAAAAATATTTCAGAGTGTATAATTCTTATTGGTGCTGTAACGGTAGCAAATTGATCTCACTATAAAGTCGTGGGTTTGACTTCGATTTTATGATGCCAATGAAAAGTAATTTTCTTGTTTTCCTGGATTTCCAGTTTTCTGTGCACTATATGAGTTTCTCTTTCGTATTCTGGTTATGGAGCTATCTAATTTATAGCGAAATGCATTAACCAAATTTGCTTTTTAGTCCCTAGGATCCATATTGGAGGAAGTAGTAGTGTGTTCAATGTAAAGATTGAGAAATCTACAGTTTAGTAAGATACACGCCATTCGTGAGTTGATTTATAAGTTAAGGCTTCCAATATAATCATAGACGTTAAAAGAGGTATATATACTCGAGGATATCTACCAGGGCAATCCATACAAAGTGAAGGCTGACCCGCCCATTTGGGACCAGGGAGATACCGAGCTGTGTCCAAAGGGCGCCCGGCCCCTCCGTTGGGCTTTCCATAAGGCAAAACCTAGAGACTAACAAGGGCTCCCCCATCTGGTCCTATGGACTCAAGACGGGATGGAAGTGGATACGCCACTTACGCGCGCCAATCCCAAAGGGCAAGGCTACCGATGTGACCTCGGTGGGGCCGCCTGGTGATCTAGCACACCTTCTACTAGCTATGCTGGCTAGTACGCGGGAATATATGGCTTCCGTCAACCCCGTCCGGAGACGTACCCGATCTACCACGGGTATGGGAAGTACTGCCCCTCGAGTCCAACCCAATCCGAACAACTCCCATTCAGGGAGGGGCTCAAATGTTCGGCCCGAGGTTCCTCTAGTAACGTCAGAGGTACCACGAGTGCTAGGGTTCCGCAGCGCACGCACCACGGCAGCTGAAGGGGACGGATCCCCACCCCTAGGTGAGTTAAAAGAGGCAGAGAAAACCATTAAGTTAATAAATCTCTTTTGTTGTCTTTAGGCGTTTTACACTGAAAAAGTGAATTACAATGCATAAAACATACGCCTATATTAAGAAGTGCATTGATTATGGAAAATATGGTAGTTTGAAAAAAAATATTTCATTTAAAGTAGCCTCGTAAGTTAGATTACATATTTTATGTAGGGTATAAACTAGACATTTTTCCAATATAAGGACAGAGTGGTATTTGATGACGTTTGTGTTTAGGCACTCAATTGCATTCCTATCATATTTGGCACACTTGGAACAAAGTGTGTGTTTGTGGTTGGCTGCTACAATAGGCAATCTAATAAATTGAATTATAAATCAATGGACTGCAACTTCATAAAAAATTCACAACAAAGAGTGATGCTGTAAAGCTAAACTAATATACGCACTTTGATTTGTTTATTTGAGAATTATGGTGTAGATTAATGCCGAAGTAGTTTTAGTGATGCAAAAGTACCAATGCATGTTATATAATTTTGTACAACAGTGAAATAATCTTTGAACGTTATTAAAGTAGACTTATCACCAGCAAATATCGACAGCATGTGTGACCCACAGGTCTTTAGTTTCATAGATAATTTTTAAAAAGGATAATGAAATAGTTGCTGGATTTATATGTATGAAATATCAAAATTTTCAATCGGGATGGTACTAGAAACGTGTGAGGTTAGCATTTGGTATGTTCCAGATTCGATTCCTGTTGATAATCTATTCGAATCTTGGTCCTTCCCCGGTTCTCCCTAGTCAATAGGCAAATGCTTAGATGGTTTGTCATGGATTTTCCTTCTATTATTTCCATTTCATTTGTTTCCTTCGTAGGTTTCAGTTGTGCTATTTAGCTTGGTGGCGGACAATTGGCGCCGTTATTTGCTCAAAGCATAGGGTACCCTCCGCTTACACTAGAAGGCTGATGGTCAACGGAATTTTTGATCGCTTGCTCTAAGCAGCTTTAAGAGTGGCGCAAGTCTTCTGGCCTAGAAGAGTTACGGACTTCCCCACCTCTGTGGTTTGTCTAATTGAGGCCTGTAGAAACCTGTGCTTCATTTACATAATGAAGTGATATTAAATGACAATAAGGGCAGAATAAACGCCCTATTGTTTGCGGACGATATATTACTAATGGCAGAATCTGAGATCTACACATTTTGGCTTATAAGTTGCAAGTGGTGGCCAATAGATGCAACTGCAAAATATCGGTAAATAAATCAAAAGCAATGGCATTTATAGGTAAATGTGCGGTAAGAGCTAAAATTGTTTTGGAAAATAAAATAGAGGAACAAGTAACACACTTTAAATATTTAGGATGCGATAATACCTAAGAAGAAGTTAAAGCTATAGAAAACAAATATATAAATTACAGGCCATATGTGAAACCATTAAAGAACTTTATGCCTGAAAAAAGAAGTTTCTAAGCTTAAATTATATAAAACATTGGCGGTTCCCGAGTTCGAATCTCGCTCAGGTTGAGTTAACTGGATAAGGCTTTTCCCGGGGTTTTCCCTTATCCTGAAAGATGAATGTCGGGTAACTGTAAGCTCTACGGACTCTGGGCTCATTTGAGCATCATTTCACCGATTCCATTCATCGTCCGATATGACTTAACGTTGGAGGACGTAAATTACTATAAAAAGTGGTGGTTCCTTCCTTGCTGCATGGAAGTGGAAGTTGGGTAATCAAATCAAAGAACAACATTAGAACACGAGCAGCGGAAATGCTATTTCTGCGGAAAGTGAAGGATTCACAAGAACAGAGAGAATACGAAATGATCAGACAAGAGAAGAATTAAGCTTATATAAATTAGAAGATAACATTAAAACAAATAACAAGAAAAGGACAGAACACTTAATGAGGATGAGTGAAGAAAGGATACTAGGAGAACCTTCCTATATAGCCCAAGAAGAAGACGAAACCTTGGCCGACCTTGCAGATGATGGGCTGCACTGAAGACTTCACCCGAATGGGCTGCATAGCTTAAACTATGTAGAAGAAGAGGAAGGAGTACCCCGTGGTTCCTTCACTTAAACTCTTCCTCTTCGGTTTGTTATTCACAGTATATCTATGTAGGTCGCATTGTGAGGTGTCAGTTTATTCACTGAATAACTGCAGAAAGATTATCGCAGAGTGTATACCTAACGTACATATACTCTTTTAGACAGCAAACATTTCTCTTCAACTGTCACCGAAATTGCAGCTTATGAATATATGAAGTGATGGTGCTATACTTAATTTTGGCTGGTGGTGAATCCGATTCATTTTTAACCATGAATTTTTAACCACTCTTTCTTCAGCATGGAAAGAGAGAGCTTGTGTTATACTTTTAAGTACTATTTTGGTGCTATAATTACGTTTTCCAACAATGTGCTCTTTCCATAATATTGGGTTTGGGAAAGGAATAAACATGGCTAGATTTACAATATCCTTACAAAGTCATTGAAAAATATATCTCAGCCTAGCATGAGACTTATTGTTTAAAAGCAAAAAATGTTCTCTCCAGCGTAGTTCCTTGCATCAAGTGTGGAGAAAAAAAATCAAGTTAAACATTGCTCTTTTTCTGAAACACTGTATTTGTGATCCTTCTGTAATTACTTACAATAAAACAAAACGAAGGGTGGCACACTTTGTGCGGAACATACATCGACATTGGTTTCCAAATTAATAGCATAGCTTTTACAGGCCCAACAAAGAACATAAAGTTGAAGTACTGCGTTAGATTCCACTTGAAATCGTTATTTCAAGCCACAGCTAACGAAGACCTCTAAATAAGAAGGCACAATTTAATGAAAACAGCCGACTTAAACTGCGGGTTGCCTCTAAGTACTAAATTCTTATGATGCTTCCAGAAAATGGTGAAGTTGGCGAAGGTTCTCAAAAACATTTATGAGTTCATCTTTATTTTATTTCAGTGAGGCAATCATCTCAGATCACTGGAGAGGAGGAGGAGATTTTGGCTCCCTGCGACTATTTGCTTCTGCAGATCTGTACCTCATGAACTGACACAACAGGATGAACGTAGGGTGGATATCTGTCGTCAGCTTATACGTAATCCCACGGATAATAGATTTGACAGGAGAATTATCAGTTTTGATAAAAAATGGGTATATTACCGAAACTCTGATGCCTTGCAACAGTGGCCTGATCCCCACCAACCTGCCAAAATCATCGTCAAAACAATAATCAGTTTGATTCCAAAGCAATGTTGTGTGTCTGGTAGAATTTTGAAGGTGTGATTCACCGAGAGTTTGTTCCAAATGGGTGGACGGTTGATGTGGAACTTTATTCTCAACAACTCGAACGCGTTCATGAAATTTTGAGATCGAAATAGAGTTCTGTTGCAGCAGGACAATGCAACACCCCATACTGCATGAAAAACCATGGAAACCATTCAGGAATTGGGATAATTCGAATTGCTACCACACCCAGCATACAGCCCTGATCTTGCACCATGAGATTATCATCTTTTCCGATCCATGGCCAATTTTCTACTGGAAGAAACTTTGACAACATTAAAGCAGTGCAAGTAGGTGTCACCGAATTCTTCGTTTCAAAAACTAGAAACTGGTACCATACTGGGATAATAATCCTGGCTGAACCATGGCTCAGGACCAAAGAATCTAATGGTCTATTTCTTGAAAATTAGTTGACTGCTTGTCAGAGCACATTTCGCAAATGTTTTTCTAAAAAAACACATTACTTATGAGACAATATCTATACATACGTACCTGAGGATGTTGAGAAGGTGTACTGGGAAATAACAGACGGCGAACATAACTACGACGGCGACCAGCATTTTAGCGGCCTTCCGACGTGACCTCAGCTGTCCCTCGGTGGTCGTGTTGGCATTAGTGTTCAAGGTATTGCGTCTACTGTTGTTTACAGCTGTAAAGTGATATGCACAACATCAAATTTTCATACTTAAGATTACATAACACTTAACAAAAGTGAATACTATATAAGCAAAATGAATCAAATTACATAGGAGAAAATAATAAAAAATGTCAATGTTCTTGCATGATTAACAACTCTGATAAATACTAAAATATATGAAGTTTATATCTCATAGATATACAAAATAAAGCATGTACAAGTAATGTGTTGGATGGCTCAGCTTATTGATGGCCTGTCTCCCCTGTTAGCACTATAAACTAATACCCTAGGACAGGATGATTTGTGAATAACGGTCAGTGACGAATGCCAAATAAATTAAAATGACAAGACATGACAAAATGCAGAGGAGTGCTAATGCATTGAAGCAAATTCTACAGCATGTTTATTAAAATAATGCCAGTGCTCTTGGCAAATGCACGACACCTTCTCTGATTGGCTATTGATAATTATATATGTCAGTTTTGTGATTTGCCTTTATTATTTGCACGTTAAGAAGCTCTTAATTCTGTTGAATAATGAAGAACAGCACGTGTCAGATTGCACATGTTGACCTGTGACACGGTTTCCTATTCCATATCACTATTGTTACGTAAGGGTAGGTTAAGAAAGGGTTCAACTATCCGGTAACTAGGCACATAACTAGCAGGGATGAAGGTAGATGGCAGAACACAGGAAGGAGAAACAATACATAAAGTCTATACTTAATTCCATTTACTGAAAACTAGTTCTTGAAAGGTAGTAGAGTCTTGAATATGCTTAGGGATGGAGGTGGTAATACAACGTTATATTACAGACCCATAATGGCTTACCTTGATGATGCGTGGTCGTGAGTGGTTGAGAAGTCACCAGAACCCTAAGCTCACTCTCTAAATTAAACTGTCAGACTACAGTGACTGTAGACACCAACACACCTTTCCTTCTAATTCTAAGTGGCAATAACCCTCACTAATGGCTTAAGCAGTGCTTAAATGTGGATCCTTCTAACATGACGCTGCTAGAACGATTCAGCATTCCCAAATTAGAAAGTTAGATAGACATTTCCCAATTAAACTAAGCCAGATCATACTTGCGATCCGGCTGTTCAATAAAGAATGATCATAATTTTTTACGGTCATAATTTTTCGCATTAAGATTCAATCTTATTATATTCTATTTCCCTAATGTTAAAGAAACACGCCGTAGTAGTTTCATTGTTGGTACTCCTGGTTCCCTCCTGTGAAAACCAGGCAAATTCAGACATGTTCTGTATCGCCTACCGCTGCAATAGAGACAACACGCGCGAAACAATATGGGCTTTGAAATTCTACTTTCGTCTCAACAAATCTTTAGTTGAGGTCTATAAAATGATACAGGAGAAAATATTCTCCCATACAGCAGAGCTAGAAGGTTGCTTAAAATGTCTAAAGAGGGGAGACAATCAATTTTAGAGGAAGGTGGACCCGGTGCTCCATTTATTTCTCTTACAGAAGAAAACATCAACACTGCTACTGCCATTGTGAGAGAGGATCGACGAATTACCTTAAGATCACTTTCTGAAATACCGAACATTTCATTGAGTGCCACCCACACGTTGGTGACAGAAACATTACACATGAGACGTGTTTGTGCGCGATGGGTTCCAAGACTGTTGATTCCGGAACAAAAAGACAGTCGCATGCAGGTCTGCATGCAGTTAAAGTTGATGTTAGAGGAAAATCCGGAGATTCTTTCAAACGTAATCACTCCTGATGAAACTTGACTACATCATTTTGATCATCAGAGTAAACAGCAAAGCTCAGTGTGGAAATTTCCTTCATCACCAACCCCCAAAAAGCAAAAGTAGTTACTTCTGCTGGGAATGTTATGGTCATCTCATTCTTTGATATTCATGGAATTGTTTATCAGCATGTTGTACCTGCACACACATTAGTAACAGCACAATACTACAGGGATGTCCTGAAAACATTGCAAGTCCATATCAGGTGCAAAAGACCACATTTCCATGAAGCATGCTGGATGCTGCATCACGATAATGCGCGGCCGCATATTGCCAATGTTATTGCTGAATATCTTGCAAAAATCAACGTGTAGTGCATCCCTCACCCTCTATATAGTCTGGATTGACACCATGTGACCTTTTTCTATTCCTTAACTTGAAGAAACGCCTTCGTGGGAGGCATTATCCATCATCAGAAGTAGTGGTGAAGGCTGCGGAAGTGATTTTGAAGGATCTCTCAAAAATGGTTTCCAGCATGCCTTTTAAGGCCTGCAGAATCGCTTGGAAAAGTGCATCGCATTCAGGGGAGACTATTTTGAAAAGAACCACCAAAATTATGAGGATGAGTAAAGGTAGGTTGTCAAAAAAAAAAAGAAAAAAAAAGTGATCATTCTTTATTGATCAGCCTTCGAACGTGACTCATATAACACGCTTCCCGAAAGCGCCCAACCGCCATCTGTACGTAGTGGATATGGAAAAACAGGAAACCCTATCATACGTCAAGAGCAATGCAATCTGACAAGTGCTGTTCTTCATTAATCAGTAGAATTAGGAAATACATAAAGACAAGTCACGAAAAGTGAGCGTTGGGTCATAAGATTCTAGAATTTTGTATTTCCCCAAGTATTTCTCAAACATACATGCGAGAATTATATAGTGCTTTAAATGAAAATGTGAAGTACTACAAATAAATGCTAATTTATTGTTGCACAGAAATTATTCAAAGATTCTTATTACTAAAGGATGATTTCTACTGCTATTGATAATTTTTAAGAGTTCAAATGACAAACTAGTTCTACCTACATGAACACAACTAAAGTACATCAAGAGCACAATAAAATCCCGACATATTAGAATATTGTATTGCCCAAAATCAATAGCCGAAGTATAATAAGACCTGAAGCTTTCCTGGCGATGAATATGTTTGAGATCTCGGGAAACAAGTCAGGTGAGAAGATGATTAGAAATCAACGTTTCGGTGGTGTGCATTTCTCCTATCATCAGGAAATTTTAATAAATGTTATAACTACAAATTTATCACTGCATATAACATAAATAAAAACAAAGACAGAACTACCAATAGTCACCTCACTGAACAAAAGACCGTTTTAGTAATTTAAATGCCAGGTCAGAAGATGGCGTGACTATAGAAAATAATTGGGTCAAAAAATCCTAACTACTTAACTTGATGATCAAGCCGTATAGATCTGTGGTTCTTAAGTCGATGGAAATGTAAATGAAATGTGTAGTGTTTAACGCCCGCTTTTTACTACATACGGCACCGCAGGCAATGACACTGATGATACATGCGATGAAGATGGAGCACCGGTGGAATGAGATGGCGGGGAAACCGGAGATCCCGGAGAAAACCTGCCCAAGCGCCGTGTTGTCCACCAAAAATCTCACTTTGCGGTAGCCTGGGATCGAACCCGGGCCGCCTTGGTGAGAGCCAAGCGGTCTAACCAGAGCCACGGCGCGGCCCTTAAGTCCACGGATTTCCATTTTAAGGCCGATATCCAAGAGGAGCTGAACTGAAATGCAGCATTACGATCTAGTGTGCTCCTCTCGGAAGAAATGGCCAAAGCCTCCTGAAATTTCCGCTCCCAGTAACTGTTGCGTTTTGCCAAGATGGTCGTCTCCCGAAAGTATATAGTGAGTGAGTGTGTGGTGTTTAAGGGCCCGTCGACAACAAGGTCAATTGGGCCCCCGAAAGTAT
>CM060957.1:60524897-60537397 GCA_030765055.1 Mantis religiosa
CTTCCAGGTCCATGGACAGACATACAGCTCCAGACCATTTTTGATGCTGGGTGCTTTACACTTTGATCGACACACTGTCCTTCTCACATATTGGCTGCTTTCTTCACATACCTACTTCTAACATGGATTCATCTGAGAAAATTACCTGAATCAATAAAAACCTCTATTGATATTAAAACAGTTTTTAACATTGCTCGAAGATAGTATAACAAAACCAGCAATGAGAGAAACAAAGTTTAGGTTGTTTCTCCAAAATTCCACTGGATGTTTCTGCATCTCTTTGGCCCATTCTATTTTTTTTTTTTTTTTTTTTTTTTTTTTTTTTTTTTTTTTGCTACTGCAGGTGTCAGTTTAGCCTTTTTACGAGTCCTGCGTGCTGGTCAACCTGCTTCACATAATCTTCACTGAACTACTGAGGCTGATATTTCTGTGCCGTACTGCTTTAGTTGATTACTGGGTCAATGCTGGTTTGCTCTTCTATTTTGTTTTCCACCTGCACAAGTTTTCTTTGCATCCTTTGTGATAGCTTTCTTTTCCTCCCGCATTTTGCATCCTTTTGTGAGGTCAACGTCTCACCGAATGTTAAAGCTTGATTAATGTGACTAACAGATTTTTGTGAAATACAGAATTTCTTAGCTATTTCACGTTGTGAATAAAGAGTTTCCTTCAAAAGAATCTCAGTTACAACTACTTTTCTTGGGGATAAGTCAGCAGTTTTACCCATAACCTCACTTTTGAATAAATGTGAATGCTAACGATAAGATACACGATGTTACATGGCTTGAGATCAATTAAT
Source organism: Mantis religiosa (assembly GCA_030765055.1). NCBI lineage: Eukaryota > Metazoa > Arthropoda > Insecta > Mantodea > Mantidae > Mantis > Mantis religiosa. The sequence goes on from CM060957.1 coordinate 60,525,694, forward strand.
AATAAATACTGAGGATATATTAGCTATAAAACACAATAAAGGCAAATCTTAACAATCTTCAGTTACTACATTCACCAAATGAAAGCAATACCACCAAACAGTTGGATAATCAGACATGAAGAAAATGGCTGCTCTTAATTCAGAGCTACCACCATATTACTATAAGTAAAAGAAAAATCCCCCAGCTATTATTAAGAGAGAAATTTCATTGAATATACTTCATATTATAGCAAGGAAAATAATTACGACAAATTGAAATAGGTTACGGCGGTAAATAACTATTATTTTGAATGTTAAACTGAAGCAAAGTAAAAAAACATGAATGAGTCTAATAATTAATTTGCACACGTCTGTAAACTGCAACGCCTATAAAATGAATCAGTCACAGTTGTTAAATCATATTATTACTACATATGTTGTTATGGCAATAAATATATTTTAGGAATAATTAGATAAGTAACAAGAAATAACGAAACTAAAAGTTATATTATGACACACGACAGTCTGTAAATAAGTTCAATCTACAGAACCATCACAATTCAAACGGATAAACCACCACCCAATGCATCGGAAATTTTTCCGATAAAAAATTGACAAAGGAATAACGACCCGTCAAACCACAACGCCATTGCATGTAAATTCGTTAGCGAAATAATTACATTCAAGCAGAAGAAATTTAATCACATTGTTAGTCACCAGTCTCTAAACCGCTGTTTCTCTTGGGATGTTCTCCCGAGGGGATTCTTTTGTTTACCTCTCGCCAAATACACAATACTAATTACAGCAATTTGGAGTACACAAAGTGTTGAGCAATACAACTCATATGTATCAGAGCAAATGCTTGCATAGATTAACAGTTTATTTTACGTAATTAGAGGAAGTATTGTAATATACATAAAAATGCAGTGTTTAGACATTGTAAGGTCTTCTAAATCCGAAACAAAACAGGTCTGTGTAGAGGTGTCTGTTTCTAGACAAAAGCGGAAGCCAAAAACGCAATCCATAACTGCTCAATTTCTTCTCGGGCAGCAAGTTAGGTGAAAAGACGATTAGAAATTGACGTTAAGGGAATATGCATCTCTCCCATCATCAGGATATTTATTAAATGTTACAACCACAAATGTATAACTGGATATAACACAAATATAAACAAAGACAAAACACTATCAAAATTCGCATTACTGAACAAAAGACTGTTTATAGAAAATTAACTGGGCCAAAGAAATGTAACTACTTAACTTGATTATCAAGCTGTATTGATCTGTGCTTCTTAAGTCGACAGATTTTCATTTTAAGGCCGGTTTCATTTGTGGTTATAACATTTAATAAGCATCCTCATGATGGGAGAGATGTGCACTCCCGAAACGACTATTTCTAATCCTCTTTTCACCAGACTTGCTGCCCAAGAAGAAATTGAGCATATTGTGACTTTGTGGGTTCGTGAAATTAAAAATCCAGGTTACAAACCCCAAAAACTGCTCTTTATTTCCTTAGAAACACACTTTAGTCAACCTGGCAGTAGCAGAATTACGTCACACACACAATACTACTTCCAAGGCCATCGACCACAAAGTTCACACAGCTGTACACGCACACAAGTCCAATCAACTTACCCCCTGACCTTCCGTCCGTGCTGCTGGCTGGCTAGAAGGTTTATGCTGCGTGCCCACCCGTTAAGGGCTTTACCGCAGGTAATGACTTTCCTTCCTCGGGATTTTGTAGGATGTGTTGTAGGTTTTGAGGTTAGTTTCTTTTGAGGTTACAATTAATGTACCTTCAGGTTGTAGGAAAGGATGCAATACCTTGCGCCCTGGTGTTTTAATTTTAAAGTTAGTTATTTAGTTGGAAATGTTTATGCCAAACAGCTTTGAAGATTATGTGGAGCTCAGCTTGCTGTGGCTTCCTTATTTAGAGCTAACTCACTATCAAGAATGTTCTCAAACAATCAAGACGGCGCTAGAAGTAAGACGAACTCTACAGAAATCCGTCTCTCTCCCCCCATTGTTTCGGCAAGCTTTAATCTCCGCACTCCATTGTCCGTCTCTTTGAACTGGTCGGCCGCGCCACCTCACCTCAACAATGCGTTCGCGACAATATTCGTCGCCAGGAAAGCTTCAGGTCTTATTTTAAAATCTATATCTGTAACTAAACCTTGCATATTTTAAAGATATCAGACGAAGATTATTTCAAGAAACGTTTTCTGACAAAACAGAACAAAATATCTTTGTAAGGATAACATTTCTTAGATTCTCATTTCTTAAAAGGGGCTCCAATGATTTTGATCGAAATATTCTGCAAAATGAAAGATAAATGTGGTTACATTTTTCGATTTTATAAAAAGTAAATGGACAGAAGGAATCTTTGTTAAGTCTTCTTCATCTTTGTTGTATTAAATAATTTTAAAAATCACTAAAAATGGCAAAAACTTACAATTAAACGCAGATTTCACTAAAGTCCAGAATTTTTGTTGCATTTTTAACCAATTACCGTTCAACAAAATATTGGTTTTGGAATGTTTTTATTTATTAGGGTACAACTTCCTCGTTGTGGGTAGCCTTTGCATAAATGGAAACCGGAAGTAACAGACGAAATCTAATATACATAAAATTTAGATCTCATTAAAGCATATTATAAACAGTTTCGATTTTATCATTTTTTGATAAAGTCCTTGTTATTGCTTTCAATTTATAAATATAGTTTTCTCAAGTAGGAAGTGTTTTTATGTGCAAGGAGTTTGGTTTGTTTTTGTACTTTACGTCCTCCAACGTTAAGTCATATCGGACGAATGGAATGGGTGAAATGATGCTCAAATGAGCCCAGGGTCCGTAGAGCTTAGAGTTACCCGACATTGGTCTTTTAGGATAAAAAAACTCCAGAAAAAGCCTGATCCAGGTAATTCACCCTGACCGAGATTCGACCTTTTGAACGTGAGGCAGACACGCTACCATCTACGCTACCGGTTTTTTTTAAAGATGAATGTCGACAGTTACATCCGAAATGACACACGATGATTCAAGAGACCGTGATAGTAGACACAGCGGGTTTTCTTATAACACACTTTAAATAATGATGTATTACAATATCATATTTAAGTTAATAAATTAAGTTTCCCTTCAAATTATTGAACAACGAAGGGAAAAGAATTTGGAAACACATATCGCATTCATTGACCTGGAAAAGGCTTTCGACAGAATAAATATATCAAAACTGTTGCCAATGTTAGAAAGTAAGGGTTAACCACCACATATTATTAATGCAATAAAAGGCATATACACAAATACAACTATAAGAATTGATATTGGAGATAGGTTAACAGAACAAATTTCTACCAATACTGGACTAAGACAAGGGTGTAGCTTATCACCTACTCTTTTTAGTATATATATGGACGATATTCTAAATAAATGGAAGATTTTAGTAGACCCAGGAATCAAAATAAAAGAAAATATTTATATTAATACCCCGCTGTTTGCGGATGACCAAATATTGATTCATCGAAATGAAAATCAACTGAAAAGTCAATGTGTATTCTAAATAATATAGCACAAAAGTATAATTTTAAAATATCTGAAGAAAAAACAAAAATTATGGCTATTAAAGGAAATTATAATGTACGATCAAAAATTGGTTTAGTAAATGGGATTTTAGAACAAATATCGTGTTTTAAATATTTAGGATGTAACATAAGGTTTAGAAACAATGCTGATATAGAAGAACAAACAGGAAACAAATTCCGAGCAATATGTGGGACAATCCAAAAACTTTAAAAACAGAGTGAGTAGGGATAAGGTAATGGCTATTCCAACTTTACTATATGGAAGCAAAACCTGGGTGCCAACACAAAAGAATTTAAAAAAATGTAGACTGCAGAAATGAAATTTTTAAGAAGTGTTAAAGGTTGTACAATATTGGACAAAAATAAGAAATGAGGATATTAGAAAGGATTAGAAATCGAACCAATCCATGACAAAATATCAGAACGAAGGCAACAATGGCATGAATATATATTAAGAATGGAGGATGGAAGATATCCAAATGCAGTATTAAACTATAATCCAAAAGGAAGAAGAGACGAGGTCGACCCAGGAAACGGTGGAGAGATCTATGAAGCCGGAACGGGTGATATGCCAAAACCATGGAGTGAGAAGAAGAAAGAAGAAGAAAGAAGAAGAAGAAGAAGAAGAAGAAGAAGAAGAAGAAGAAGAAGAAGAAGACGAAGAAGAAGAAGAAGAAGAAGAAGAAGAAGAAGAAGAAGAAGAAGAAGATGAAGAAGAAGAAGAAGAAGAAGAAGAAGAAGAAGAAGAAGAAGAAGAAGAAGAAGAAGAAGAAGAAGAAGAAGAAGAAGAAGAAGAAGAAGAAGAAGAAGAAGAAGAAGAAGAAGAAGAAGAAGAAGAGAAGAAGAAGAAGAAGAAGAAGAAGAAGAAGAAGAAGAAGAAGAAGAAGAAGAAGAAGAAGAAGAAGAAGAAGAAGAAGAAGAAGAAGAAGAAGAAGAAGAAGAAGAAGAAGAAAGAAGAAGAAGAAGAAGAAGAAGAAGAAGAAGAAGAAGAAGAAGAAGAAGAAGAAGAAGAAGAAGAAGAAGAAGAAGAAGAAGAAGAAGAAGAAGAAGAAGAGAAGAAGAAGAAGAAGAAGAAGAAGAAGAAGAAGAAGAAGAAGAAGAAGAAGAAGAAGAAAGAAGAAGAAGAGAAGAAGAAGAAGAAGAAGAGAAGAAGAAGAAGAAGAAGAAGAAGAAAGAAGAAGAAGAAGAAGAAGAAGATGAAGAAGAAGAAGAAGAAGAAGAAGAAGAAGAAGAAGAAGAAGAAGAAGAAGAAGAAGAAGAAGAAGAAGAAGAAGAAGAAGAAGAAGAAGAAGAAGAAGAAGAAGAAGAAGAAGAAGAAAGAAGAAGAAGAAGAAGAAGAGAAGAAGAAGAAGAAGAAGAAGAAGAAGAAGAAGAAGAAGAAGAAGAAGAAGAAGAAGAAGAAGAAGAGAAGAAGAAGAAGAAGAAGAAGAAGAAGAAGAAGAAGAAGAAGAAGAAGAAGAAGAGAAGAAGAAGAAGAAGAAGAAGAAGAAGAAGAAGAAGAAGAAGAAGATGAAGAAGAAGAAGAAGAAGAAGAAGAAGAAGAAGAGAAGAAGAAGAAGAAGAAGAAAGAAGAAGAGAAGAAGAAGAAGAAGAAGAAGAAGAAGAAGAAGAAGAAGAAGAAGAGAAAAGAAGAAGAAGAAGAAGAAGAAGAAGAAGAAGAAGAAGAGAAGAAGAAGAAGAAGAAGAAGAAGTTAATAACCTCTTAATTTGTACAGAGTTTGTACAATTATTTTTCCTGTATCGGAGTCCATGCTCTCTAATGTCAAATTGTTACGTAAAAAGCAATTTTTCGTACGGTAATAAAATGATTGCATGTCCAATAATCATTTTAGTAATGCAGTACAGACCTTGTTAGTGCCTCAGAGTTTTCTTTAACTCGAACAATTTCAATTTTAGGAATCATGATCGTTTAAGATTCAACAAAAGTGTTCAAGGAAACAGAACGCACAAAGTAGTATAAATTTTATCATGAATCCCATGTATTTCACAAGAGCATATCCACCAGTAAGTGCATTAAGATTGTGATATGATAAAAATATTTCTGCTTATGTAAATGGCAACAGCGCAATCATAAAGATAAAAGAGAATCACTTTTCTAACTCACTGATTACTATTATTATTTATCTCAGCTGGTCATGGCTCGGAAGTATATGGCTGTGATAACGTGTGATAACCTGTGTAGATAATGGAAGAGACTTGTGTGGTCGCAATGGCATGACAAGGACTTTACTTTCGTGTCTATGACAGTTTAAGCCATGTACTGATTTCAGCTTACCTCTAATGCCCGTAGGCTCTGCTTTAATTTGTCACATAGGTAACTCGCTCACAAGACAATGAAGGTCCCTTAACATTAATAAACGCCTAATACACAAAAATATCCGTAAACTTAAACGCCAAGTGTATACACATTTCAAAGTTCAATATTTTAACGAAAATGTTCCCACCCCAAACAACTCTTTACTCGAGAAAATCTGTCATTATATATATTAAAAATGTTTTATAAGTTTTGAGCAAAATATTCTATGTGACTCAAGTCTTACCATGATAGACGAAACATCCATAAATGTTTCTTTCTTTTGTGAACACCTGATTTTATGTAACCCGGAAACCTAAAGAGATAGACCTAAAGCTATATAAAAACATGGTAAACACACATAGCAAAAAACAAAGAAAAACGTTTCTGAAACATTCCTTGTTTGATATACAATTTAATGTTTTCAATTTTTTATTCAGTAAGCAGGGAATTCTTCCCAAAAATTTGATACGCAGAGTTCACTTTAAGTGTATGTTTTGGAGCCTCCGAATCCTCCTTATTCTGAATGACTTTAGCATAACTCGTAAGCTGTAAGAGACGATTACTACGCAATTACACCAAAATTTAAATCTCGCTAAAACACACAATTCATATCAAATGCTCTTTTACATAGTGAACCATTTCCAAATATTCCTTATTATATATCTGAACTCCCCCATACTTATGGTTTTTCTCAAAAGGATGTCGATGTTCTCTTATTTCCTTTTGGCCATGCAAAGAGAATGGGATTTTAAAGGCATCCATTGAGATCACTTCTTTAAAAATGTAACTATTGTTTAAAGCATACTGTATTCCTATACTTCTTGCAACTAGAATTAAGTTAACAATAGCCTAATTTATGCACATTTTTATCTCGGATAAGAAGTAGACTGAGAAATAAGCGTTTCTAAGTATATTTTGTACAAAAATAGAGAAAGTCATGTAATTGTGCACCTCAGATATTTTTCTCTAAATCATCTGGTGAATATATTTGAAAAACGTATGATTCTTCTGCTCTTTTCCCTTAGCATAAGCAGAATGTTATTTTCGTGTGTGTATGTAACTAGCAAAGGAGTTCCACACTTTCGAATTAGGATTATGTTCAGGTCACAGGTCATAATAGTTCTGCTACGCTTCCTTATTTCTTTCCATGTATGACAGCCCATATAGCGCCAGGCCCGCCAACCCGACTGCTGCCTCACGCCCACATACGCAGGCAGAGCTGGGTTATCATCCACCGATATAAGGAGGAGATGTGGTCAGCATCTCGACACCTCCAGCCCGAAAGTTGGCTTTCTTGCACTACCTATCGTTAGCTCCTCAATTTCCTCACGATGCTGAGTGGGCACCGGTGCTATACCCGGGATCTAAAATCCACACCCCCAGGGATGGGATCGATCCCGGGCCGCATTGTGCGGCGGAGAACCAAAGAGTGATTGCGTTAGCCCACTACGCCACGGCGTAGGACTATGCTACGCTTCATCCAAATAAACTTTCTTATCCAAAGCAAATTTTAAATAATTGGCGGTTAACTGGGTTTTCTGAATGTTCAGCTATTTAGCTGTGTCCTTGCAGTTTGATCAGTCTACTGTTGCCGGTTTTTTATACTCTCACATTCATTCTACACATCGCATGAGGCCAACGGCTCAAAATTTAGTGAAGCATTGCCTGGCAAGTGTATGCAAACGCAAGGTCAAGGTGCGGTATAACGCGACTGTTTTGTTTCCTCTGGGAGTGAGGCTTAGTTACCTGTAGTTGTTTACATGCACGACCGATAACGATACAATACATGTGCACTATACCTATGGGAAAACACACATGCCTTTACTAATAAATGAAATAAGCAGGATACCTCATTTCGAGAGTGAATTAATGTTCCCCCTTCATTTTCAAACGTTCTGCTTTTGAATTAATTCCCTACGAATTATTATATATACCTTTTATAAAAAACGTGATCTATGACATAACAGCCCAAAGTAGTCCTGAGCCTGCCAACCGGACTGCCGGCCTTAAGCCTACATACTCAAGGCAGAAGTGGGACATCATCCCACCGATACGGGAAGGAGATGTCAGTATCTCAGCACCCAGCCGGGAAAGTTGGCTTTCTATACCAGGATCGCGTATACCCTCAATTTCCTCAAGATGCTGAGTGAGGACATCGGTCCTATACCCGGGGCTTAAAATCTGCAACCCCAGGGATGGGATCGATCCCACGCGCATTCCGAGCGCAGGGGAGCCAAAGCACAACGCTCTGGAGCGCTACGCCACGGCGCAGGACATATATTTTTAATACTAAGATAAAAACGACAACGCGAACTTTACGTTAACTTGTTTTATTTAACAATAATTCGTTAGCACATCGTACTATACATCTTTTGTTTCTACGAAATGTCTCTTTAATGTTGGTTTATGTTTCCGTTGCATTCACCAATTTGTGCTGCTTGAAATTTCTCCGACCTACACACAATATTTCTGTTTTAAAATATTCTGCTTGTCAGCTTTGATACAGTAACTCATTGTTAGTTTTCCTTTGCACTTCACATACTGCCTGCAGACTCATACTACGGAGCTGGAAACGTACTGCACACTTGCAGAACGGTTCACAACTTAAGTCATACTTACGTAAGCTTTTTGCTGCCTTAAATTACTGTTTAAATAGTTTAGGTCATCTAAAGAGTAGAGTTACAATAAGTTCATCATTTTAGGATAAGCTAAAAATCAAAAAATCAAAATCACACTGCTCATTCAATCAGATTTAACTCGTCCCATCAGAATATGACACATTACTTGCATACAAAGGAAGATAGAATTTAGAGAATCAATGGAAACCAGGAACTGTTGAATCTTAATCGTGGAATAAGAGATATGTTCCAATATACCCTTTTCAGATAAACTTATTTTTCCATAATAAACACATTCTATAGAGAGTATTACCCATTTTCCAACAAACCTATTTTTGAAGACTTGGATATTTTTGTACTATTCACGCTAGTGAAATAACAGTATTAGAAGGTAAAGGAAAGAGGTAAATAGCAAAGAACTGAAGCCACGAAAAGAGAAAAGGGGAAAGGAAATTTAATGTGATGAAAACTGTGTTTCTTAAATTACGTCTAGTCCTGCCGTAAATTACGTAAGTTATGTAAATTTTTATAGAGGCAAAATATCTGCTGTGGTTTTGCTTGTTACACGATTTTTCAGGCACTCTTTCTGTGTATCTTTTCAGTCAATTTTCCACAAGATTCTCTGGGTTTCGGAGGGATCACGGAGTAAAGAAGATTACCAACTGATTGTGTCTGCATGTCGGCATTTCCATACTAGACCCAGAGAAAAAATGTGAAGGCAAAGCACTTGGTCTTCCTGCCTTCATATAGAAGACGATTGGTTTTCTTTTCAACAGAGAGGCAACTGGTAAAAAACTACGTGCCAGGAAAGTGGAATCTGCTCCACAGATAGAACCTGAAGTTAACAACATAGAACAAATATAAGCTTGTTCATAACCATTCTGTCAAAGGAGCTTTAAGAATTATTTCTCATTTCAATATCAAAGCCTGTATTGTATCTTGGAGCTGAATATGCATGTAATTCATTTTATTCAAATAATACCTTCCATTTAAATTGCATTCACGATCGTCTCGATATTCGTATCTGTAGTCCTATCCGGCCATTAAGAAAGGATCATAGCGGTCTCCTTTTCACAATATATTATTATGTTTCCAAAAGTAACTGCGATTCAAAACTATTTATTCCTGAACGGTTCCTTCAACCAAAATAGGAAGTTATCCGGTCGATATCGCTCACAAAAATAAAGGAGACAGACTACACTGCTACACAGAATTTAATACACATGCGTATAATTTTGGTGATATAGTCTGAAACAAAGTATGTCCGTATTATAAAGCAACATTAAACCATTACTGAAACTTATCTAGGTAAATATTTATAATGTGAAATAGTGTTTGATAGTCCAAACAAGAATAAATGGAGAGCGACTTGGATATATAAAATTCAAAAGATTTTACAGGAAGCAGGTATGGGTTCATTGTGGTTAGAAAGAAGTAAAAACAAGAATTGAAGATATTGAAAAACAAGAATTGCGGGCTAATCTTAATAATAAAAGATCTCTGAAATTATATAAAACATTGAAAAATAATTCGGGCAGAGAAAAATATATTGACATCGGTGATAAAGTAGGAAGAGAAGGGTTTTTTTTTTAATTTTTCTTTTTTTTTTCTTTTTATAGAATTTCAATTTTTTAAAGAATTTGTTTTTTCTTTTAAAAAACTAATAAATTATCTCAGTCTGAATCTGATGCAAATCTTTTATCTCGAGGATTGCCTAAGTACTGCCTTAGACACTTGCAGACTCAAACCACGCAAGTATCTCAATACATGGATGATACCTTGTGGTATGGACAAATGATTTGAGCACTCTTACGGAATTGCTGCAACACTAACAATATGCAACTCGCTATGGAACTGGAACAAAGCCGTAAACTTATTGGATGTTCTTATCCAGCAAGGTCAACAAACAAACCCATGCACCGCTTAATCTATTGGAAGACCACCATTATAGACATCTCGCCGCACATTATTGAAGGAAAGCACAGTCAAAATATTGTTTAGCGAGGCACATACATTGATCCAAGGAAAAACTTCACTTACAGCAAGTTTTTAAAACAAGTGTTCACTCTAAAAAAATACAATTGCGGCATAATAGCAAAATACAAAATAAAAAAGGGTCATATGGGCTTGACTACCATTCATCTGAGGCACCACTGAGAATAAGTACAAGTATGGGATTAGCCTTCACTATAGCATGATTAAAAGTTGTGATCAGTCAGTACAGGACAAATTGATCCAGTGCTCAACCCAGGAATATACAAATCCCATATTGGCCACATGATGCATGGAAGACATCAGAAGCTCAACCAGCCTTTGTGCTACCTCAAAAGGCCATTGAACCAACCACTCTAATGACTGATGATATACAACTGTTTGTACCCTATGGGGATAACAAGTATTGCATTACCTATAGAAGTACTGCAAAGTACAATGGAACATTAGGACAAGGGCAGAAATCTGAAAATCTGGAGGCTATTACTAAGAAGGGAGACAATCTCAACTATTGGTCAGTCACCAGCCAATAGCAATGGACGTATGGTGCCCTCAGTGATTAGACAACCGCCATGCAATAGAACCACAGCCGAGCAGTATTTTCCACTTCCCCATACAGTAAGAGCGCTAGCTAGACAGTATGCCCTTTGTTATTGGTGTCTGGCATTTAAGCACTCTAAGCAATTCTGTCACCGCAATCTGTGCTGCCTTAGATACGGTGATTGGGTTGGCGTGGTTTAGAACAGGAGTAACATACTTAAAGGGTATAAGGAATGGATAGAGAAGTTGTCCAATGTGTGAAAAAGAAGATTAGTATTTGGCATTATATTTTTGATTGTCAAAAAACAAAATATTGGAGAGTTGAATTTCTTTTGCATAAGTGGGAAAACATGTCAAATGAAATAAGAGGCAAAAGAATCTTGAATCTAAGATCAGAAGTAAACATAGTAAAACTGGGAAAATTTATTGGCAAGGAAAGACAAAAATGACTTTGAAAGACAGGGAAGACTAATGAGAACAGCTAGGCAAGTTATAAAGGGAAACAAAGGGAAACAAACATAAAGATCCCAAGTTTTAAAATGCTCCATTATATACACAACCTGGGTTAATTATAATGGGGCATGGGAATATGCAACTCCAAAATAAGCAGTATATAAGATACTCTATTTATGGTATATTATATTACATATGTGTGAAGTTGTATATGCTATATATTGTAATAAGCAATAGGAAATAAACAAA
>CM060957.1:60542397-60567397 GCA_030765055.1 Mantis religiosa
ACACTGGAGAAATATCCGGAAGTCCAACATCAATGAGTGGACTGTCATGTAAAAAACAGTCCCTCGTCCACCTTAGACCCATTTTGTTATGTATCTATGCCTGGCATCATATATTATTCAATGGCACCTACTTTCAAAAATTGCTTCTTAGGGATTTTCCGTGCCGCATCTCCAAACACGCTATCCTCCTGGGTGGCCACTCTCAGCTGTTAACTTACACGCGATAGATCACGATTAAAGTGCGATGAGCTCTACATACAAAATAAATCTGATAACACCATTTCTGTCACATTATAACCTTTCGTTTCATCAGTTGGACATATTTTATCAGATCATACATTCTACAATTTTCCTTCTGGTAAACCCTATTCTATGCCCCAGTACTTTTAAGAAAAAATCGATTAAAGTGTAAAGAAAAGTGTAGCTAAAACAGAAGACATAAAAGTTGTTAATGTAATTAAATAAATTAAATTAGGCTCTCCCCGTGGCTCAGTCGGTAGAGCACCTAACTGCTATGCTAGGTGTCCCGGGTTCGATTCCCGGCGGTGGGGTGGGGATTTTTCTTCGTCTAAGATAATTCCTCGTCTTCCCCAGAGTCTGGAAGTAAGAATGAGAGTGCGAATGTGTGCGTGATGTAATGGTTAAAACCTACCGAACAAGAGTTAACACCTTCGATATGTTCCAAATGAGAATGGCCGCCGATATGACCATTGCAGTTAAAGGCGGGGTATAAATGGAACAACAACAAAAATGTAATTATTTTTCGAATCATTTACTAGGGTGCATGTAATTCCTAGTTTTGGTTGTTTTTGCCACTGGTAACATTAGAAGAAACACAGTAGGTAGTTCATCATTTTAGTAAAAATATACTTGTTAACTCTAAGCAATAAGTTTTTTTAGAAAAATATCCGACATTTAGTGCATTTGTGAAAAGACATAAAAAGTAAAACTCGAGAAAATACCACATTTCATATTTGAATTGGTTGCCATTTAAGCATTCCCAATGATTTTCAAACTCTCCACACGCAAAGAAAAATTTTTGTTTTAGTTTATTTTCTCAAAAATTACTCTAATTAATTTTATAAAACAGTGCTGTAAGATTCAGCGTTTTCTTTGAAGGTAATCATGGTCTGGGCATAGCTGTGACATTTTGGAATAATTCATTATTTAATAGTTCATATTATAAGCCTTACTTACAAAGGGTATAATTTTTGTTTACAATTAAACAAAGACCGGAAGGTTCTTCCTCAAGGTTGTGCACATTTTAAACACCCTGTATAAGTGGATATATGATGTTGTAATTGGTAGATAAAGTAATATTTATGGTACTAATGCGCACTTTTTTCTGAATTACACATGAGAACAACACGCACTTATAAGTCAAGAAATGTCAGAAGTTCTGATAGTGAATATACGATATAAAGGAGACCTCCGCAGCTCAGTCGGTAGAGCACCTGCCTGCCATGCTAGGGGTCCCGGATTCGATTCCCGGACGTAGGGGTGGGGATTTTTCTCCAGAAAAGATAATCCCTCATCTTCCAAAGAGTCTGGAAGTATGAATGAGAGTGCAAATGTGTGCGTGATCTAATGACGAAAACCCAATGAATACGAGTCAATACCTTCGGACCGAGCGGGATGGCTCTGGCGGTTTCGTCTGTGACCCGCATTCGGGAGGCCCGGGTTTCATTCCCGTGGCCGACCTACCAGACCCTTGCGTTTCTCCGGGTTTTTTCCCGGGTCGCTAGGCAAATGCTGAGTAGGTTAATTACATCGCCCGAAGTGCCTGTCCCTCCATTTCATCTCCATTATCATTTCATATCATCTCTCATCTGGTGGTCTCTTTCAGGGTAAAAGTGTCGGTGGGTGTCTCTGCGGTGCATGGCAGGATCATATGCTTTGAGGAAAACTACTTCCTCCTCCGGTTGGTCAGTTGACAGCCTCAGCTCCTCTGCTGGGACCATTTCCGGACCTTTGGGGCTCGGACCGTCTGCCCTGATACCATTAGAGCTCGGCTGCTGGGTTCGTTGCCGTGCCGCCGTAGGTGAGCGAGTTCGTTGTCCTGGCCTGTCGGGGGAAGTCTATATCCAAGTAAAATGTAGGGCCCCTGCCCTCTGTACTGTCGTGGCACCTTGGGTCGGCCACCCTCTGTCTCCTTCACCTCATCCTTCCTCCCGGGGGTGCCCCCACTTGGGGCTTAGGAACAATGGGCCCAGCATGGTGGCCTACATACCGAATCCCCTCCGTAATGAAATCCCAATTCAAATCCGCCGCCGATATGAAGAAATGGAAGAAATAAAAAGGGAGACCTGCGCGGTGGCTCATGCTTTGGTTCCCTGTCACGGAATGTGCCTGGGATAGATTCCACCCCTGGGATTGCGGATTTTAAGTATCAGATGGGTCGTTGCTAGGTAGTGGCTTTGTTTGCGTAAGCCAAACTTCCGGCTGGGGGTGACATTTCCACCCCGATTCGGTTGGATGATCGCCCATCCGTACATTGCGTATGTGGGCGTGAGGTCAGCATTCGGGTTGGCAGGCCTTGGTCCACTAGGGCTGTTACGCCAAGGGTTGACTTTGATAAATATAAAGCGAGGTTAACAGAATTGTAAGAAAGAGAAAGAAAGGAATAAGAAAAAATAGGACAGTAGAGGATTAAGAGAAAGTAGAAGGATGATGACAAGAAGAGAACAGTAAATAAAGCAATAAGAAGAAAAGGCACAAGACGATAAGCTGGTGTGTTTAAAGGGAAAGCATCTAAAAGCTGTGTGTTGCTTAAAAGCCTAGCAATATGCAGGCAAAGTCTCTTAGGGCCTTACGCAGCGTTAAGTTTCGAAGTAATATGAAAGATTGCGGCAGTCATGGTAATGAAAGGGTCAAAGAACTGCATGTATGTCGAGGCTTGCTTTGATTCCCCATTCTGATATTTTGCATAGTGCCGTAAAATTAAATTATCTGACAGACTGGATGTGGCAAGTAAAATAACAGGGTCTACAATCTCTAATAGAATTTCTGTTCGCCTATATTCAACGTTTACTACATTACGTCGAATGCCAGGTAATCACGAATTACCAAAGTTCAAAGAGGCATGTGCCTACAGTGTTTCAGGTAAGTTCGTGTTGTAGTGTCAATTATTATTATTGTTGAAAATAATTCTAAAAACGAGGAAACGAGTGTTAGCATAGACTGCCTTTAATTTTTTTATGAATTTTAACTACATCTGAAATATATAATAAATATCCTTAACGATGTTATACAAGATTTTGAGTAACGATGAATGAAAGGGGTGAAATGATGCTCAAATGAGTCCAGGGTCCATGTAACTTAGAATTACCTGACATTTTTCTTTCAAGATAAGGGAAACCCCCGGAAAAACCTTATCCAGGTAACTCGCCCTGACCGAGATTCGAACTCGTGACCTCTTGAACGTGAAGCAGACATGCTACCATCTACGCTACCGAGGCGGGCAAGTTCGTGTTAGTTTATAAATTTAATAAAAATTAAAAATCATTTTAAAATAAGAACTGAATTTTAACATCCTTTAATCATTAACAAATTCTAAATTCATAAAATCCTCGCTCAAAAAAAATCTAAATATATGGAACTGTGCCCGAAATGTGTCACCAAAGATATTTTTTAAGCTCGGATAAAATAGAAGTTATATCTACAGTTTTAAAAAAAATTATCCTAACAGTCAAACTGGGAGAATATTCTTACTCGTAATTTTAATATTCACAAGTTGACTTTAATATTTTATAATTAATTTTATAATTATGAGAAGCACGCAAATAATGGCAACTTTGTAGTTTCCTGTATTCTCAAAATTAACTTACAAGGTCCCATAAAATGGATTTTATATCTATTACCAAAAATGTTTGGGGAACTTACTCTAAATTGTCGGATAAATAAATTAGTGTAGTATTGAAAATTCAGGCATAGACAAGGCAATTTCTCGAAAATCTGGATTATTCACAACTTCTTAAACATCAGTTCATGAATTTATTTCTCTGCGACTTATATTTTAGTGGCATTGCAAAAAATATCTATATGTACACAGGCATGACTATTATTATTATTATTATTATTATTATTATTATTATTATTATTATTATTATTATTATTATTATTATTATTATTATTATTATTATTATTATTATTATTATTATTATTATTATCATCATCATCATCATCGTCATCATCAACAACATCACTATTCTCTAGTTCGGATCGCAATTATATTACTCCCTCAGTACCGTTTTCACCTTCACGTAACCAGCCTTTGATTCCTTCGAGTTGTTAGGCAACTAGCCCGGAAAACAATTCAAGAATGTAAAAACAATCAATGAAAGACGTTATAATCCTGTGTTTCCACCTTTATGAAATGGTTGCACTACATTTGTTATACAGCAAAGCAGATTGTAAACGTCTAAGAAAGACATTCAAAAAGTTATTAAGTTCTGTTAAACTACACAAAAGTTCGACATTTATAGAACTTTCCTCAATTCCGTTATAGCATTCAATAAAGCACTCCACTAGTGAAAACATAGATAGCTACATTGTAATTTTACCCTTCGACAGTTTGGGCACATTTTGGGAAGGTAAGTACCCGGCGAATAGGTTGGCTAATATAATACAGAGGTCGACACACCAGCAGAGGGTGTGGCTAGTTTTGTTGGTACCAACATAAATGTGTTTCATTATGGACCACAATTTATACACGTCAGTATATAATATTTTAAAAAGCATGCATTAAATTCACACTCCCAGTTCGTAACACAAACACTTGTACAGTATAGTATTCTGTATGCAAAACATATTTTCATTGAATTTAAACATGAATAACAATAATAATAAATATTATTATAATGATAAATCATTAATATAAATATATATATGATTACCATTAACATTAGTACACTTTGATATGTTCCCAGTTTAGCTAAAACGCCATATATTAACTCAGCAGCCCAATTAATTGGTACGAGAGCATAAAAATCAAAATCATGTTCTAATATTTTGAAAATTGTTTGGTAAAATTAAACAGGAAAAAGAAAAATTATCAAACCTAAATTGCACTTATATTAATTGATGGAAATTAATAATTTCTTCATACTAGCCGTATACAGGCTAAGGTTTCTGATAGTCAGCATGAAAAATTCAATGCCATGGACAGAAGATCTGTGGTTCAAATCCCGGCAATTGCATTGAATTTTTCATGTTGACTCTATCCATCAAAACCTAAATTGCACTGTTTTTCTTTCACATATATTATAATGCTTTACTCTGGTTTTAGAGATTTATAAACTGGTGTACAGGTATCTATGTTTTATACTGCATTGTGAAAGCTAATCCTGTACACGCAGTGGTGGTCCGACTCGATAGCATGTCTGCCTCACGTTCAAGAGGTCGAATATCGGCGAGGGTGAGTTATTTGGATATTTTTTTTTCTAACGTTTTCCTTCATCCTGATAGTTTTACCCTGAGCTCATTTTAGCATCATTTCACCCATTTCTTTCATCGTCCGATATGACTTAACTTTGAAGGATACAAATTAAAGAAGAAAGTCCAGTTCATACAGGTATTTGTCTCATGCATCAAAAAGAACAAGACGGGGCTGGTCGCGCCGAAGTAGCGAACGCCCCTAAAACAGAGAAACCTATATTTCTCTTGGGCTTCGCAGCGCTATTTCTGATATGAACGCCTTGGCCTTTTATGACCTAGATGTTTTGACATCGCCAATGACTTGATAAAGGCTTTTTATAACCGTACTTTGTTATATTGGCTGTGACGTATGGTTTCACGTTTGGAGATCGCAATGAACTTTTGCAAGAAACTAAAATTTCTAAACGATGTTGTATATATTAAACCATCTTCAATAGTTTATGGTAAAACGAACCATTTATACTAGAAAATATTCTTCACGCACAAAGCTGATCAAAGGAAAATTTGCAAAGGAGCTATACATAAGTTTTAAGGATAGAAAAATGACTATATTTAACATTAGTGCCAAATTTTAGAGAAAAGCTTACACTCATAAGTTAGTTACCTTTCTGCTTCAAAAACGCGTAGGAGCTGAGGATTTTGTGTGTGTGTGTGTGTGTGTGTGTGTGTGTGTGTGTGTGTGTGTGTGTGTGTGTGTTTGTGTATATAGTTTTGCAAAATTCACATTGCACATTCGTATTAGCATGTAATAATGAAAATGTTAATGCTATATAGGTATATATGCATTACATTTTATATTTATTTATTATCCAATTTTTTATTCTTATTTTACTCAAAGGTATATTAGGGATATAGTTTAAACATTTATGAATATAATATAATTTACAAAAACATAAAAAATTCAATATCAAGCTGACAAACAGTAAACATCTAGATCAATCCTTTAGCTTAAGAAATATTTTATTTAAGAAAGCCATGAAATATTGATAAGTTTTGTAATTCATCAGAATATGTGTAAGTGGTTTTGAAAATGTGTAACCTAAGGATTGAAGCAATAATACAAGTTCATATCTTTCAAAACATAAAAACGGGCAATCAAATAAAATCTAAGGGACATCTAGAAGATGATTTCCACAAATACAATCAGATGTGGATTTGATTTTGAATCGAAATAAGTAAGCTGAAAATTTGCCATATCCAGTTTATAATTGAGTGAGAACATAGTTGGGATTAACAAATTTACACTTATGTCTGTCATAAACTGTTGAGAAATATAATTTCTTAGTCAAAGCACCACAATCACTTTTAAACCAGTATTCATTCCAGTCGTTGATGATAATCTCCTTTAATGTTTTCTTCACAAAATAAATAGGGCATAGAGTGTAAATTTCTGGAAGGTTTCAGATCTATAAATTTACACTCTATACCCTATTTCATACTGAGGCAAACATTAAAGGAGATTATCATCAACGACTGGAATGAATACTGGTTAAAATGAAACATCAAAATACGTAACATCAAAATTGTAACTACGAAAATTCCATACAACATTTCAATTTATAAGACTGCATAAAATCTAAAATGTTGCCTATTTTGCAATTTGCATATCTCTCAAAACGTTATATTAATGACTACTTTCAAACAACTTAGGAAAACTTCAGTCAGATTTGAAGAGACGATTTATGCTAAGAATTTAGAATTTGAGATCCTTTCTTAAATTCTTGACGATATGTTCATATCATTACTACCTTTAAAAGGCTGTTGCATTTTAAAGGTGTTGTGAAAAATACTTTTAAGGTTATGTAAAAATAATTACCTTATAGTAGTTTCGGAGAAATAACTTATAGAAATTGCAATAAATTAAGGTATGAAATATGATTTAACATCCAAAAATGAAGCAAGCATGACACTTTAAAATCGTTTTTTCAGCGCTATTGCCGAAAGATTCAATGCAATTGGTTTAGGAGCCATTCACAAACAGACGTAAGCGCAAACGCAACTTGAACACGAAAGCTGGCAATCATATTACCTACTTTTTGTGAAAGGGACAATTCACAACAATTAACGTTAACAGAACGTCATGTTGCATTGAAAAATTCCAGAAAAGACACTGTCCTTTAACACAGCAAGCAAGGTGTGTTAAATTAAGTAATTTTACACAAATTCGTTCATAACTTGTTTTTCCAAATGTTTTATAAGGAAGTGTACAATTTTTATGATAAGTATGGAAATACATGTTAAACGAAACTGACGTTATAATTGTATGTTAGACGAAACGTAAAAGGTTTGAGTTATGGATGAGTAGAGCCAAACTAAAAAATTCAATGTCATAGCCAGGATTTAAACCACAGATCTCCTGATCTCCAACATGCCGACATGACATTAAATTCTGGTTCAAATCCCGGCTATGGCATTAATTTTTTTCAGTTTGGCTCTGCTCATCCAAACCTTAGCCTGTAACACGGCTGGTGTGAAAGAAATGATTCATTTCCAATTTGAGTTATGTTTTAATTGGACACTAGAAACTGAAGTAGGTATTGACTTCATTGAAATTAAAACATAAATCAACAGTTGAAAATTAATGTTTTAAAGTTTTGAATTAATTATAAGACATATTCAATATATTCTTGCAAACAAGGCAGGTGAAAAGACTATTTTCTCGAGAATATCTTTAATATACTCGTCACCAGGAAATCTTTAGGTCTTATTTTAATTATAAGTCAGTTTTGATAATCCCTCTTGCATACTAGTAATGCATAGGCGCTAAGTTGGAAGCTTAACTAGATCTGAAAATATCAGTGTCCTTCCCGGATCTTTGTATATCCGAACCCTTGCGGATTGAACAACCATGGCGTGATATAAATTTTGCACGAAAGAAATATTCATATTAATATATTCCAGTAAGCATTTGAAGCAAACTGATACATTAAAGACTGCATTTCTCAATTACGACTTGTTGGCAAAATTTACAATTCCGGACTTTACAGTTAACCTCCATTTAGGTTAACTTGTGCCTTAATAATTGTCACCACTAAGTTGAAAATGTACACCAGACTTATACTTATTCCTATGGTTCAAATAGTAAAAATACACATAGAGTGGCCTCAGAACTGACGACTGAATTACCACATCATAGTATTGAAGTTTTCAAGTTTGATTCAGTCTTCCAAAGTGAAGACATTGGTGGGTGGGTATGAAGATAGACAATAGGTAAGCTGATATAAATTTAATGCTTGCTAATACTAAGTTATTTGAAGCTCGTTGCGGACTATTTGCAGATGTAAAACTACTATTCGGAAGCGCGGTACAATATCAACTCCTGATATTCTTTTCTTTCCTTTTTTTAATTTACGTCCCTCAACGTTAAGTCATATCGGACAGTGAATGAATTGGGTAAAATGATGGTCCATAGAGCTTACAGTTACCCGACATTCGTCTTGAAGGATAAGAGAAAACCCCGGAAACAACCTTATTCAAGTAACTCACCCTGACCGAGGTCCGAACTCAAGACCTCTTGAACATGAGGCAGACACGCTACCATCTACGCTATCGAAGCGGGCTCAACTTTTGATGTATCAATACTCTGTTGCTGTGAGCCACTAAAATTCTAATCGTAAAATCTCGCGGCGACGGCAACTGCGTATAACAATGGGAGTTATTTCGCACATTTTACTACATCTTTATGCTGTTCCTTTAATTTTAATGGTTTCATTGTAAACAGTCACACTATTATTAATATCTATGTGCAAAGTATTATTTAATTATACTGCTCTGTTAAATTTTAAGCTCCTGTTTTCCTTTTCTTAATCTTTTCTTTAAATGTATTTGAGACAGAAAGGCTTCTGCAAATAATTTTGTGAGTAAGAAGATTTTGACGTTTTAAAAGTAGCATTTAAAACCTAATTTTCTTTGTTATAATACTTCCTTTAAGCGGAGAGATCATATCAGACGAGAATTAATAAAAATGGGAAAATGGGGGAAATTATGCCAAAATGAGTCCGGGATCCTTAGAGCTGAAACATAACTGGCATTCTTCATTCCAAGATAAGCCAAACCAGAGAAGCTTTACCCGAGTATCTCATCCATAACGTAATTCGAACTCGGGACCGTTAAATGTCAGCCACTCATGTTACCCACACAAAATGTAAATAGTCAAATTACTGATTTAGTTTATTACGAGGAAACTTCAAAGATTCGTTAAAATGTTAAGCGATATGTTTGTATTAAATTACATATCTGTGGTCCATATATATTTTAGACGATCTACTTAAGTGTGTTCATTTTACTACAGTAACTCAAGATTGCTGTAAAGATGTCAATATTAGTTCCTTATACTATTTTCAACATAATAGGATCGGGTAAATTTAAACTCAAATTCATTATGTTTTAATTGTTGCTAAAATTAAAGGTGCAGTGTACAAAACAAAACGTAAGCAACTGGAATACAAAAGTTTCAATTATTATTAGTACCTATACAACTTGGGAACCTGCAGTTATTTAACGATACTGCTCAGATCAAGAATATTCTGAGTTACAACAATATCCATAAAGATAGACTAAAGTTGAACGAAGGAAATTCACAGACGAATATGCAGAAAATCACAGTGTAATGGATACTTCTTTTTCTGTAATTTTCGTCCTCCAATGTTAAGTCATATCGAACAATAAGTGGAATGGGTGAAAAGATGCTCAAATGAGTCCAGGGTCCATACAGTTTAGAGTTACCCGACATTCGTGTTTAAAGATAAAGGAAAACCCCGGAGAAAGCTTATCCAGGTAACTCACCCTGACCGAGATTCGAACTCGGGACCTCTTGAACGTGAGGCAGACACCCCATCATATATACTACCGAGGCGTGCTGGAATGGCTACTTTAAGAAGTGATACTATAACGGTGACGTCAAACACTGGTTCAATTAGTGAACTGTACATAGTTTGTTTACTAAATGAAAGTCAGAAAAGAAGTAATCGAACAATGTACTATCTCTTAGTCTTCAGTACTATTAGACCATAGTTCTCTTGAACTGTAAATTTACTTTCAATATCTATGAGAAATTGCCTTCACTTTGTATGCCCTTTATCCTGTGTAGTTCAGAAAACGCTTCCTTTCTCTGCCAGTTAGCTAACATAGAGCATTGCACTTCATTCCAACTTTACCGCACATTAAACAATAGTTTCAAATAAGTGAGAATTACAAAGAAATGACTTGCTTAATAACAATTCTAGAATGAAGCAAAACAATTGCATCTTAGAAGTGTGAGTATTTACATGGATCCATTAATCTCAGAAAGCCTACGTGAAAATTGAATAAGTGACTGATACTGAAACTACTAACAAAGAATATCTCGAAAACAGTTTAATACAATAAATTTGATGTAGCAACTGACATATATTCTTGTTCTTTAACAATATCTACATGTTTTACGTATCTTTTATGGTTTACCAATTGTATAAAACTTGTGGAAAGATAGAGTCAGACCATATCCAGGATTTGAACCACGAATCTTCTGGTTGCCATCCAGCCGCTCTAACCCTTGAGCTGCTATGGCCAACGTGCCGATATGACATTAAATTCTCCAACTACTTTAAGCTCGGGCCTTAAAGTACTTACACCTTGTAAGTCGCCATTAAGGTAGTTGTCTCATGTGTTTATGAGAACTCCTAAGTGATTTACCGAAAAAAAACAAGTCAGTTGGAGAATTTAATGTCATATCGGCACGTTGGCTATAGTAGCTCATGGGATAGAGCGGCTGGAAGGCAACCAGAAGATCCGTGCTTCAAATCCCGGCTATGGCACTGAATTTTTCAGTCTGACTCTAGCTTTCTATACTTTGGCCTACACACGGCCAGTGTGAAAGAAAAATTAATTTCCATTAATTGACCTAATAGTGGTTAACTATAAAGCCCGAGCCTTAAAGTACTTACAGCACAGTAAGTCGCCATTAAGGTAGTTGTCTCATGTGTTTATGAGAACTCCTAAGTGATTTACCGGGAAAAAACAAGTGAGTTGGAGAATTTAATATCACATCGGCACGTTGGCCATAGTAGCTCAAGGGTTAGAGCGGCTGGAAGGCAATCAGAAAATTCGTGGTTCAAATCCCGGCTATGGCACTGAATTTTTCAGTCTTACTCTATCTTTCCATACTTTAGCGAACACACGGCAAGTGTGAATGAACTATTAATTTCCATGTATTAAACTTACATAGAATGAATAGGAAATTGATAGGCAATTTAGTATGCACATTGTATTTGTCATTCAAAGGTCTTAAAATGTATTATTACTCACATAAAAATATAGTTTAATGTATTATAAATATTTCACATTAAAATACATAAATTCGTATTAGCTCTAATTATTCTGAATAGTCAAAACAGTTTAAACTATATTTTGATAAAATAAAAATTAAGGAACAGTTTCCACGCAGTGAGTGTTTTGGGATGGCGATTTGGGAGACAGTTAAATTTGGTTCTTCATCGGTCTTTTGTTTTTTGGTTATGGTGTTCACACACAGAACTTTTAAGCGCTTGTTTTTAATGCAAGGCGTCTCGAAACCTACTGGTGAGATTTGGTGTTGAATTTTTGGTTGGAAGTAATACTTTCTCTACTTCCTATAGGTTAAGTATCAAAAAAGTAAGAAACTCGACACCATATCATTATACATTGTAGAATAATTTCCTTTAAAACGATACTGTGTGTGTGGGATGCAGGAGCTCGAGCATGAAACATGATAAACCGAATTTTATACCTAAACCAGGCAACCTTAAGAATAAAAAGGTAATTAATTGAAGCAGTTCCTCCAGAACGCATACAGGAAAAGTTTTACATACTCTTATTTTCTCAAAGTGTATTTTATTTTATATTTTGAAATGTTAAATCAAATACATACCCCGAGATTCATAAAAATACCCTTATTGAAAACTGTATGTAATTGTGATTGTTTAGGTGATACACAATCATTTCTGCAGCTTAATGAATATAATTTACATCAAGCAAAGGTTTTTGGCATTGACGAAGTTAATTCGTTGGCATTGGTATAAATCTTCCAATATTTTAAAAATTGCTTCATCTTTGCACTATTTCTATGCACCCTAACAAGGATTAAGTAACAATAACTAGCATATAATTATACAATTATCGATTTCTTATTAAATTTTGGGGCCTATCTCAACCTATATAATTATGTACGATGCTTTACAATAATTTATATCTAAAATCGTAGGCACAACTGATCTTAAAATGTAATTAACAGGAAAAGGACAGCTAGCAATGAGATGGTTAGATATTAGAATTTTTCCTTCTTCGTTTTTCTTTTCTTTTCTTCGCGGCACTTGTTTCATCCAAATAGCTATTGTTTTCTATTAGCTAGTAAATATTGTAAGTAGAACATCTACCGAAAATATAACAGTACAATAAACTGGCATTTTAAAAATGTGACCATTAGTTATAATTTTAAATTATAATGGGTGTAGCACAATTCCTCCGTTGTTGTGGGTTTCGATGCCCAAAAGTTGTGGCAACATATATATCAAGATTTGTGCTGGTATCTCGCTTCCCGTCGTTGGTCTTACTTCGTCGATCTTACCTTCGTCCAAAATATTATGACTTGATGAAGAAGATGTTCCCCAAAGTTATCAGGAAAATCCTTAATTATGCTTTGGATAGCTTTTAATATTCTTCTATTATATTCTTACTTACGAGCAATGAAAACTCTAAGTTACAAGGGTGGTAACGAGTGAAGAAATCATTAAGATTGTTTTAATTTGAAATTATATAAGAAATAAATCTTTTGTTTATTTCTTTTAACACCAAATCGATTACAATTATTATCACAAAACGTTATACTGTGATCGGAATCAATCTAATACTTCAAATTGAACTAAGACTTAAATATTTTCGAGAAATTTAAGAAGCGTCAGAATCTCTACGGCGTTCCAGAAAGAAAGTCGAATTTTCTTTCAGTTTCTACACCAAGATTATTTAATCCTTAATTACTATAGCTACCCATATATTACTTTTATATGATTGGCCGATTTACCATTACGTAATACAATTATTACTAACGGTCAATCACAAAATTACATATATTTTTACACATTTTTTGTTTCTTATAAATATATAAATTTTTCAAACCCTTTTTAAATATAAATCAAAAAGCTGTTACTCAGGGAGGTCATGGGCTGTATTAGCGTATTATAAAGAATTATTTATATATTAGTTCTAAAGTTTAAAAATCGACACAGCTGTTTCTTAAAGCAAATACCATATATTTTTGATCTGCATGTAAAAGTGGGGAAAATATGTTTTTGATAAACAGAAAGTAGTTTAGTTCAGAGTTGTATGATTGTCATTCTCTCCTAATATGATAATTTAACGGACGGAATGGTAATGCATTCGACTTCTCTATCTAATTCTACTTTTGTAAACAAGGATGGACACGCATAGACAGCTGTCATAGGCCCAGGCATAAATAATGGTTCTGTACAGGTCCTGCAAGTGAGCATATTAAACAGACGGTTTCTAAATATATTTCATAGTTCCTGAGTATACTTTTTAAACGCCAAAAATACATAACTGTCTTGCATATCGCTAAATCTGTGAAGCTTAAACTGTATGTATACGCTTTGAGAGTATTTAAGGAAAGAGACACGATACCTGGAAGTAGGGGACGATCTTGCAGAGTGCGTTGCCCATGAACCAAGTCTCCGTGACATCCCAGATCACCGTAGGGGGTAGGCAGAAGAGAATCACCATGAAGTCCGCAACGGCCAAGTTGACGATGAAGTAGTTGGTGACGGTACGCATACTGTGATTTCTATACACCGCCACGCAGACCAAGGCGTTACCCACGAGTCCGGCCACGAAGACTATACTGTGCAGGGCTATCAGAACCCATTCATACGTGGTAGGGAATATGTGCTCTTCTATCATAAGAATGTAGTCCTCATCAGGTATGCAATATTCATTGGTACAGTTGTTCGATTCATCATAGTCGTCCAGAAGATCTGTTGTAGCATTGGAAAAGAAACTGCCGTTGCCAACCAACTCCTGCAACGGGAATGTAATGTTATCGGCTTCTAGACTGATTAACAAGGAGGAATTGTCGAGCGCTGCTGATGAAGACGTAAAGGAGTCAGCTAACGAGGAGTCTTCTATGGAGGTAGATAACATTGTCCTGGATGGTTCTGTCAATAAGGTGGATGTAAGATTATGTATCATCCTGCTCAAGACCCTTCACACTTTCAAGGCTGTGGTATTCTGAGATAGCACGCTGAAATTCTTAGAGGATCATCAGTCCTTCCCTACCACAGTTCATAATTGTCAGTGAGTGTCTACGGATAACGACCATTATAATAAATTCCACGAAGAAAACAGCACCAACACATATTATTTATCATAAAAACATTTAGCTGAGACATATTCATTTTGTCTCATTTTACAGCAAGCTACAGCACTACTGAATACGTTTTAGACCTCGCTACGCCAATGTTTTTGTTACAGATAACACATAAAGTTCCTAAGTTTGGATCTATAGAATCAGTTACATTTATTATATTTTTAAAGACAAAAATATAGTTATTCACGTTTAACTGTACAGTAGGGAGCACACTTTCAAAGTTTTTTTAGGGCTTCATAGAGGAAAGCATTCGTAGAAAAAAAGGAATCACTAAAAATGAGTGTGATTTGTACGAAAAAGACAGCACAGATATCGAGAGGTATATTTCATGTTAGTCTCCGTAAGGTTCTCGCGGACGACGCTACTCGACGTTACGCGGCCCTTGGTGGTGGAGCTACTGAGCGCCCGAGAGCTGCCGGAGAACTGACGGCCTTCTCACTGCTACACGTCCACTGTGGATGCGCGCATGCTTAGGGCTGCTTCTTTCATTTACCTTATTAAGGTACCACATGAATGAATCGCTCTAGCACTTCGGCCGGTAGGCAGACAAAACTGACAAGTAACCTTTCCACTATACACTATACTGTGAAAAACATTTCTATAATTTATGTAAAAGCTAATATGTAATTAGTAAGAAAATTACACAATGTTTGCAAAGTTAAATTTTTAAATTTGTTTTCACTTTCCTTAAAACGTATGCATTCTGAAAAGCATTTGGCTTCATAGTGAACCTTCCTTTATAAATCTTAATACATAGAAAATATTTTAAAAAACATTACTGTCTATATTGTTTTTAAAAGTATTTTCAATGTATAATTACCCTACATGCATTACACATTTTAAACAGTCCTATTGGTGAATTTTATAAAATTTTGAGATTATAATTTTAATTTTTATCTGCAATTGCGTATGTTAACAGGGACACTGGTATAAAAATTAACTTGTCCATATTTCGGTCTTTTTAACAAACTTTTAAGGATTAACCCAAAATGCTTGTCATGAAACGTGATACGAGATTAGGTAACTGAAGAAATATAAAACAAAAAAATGTATTTTGAAATTGTAGGTGTATCATTTCTGAAAGATGTGCCTCTCTAAGAACAAACAATCCTTTGTAGGTTTCATTTCTTATTGGATGCACTTTTAGCAGATTTCATTAGTAGCTTAAAAATTGCATCATAAGAAACATTTTACGTGTTAGCCAATGTCAAAATACTTAAAAAGAAGAAAGCTCAATTTAAATGTGCAGAATATGCATGCCCTCCTCAGTAGCGTGGTGGTAGCATGTCTGCCTCACGTTCAAGAGGTCCCGAGTTCGAATCTCGGTCAGTGTGAGTTACCCGAATAAGTTTTTTCCAGGTTTTTCCCTTATCCTGAAAAGCAAATGTCGGGTAACTCTAAGCTCTATGAACTCTGGGCTCATTTAAGCATCATTTCACCTATTCCATTCATCGCCGATATGACTTAACGTTGGAGAACGTAAAATACAAAAAAAAAATGCATGTGAACCATAGTAAATGGTAAATGGATTGTTGCATTACGAGTTCAATTTTACATTTATCATAAAAGTAGTTAAAATACAAAATATGAGTTTACCTAACCTGAATACTATTTCATTTTATGGGATCAAAACTAAAAGCTAATGTGTTACATTCAGATTAAATTCTATATACAGTATCCTATTGTTTTATAACGGTTCTAGAAAAGCTATTATCCCATTCCTTCTTCTTAAGTAAAGGGTAAAGGATATACAATAATGGGGGACACCTCGCGTACTACAACTTCCTCACAGAACTACTGTGACTAACACCCTTCCAGGAGGAAAGGGTGAAGTGAGAGAACTATCCGAGGGTGGCAAGACACAGACCCAACAGACGTGTGATGGTCCCTGACAAGCTTGCAAAGGACATAGTTTCTCTATACATTTCACTGTTGGTAACAAAAAAACGAATAGGTCACTACATCTTCCCTAACCACAACAAACAACCAAATAGCAATATATTAAGCAAGTTGTGAAAGTAATGACAAAGTCAAACCAAGAATAATGTAAGCCTAGGAAACTCTAATGCCACGAAAAGTTATTTAAAATAAAATTGAAAATGTAAGAGAATATCTGAAATAAGGCCCTTTGGCTGCGTATTTCTTATGGTTTACTAGCTATACAAAGATATCAAATCCCTTTTGAATGAAGAGCTCTTCTCAGTCTATTTTCAAAAAATTCAAGATAAATTTTATATAGCAAATATAATAAGTGGATATCTTCATAAACACATATCATGTGAAAAATGAAATGTGTAGTGGTTAAAGCCCGCTTTTGCTACATACGGCACCGCAGGCGATGACACTGATGATACATGAGATGAAGATGGAGCACAGGTGGAATGAGATGGCGGGGGAAACCGGAGATCCCGGGGAACACCCGCCCCAGCGCCGTGTTGTCCACCACAAATCTCACTTTGCGGTCACCTGGGATCGAACCCGGGCCGCCTTGGTGAGAGCCAAGCGGTCTAACCACTGGGCCACGGCGCGGCCCATATCATGTGAAGATATGTCACATAAAAGAACATATATTAAACATAAGATACTTCATTAAAAGACAGTTTTAAAAAACATCAAAAAAGAACTCGTCTTTTACTCTAACAAGGAAAGCTTTTGGGCCCGAACAAACATATTTGTAATAAAGTTTGGTTACAGGACCATTACTTACCTCTCAATGTGTGGGTGGGTGTCGTTTTTCTGCAAAACCCTGCAATCATGCTCTACATATCACGATAGATATCATTGTAGATGCCATATGCAATGCAGATATATATATATATATATATATATATATATATATATATATATATATATTTATATATATATAAATGTAAATGGGGACTTTCAATAAAATCCTCACAACAAAACGTACAGTGAGGAAAAGCAAGTTGATCGCATTTCATATGTGCACATTCTATAATATCAGTGTTGAACGCCACATCATTACACTGTTAAAGCTGTCCACTGGTTCACCAACATCGTAGCAAGCGTTCTGCCACGCGTAACGATGCATTAGTCTATTACGAGGGCCGTTCAATAAAGAATGATCACAATTTTTTTTTTTTTTTTTTTTTTTTTTTTTTTTTTTTTTTTTTTTGACAACGTACCTTTACTCATCCTCATAATTTTGATGGTCCTTCTCAAAATAGTCTCCCCTGAATGAGATGCACTTGTCCCAGCGTTTCTGCCAGTCTTCAAAGACATGCTGGAAACCATTTTTGAGATATTCTTCAAAATCACCTCTGCAGCCTTCACCACTGCTTCTGATGATGAACAATGCCTCCCAAGAAGGCGTTTTTTTTTTCAAGTTAGGGAATAAAACAGAATCACATGGGGCTAAATCCGGACTATAGGGATATGAGGGATGCACTTCACGTTGAGTTTTGCAAGATATTCAGCAAAAACATTGACAATATGCGGCCGCGCATTACTGTGTTGCAGCATCCAGCCTGCTTCATGGAAATGTGGCACCCAATGAAATGCTCAGTATTTCAGAAAGTTATCTTAAGGTAATTCGCCAATCATCTCTCACAATGACAGCAGCAGTGTTGATGTTTTCTTCCTTAAGAGCAGTAACCTGAGCACTGGTTCCACCATCCTTTGAAATTGACTGTCTCCCCTATTTAAACATTTTAAAACATTTTCGAGCTGTACTATAGGGAAGAACAAACTTTCCATAGGCCTCCTGTAACATTGTATAGGCCTCAACTGAAGATTTGTTGAGACGAAAGCAGAATTTCAAAGCCGCACATTGTTCCTCGCGTGTTACCTCCATTGCAGCCGTAGGAAAAACTGAACATGTCTGAACTTGCCTGGTTCTCACAGGCGGAAACCAGGAGTAGCAACAATGAAAGTACTACGGCTTGTTTGTTGTACATTAAGCTAACAGAATATAAAAAGGTAGAATTTTAGTGCGAAAAATTATGACCGTAAAAAAATTATGATCATTCTTTTTTGAACAGCCCTCGTATATACTCCTGCAGATAACTGACTGTAAATGACAGAATGCAAATTTATGATAAAAAAGAAACCTGTGATGCAATTTTGGCTACATAATACTGGGACGTAGTTTAATAAAGTCTGTTATTATTTTGCCATATATTTTATATTTCCTGAAGAAATGCACATTCAGAGATTGTGCATAATTTGTAGTTTTAGGCAGAATGATCTTTAAATCCACATCTTTACCGCCAGATGCTTCAGTAGTACTTGTTCATCTTTACGTCCAGTCAGGAGTCACAAAGTACTAATGAATTTCTCGACAAATTTGGATTCAAAACTGACGGGAAAAAAAAAAAACTTTTTCAGATGTTGCCCATGCTTGCATCTACGAAGACATTTGGAGGGCACCGAGTTTCTATTTCCCTTGACACACGGTGTCCAAACTTTCCACTAGCAATGAGGCATAACACACGCAGAGGCCTCTAATGGATGACTGCAGAGTTTTGCAGATACTTGCTGCTTCTGGGCACATAAAATAACACATCAAATGGCTTATGTATAACTCCAACCTCATCTTCTGCCGTATATTATCCTTCCTTACAAAATACTCCACTGCCAGTAGGGGGCCCAGCCCTGATCTGGCTTGAGAACGAAGATCTGACAACCAGATCTTCAATGACCAGTCGGGATGGTGTACTAGTGCAACTAAGGGACCTGTAAATTATATCTCACACGATTTTGGTGTATATATGATTGTTCGAACCCTAACCTTGTAAGGTTAGTTTGGAGTCTTACTTGAAACTCTTCCCTACCACTCGAGAGTTGAAAATGTGTACTTAAATCAGCTACGTAACGGAAAGTTTTCAGATTTCTAATAATTTCAGAATAAAACATATGAAAATATTTTATAGAGTAAGTAATGAAAATGTAGCAAAAGTTGTGTTAATGATTCAATGGAATGACTGCACAATGGAATTCCTTATAGTTTAAATATGCGGATGTATCACAGTCTTTGCCTTACATAACAGCTGCAATTAAGCTTAATGGTTTTATGACTTCACAACATAAAACGCACAAAATGTATTGTTTGAGAAGTATTTTACTCGTATGCTTTTTATCCTCCACCAATCTGTGAAACGTCCTTCCAACTTAGTGCTCTGGTACTATTAACTTATTGTATTAGATAAATACACTCCACACTTAAGGAGCTAAAGCTTTTAGAATTTAATTTCATTAACAGGCCTTTTATATAGCCGTATTCTGCCTTAATTTAAGTTTTTCTCTTTACTACTCTTCAAAACTTTTCATTACATACACCAACCAGCAAAGTTTAAACGGAAACTGCTTTTATTTGTCTTACCTGGGAAAATATATTTTCCCTTTTGCGAGGCATGCAAAAACAACGGAGCTTTCCTGTAGATAGCTTGAATGGTTTGTATTTAAATGCTTTTTAGTTTGCCTTTTATTGCTTTCTTGCGTTTCTATAATAAAATTTTAAGAGCGGTCATTTCCGCCAGCTGTTTCGTGAAGCGTACAACTCTTGCCAACAGTCACTTGTCAACACGTACACCATATTCTGACCTTACTTACTAATTATTTTCTTTGTAACAGATACAGAAAGAGTAAAAATAAACAACTGCAGTTATAGTATTCCATCTTCTCAGACACTTTTCAGGGCGTGGCGGTTATTTCGTGTTTTTCAAATATTTAAGAATTTTTTCTGGAAAAAGTAATTTGTACAAAATAGAAAATGTGAAACTGGGTAGGCCACGGAATGATACAACGCAATTTATTATTATTTATTATCCAATTTTTATTCCTATTTTACCCAAAGGTATATTAGGAATATAGGTTACAAATTTATGAATATAATACAATTTACAAAAACATAACAAATTCAATATCAAGCTAACAAACAGTAACCATCAAATGAATCATTTAGCTTAAGAAATATTTTGTTTAAGAATGCCATGAAATATTGATAAGTTTTGTAATTTATCAGAATATGTGTAAGTGGTTTTGAGAAAGTGTAACCTAAGGATTGAAGCAATAATTCAAGTTCGTATCTTTCAAAACAAAAAAACGGGCAATCAAATAAAATGTGAGGGACATCTTGAAGATGATTTCCACAAATACAATCAGATGTGGATTCGATTTTGAATCGAAATAATTAAGCTGAAAATTTGCCATGTCCAGTTTAGAATTGAGTGAGAACATAGGATTAACGAATTTACATTTATATCTGTCAGAAACTGTTGAGAAACATAAATCATTATTCATAGCACCACAATCACTTTTAACCAGTATTCATTGCAGTCGTTGATGATAATCTCCTTTAATGTTTGCCTCACATAAGAAATAGGGCATAGAGTGTAAATTTCTGGAAGATTTGAAGTCGCAGCTCTCTTTGCAAGCTCATGTGCACATTCATTTCCGGCAATCTCCTTGTGCCCTCTGACCCATTTAATACACAGATGAGAACTACATAATAATTGACTTATTATCTCAGCTGCACTAGGACTGCTGGTTTTGGTATCTTTCAAAGCTGCAATTGCTGCTTGTGAGGCACCGTAAAGCCGAGCGGTACATTGTAAGTTGTTGCACCATTTCACTGCTTCACGAATTGCTAATATTTCAGCTTGAAATACTGAACCTTCCTTGGCAAGTCTGAACATGGAAGAATGGCATTCTATGGAGCAAGAGAATACCACAAATGCACATCCTACTTTAGCATTTTTACTAAACCCTTCAGCTATCCCAGAGTCATCTGTGTAAATGGGGTACTGGTGGTATTCTGCTGCACAATCTTCAAGAAGACTAGAGACACAGGTGGCTGGATGAGAAGCTTGTTTAACTGGTTGTTCAAGTTGCAGGTGTGAAATATGTTGTGGCAAAGCTCGGCCATTTCTAATGGTGATATTTGCCTTATATACACCAGTAAAAAAGATGGGTTCAATATTAGCAATAATGAGTGCTGCTGGAGTGGAGATGGTGAGGTATCCTCGGATGATTCTTAAGATGTATCCACTCTGTACCTGTAATAATTTTGTCTGTGCCATCAACGCAAGTTGAATATTACATAATAGTGTTGCTATTGATAATTACAATAATGCAATTACATAGTGTGGTGACGTGGAGCAATAAAAGAAAAGTAATTTAGTTGTTCTAGTAACATCGTGTGCAGAGAAACAGAATATTCAGATAGCTTAGCGTCACTAGGCAAACAACGGTCATGAGAGTAAGACGTGTTTTTGGTATCGGTCTGCAGGTTTGTAGAAAAACATTTTAGCTGTAAATGAATTTGTGTTACATTAGTGGCGTGAGCCAGAAACTTAAATTTCATCAATGCAGCAACAATAATTGGTGAAAGGATAGAATCTACGTCACTTAAAATTGTAGCAGAGTTTACTAATGGTTTTGCGAAATAAATTCCACAATATTTAATGGAGAAGAATCGTTTATTTTCCAATAATTACAGCATAAAATACCTTCACTCCGATACTGCAAACTGAGATAAGACTCTTTGCTCCAGAGCGTCAACGCATCTACGAGAATTCTACCAGATCGTCACCAAAGATGAGAATAATTAATCATCTTTTGCACATTTCCCGTTTCAAAATGATCGCCACAACACGGGGCTTCTAGAACGTCGATTTCTACCATCACGCATTTTGCAACTGGCAATAATTTTCCCGTTAATGACAAAGTGCGCATCTCTGCTATATTATTCCATTATTGGTGGCATTCTCTCTCTCTCTCCCCCACTCTCTTACTTTCTCTCTGTTTCTGTGTTTCCAGACTTTCATTCATCTTAAAAATGCCTTTTAAAGAAACTGATGAACATAATCTTCATTTTCTTCTCGCTACGCCACAAGGGTAAAACATAATAGATAAACGACTAAGTGTTTAATTTGAGCTCAATAAAAACGATTAAAAAAGAAAATATAAAATGTAAAGAAAGGTTTCATTAATGGGCTAGAAATAACAGATCTGAACCGAAAAGAAACGAAATAATATTTTTCGATAGTTTATTTTTAATCAATTTTTGAAACCTTTCTGGTAATTATCAATACTTTTCGGGGCTTGCACCGTAGCTGCACCTGCTTGCTGTGCGAGGGGTCCCAGGTTGGATTCCGGGCTGGAGTGGGGATTTTCTACGACCAAGATAATTCCTTATCTTCTCCAGAGTCTGAAAGTATGAATGAAAGTGCTAATGTGTGCGTGATATAATGATTAAAACCCAACGAATACGAGTTAATACCTTCGATATGTTCCAAAGGAGAATGGCCGCCGATATGACCATTGCAGGCAAATGGACAAATAAAAGAAAATTTTCGAATATGTGTTTTAGCATAGCATATATTTTTAGAAGCTCTGCCATAAGTAGCTGTTTTTGGAGATAAATTTATGTGTATTAAAAATGGGTTGTGATAATCTCTTAGTGGATATCCACAATTCTTAAAGAAAAGTACAAGATGTTTCCGAATCGGCGATCGCTTTACCGGAATAGGTAACCCACGTGACATATATAATGCGAGGGTATCTACAAGGGCAGCTTTCACAAGGTGAGACTGACCTCCCTCTCAAGACCAGGGAGTTACCGAGTTGTCCCCGAAGGGCGTCCGGCCCCTCCATGGTACTTTTCATAGGGCAAGACCTAGTGACTAACAAGGCTCCCCATCTGATCCAAAAGCACAAGACGGGATGGATGGATACTCTACTTACGCACGCCAACACCAAAGGGGCAGGCTACCGATCAGGCTCTGTGGGGCCACCTGGTGATCTAGCATACCTTCTACTAGCTATCTGGCTAGTACGCGGGAATATATGGCTTCCCTTTTTATATAGAGGACTTTTTATACATTTTTTTCTTATTTAACCGTATTTTTATTGTTTCCGTTTAATTTATTATCTGTTTCCTATAGTTTCACACATACACACTATACACATAAACACCCATGCCCAAGTAGGGACTCGAACCTGGGAACCTCTACGCGGTGGAACGCCAGAGACATACGTTCTAGCGACCATGGCTACGAGGGCCGGCGCCTCAACCCCGTCCGGAGGCATACCTGATCTGCCACCACAACTGCCCTCTCGAGTCCAACCCAATCCGAACAACTCCCCTACGGGAGGGGCTCGGCAGTTCGGCCCGAGGTTCCTCTAGTAACGTCAGAGGTACCACGAGTGCCAGGGTTCCGCAGCGCCCGCACGACGGCAGCTGAAGGGGACGGTCATCAACCCACGTGACAATATGAGGGAAGTCAGATAGAAAAAGCAGACCAGGAGGAATACGGTAATAACGGAGGGGGATAGCTGAAGCGGTTTCGTCTGTAGCCCACATTTGGGAGACCCGGGTTCTATTCTCGTAGCCGATCTACTTCACCCATGGTTTTCCCCGGGCCGCCAGCGAATGCTGCATAGGTTAGTAACATCTTCCAAATTTCCTGTCCTCCCATTTCATCTCCATTATCATTTCACAGCATTTCTCCTCTGGTGGTCTTTTTCGGGTCAAGAGTGTCATCAGGTGGCTCGACGGTACATGGCTTCCTACGGTAAGACGGTCTCCAGTCTCCAGCCCGATCTGGTGGGGCCGTTTCGGACCGCAGTCGGGTCAAGACTGGTCACAGTACCGAATACTCTCCGTAGTAATCCAATCCAATACTGTAATAAAACAAGTGAAATCGTGTAAACACCTGAATTGCAGCTCAAGTTAAAGGTAAAATATATATGCAATTGCAAACACTACCAGTATAAAAGTATTTTGTGTAATGGCAATAAGCAGGAAAAAACAAATGTAAATCAACAGGTAATTAGGTAATTGAATTCGTTTTTCAGATTGTTGTGGGACTTACATTCCAACATTTATTTGGGAGTTATATCTTTGAAACAATGAATATTTATTATGAAGACAAAGAACTCAGCCTGTTCATAGCCAACCATTTTGTAGCAGCAACTTTCATATAAGCATCACAGTAATAAGATAGACCTATGGCCCAAACAGAGAGTTGCAGGACGATTATTTCTTGTTGAATATTTGTAGGTACTGGGTGTTCAGGTACATCAGATTCAAAATGCCGAGTGATGGAATGGTGTGAATTTATCTTAGGAGAATCTGTAATTGCTAGCTGATATGATTTAAAGAATGTGACCAGAAGCCGGACTTTTAGTGCCTGAGAGAACCGTCTA
>CM060957.1:60572397-60652226 GCA_030765055.1 Mantis religiosa
TCTCATAAACACATGGGACAACTACCTTAATGGCGACTTACAACGTGTAAGTACTTTAAGACCCGGGCTTTATAGTTAACCACTATTAGGTCAATTAATGGAAATTAATTGTTCTTTCACACTCGCCGTGTGTAGGCTAAAGTATGGAAAGATGAATATGTAGTAGCTCAAAGGTTAGAGCAGCTGAACGGCAACCAGAAGATCCGTGGTTCAAATACCGGATATTGCATTGAATTTTTCAGTCTGGCTCAATCTTTCCATACTTTAGCCTCACACGGCCAGTGTGAAAGAACAATTAATTTCCATAATTGACCTAATAGTGATTAACTATAAAGCCCGGGCCTTAAAGTACTTTACATGCTGTACGTCGCCATTAAGGTAATTGTCTCAGGTGTTTATGAGAACTCCTAAGTGGTTTTCCGGGAAAACACGAATCAGTTGAAGAATTCAGAGTCGTGTCGGCACGTTGGCCATAGTACCTCAAGGATTAGAGCGGCTGAGTGGCAACCAGAAGATTTGTGGTTCAAATCCCGGCTATGGCATTGAATTTTTCAGTCTGACTCTATCTTTCCATCCATAAAATTTATTTAAAACAAATTCAACTACATTCATTTTGCAAAAAGAAAATGGATATGTACAAAATTTTATAACATTGCATTTTGAGTAAAATGATTTTGATGTATTCCGTTCACCACCCACATGACTTTGGAGCTTTTGTAGTTTTCCCTGGTTGGAGGGCGAGTGCCTTGGTATTTCCAACAGAAACTAGAGGGCTGCTTAATCGACGTATCGTTGACTGCATCTCTATGCAGCTCCAGCCATGGCCCGGGGCTTTGAATCTGGAATTTTAGTAACTTCCGCGTCTCTCTGTAACCAGGCTGCGGCCTGTTGCCGCAATGGATATATATCGATCTAAGAGGCTGTTTGTATAACATATAATACTGGATTTCTAAATCTTGGTGCCGATTTCACTAACGGATGTTAAATTTCGCCACAATGTTACAGTAATTTAACATTGCAATTAATCTAAATTTAGTTTCATTAAGCAATGTTAGCTCTAGCATTGTGTTAAATGTAGCAACAAAAGCATTGCGGTAATACAAAGAACGTAAATAACAGCGGCTAGTGTCACTTTCGAACAGGTAAATGTATTATGGTTGTCACGATCTACTAAATCCAACAAATTGTACAAGGTTTCTAGTTATTTTGTAATCACTGCCTAATTTCCAGTAAGAGTTCAACTTCATTTTTTTTTCGTCCTTGTTTCAATGCTTAAAAATTCGCCTGGTCATAGCTTTTAAAAGGAACTTTGGCCCGCCTCGGTAGTGCAGATAGTAGCGGGTTTGCCTCACGTTCAAGATGTCCTGAGTTCGAAACTCGGTTAGGGTGAGTTACCTGGATAATGTTTCTTACAGGGTTTTTCCCTTATCCTAGTGGACGAATGTCAGGTAACTGTAAGCTCCATGGACCCCGGACTCATTTGAGTATCATTTCACCAATTTCATTCATCGTCCGATATGACATAAAGTTAGAGGACTAAATTACAAACAAATAAAAAAGGAACTTTTAAAGCGATAAAGGTCAGGTTAAAGTGACCATGGGCAGAGTTCAAGAGGAAATACAATAGAGGTTGAAACATTTCCTCCCTATTCCTGAAACCGTTTCTCTTTTCTATTGTGTGAGTGTTAATTCTCCTGATATCTTATGTTTATAGCACTTTCCATGTAATGGTAGGAAACACTGTTGCAATTTCCGAAGCCACCGTTTGTGGTATTGTCTGCAAGGTTTTCCGAAGCAATTGCTTCAAGAAGCGAAAAATATTTTATTGGTGTTTCCTTGATTCTTAGTCAGTGATAGTATATGTCCGTCCATTTTAGTGAACGCCAGTTTAAATCGTTCAAAACGTCTTCGCACCTGGTCTACTTTCTGCTGCTTTCCGTTAGCTCAAAGTTGCTGCAATTCCTTATGGAACCTGAGAGGAACAAGTGTGTTGCACTTAAATCCCTCAGCAAACTTCTCCTAGGCAGCATCCTCCTCCTTTTTATTTAAGTCCATCGGTCTTTTGAGTATTTGACAATTCCTCCACACTTAGTACTGTTTGCAGCCGGTAGCTGTAAAGGGGGAGGGTTTGAACTGTTTATCTGCTATGACAGTAGATCCGTTTACTATGAAATGAGTGTATGAAAATGCATATGAGTCACACATGCTGCCAGATTTAATGCTAGTTTCAGTAACTGCAGTGATAGATGTTATGCATGGGTAATTTATTGACAACATTGTGTCTTTTAGATAAACCTTATGCATCTTATCATATCCGGACGGCGAGCATAAACATCATGCGGATAGCAAAAGTGATTACATTACACATTCCTCAGCCTTGCCTTCTTGTGTTGGGCAGACAGTACGTTTCAAGTTCTACAATTTACTGTTTTTGTGCGATGAAAAATTATTTCCTTCGAACCTAAATGTTTCAGTGGATATTTCGATTCTAATCACAAATAATCTGGTAAATCATATTTCAATTGTCCATGCAGTTCGGTGTTGAAACAGAGAACACCGGGATATGAATGAAAAAAGCACATCGCGCCTTTAGATCCGTGTACGAGTTTGGTCATTACCTCCTCGATTACTCACAGCTGTCTCCGACTTTAACAAGTTTTACCTAACAGTTCACTGTGTACCGTTTCCAGTGAATGACTTAACGCGTGGAAGCATGCTATAGGCATGGTCTCACTGACCCGACATGTTTGAAAATCAATAAGGATAAGGAAACCCTAAATTTAAAAAGTCCAAATAGGATAGTTAAGGAAACAGGTACAAAAAATTCAATTTTTTTCAACTAATTCTTTATGCTGCCAAGATTCCAAATATAACAATGTACCTTTTTTATTTGCCTAAGAAACTGTTAACAATTAGGCTTAGTACATGCCAACTGAATGTATTTGCCTCTGATTACGAATGGTTATTTCTTTAAATACACTGAAGGTCATTACGGTTTCTTTTTATGTTCTAAGTACCCCATCTCCTCGAAATTTGCCTTAAATGACCCGATAGAACATAGAGAAAATCTGGAATAAAAATTTAGAAGGCGTGTCCGAAACTTGCATGATGAAGCGAAGCCAAACAGTGTTGTCACAATGTTCCTGCCTACGAAGGGTGGAAGAGAAGGTTGTAATGTTAGTGTACGAGATCCCAGTCGGAAGTCCTCTTCTTGTCCACGATCCTCTCAGACGAAACGTCAGAGCCAGTACCTCCCGGCGCTGCGTTATTCAATTTTGGAACTTTTTGTTCCCTCTACAAGCGGCACTAGAGCTACCTAGCGCTAAGCGGCGGCACCAGTAGAAGACACGTAACTCGGCAGCACATCCGATAATCTAACGAGCTGGAGATGAGCAGCACAGCTCGGATGCTGAGGAAAGCCATAGTTACACAAGGTAGATGATGGAGGGAGGTGGGTACAACTGTCAGGGCTGAAGAAATACAGATGCTTTAATATTTTGTATAAGTTTAAATTATCATATATCAAACTGTTAAAAAATCTTTAATAATTCATGTTAATATCTGCCAATTACTAAAATATGGTGTAACTAAAGATGCTAAAATTAAAGTTGTTCACTTAGTAAAATATGTTGGATCAATGGAGAAAGATCTAGAAAATATTCAGCAAACCAAAGTATACAACTTTTTACAGCTTTTTCTGACCCCAGACGGCTTTAAATACTCCCGAATCCGAGCCTAGAAATTATCGGCAGCTCGTAGTTTGTAACAGTCAGTTTTCGAAAATAAACCTTGTATCCTGCTGTTTTATAGTGTAAATACCTTTATCCTACCTCTCTCAGTATACATTATTAGACAGCACTGGACATGCCACTGGGGAAAAAGCGATGCTCTTGAACAAGTGGATTGCGTGACAGCTTTAAAACCAAGCATCAACATGACAATAGATCGAGTCTAGCCAAAACAACCGCACGTGAGGAGCACACGTAACACAGGAAAAGAGGAACAGAGGTGCATGCAATGATATACAGGGTGTTGAAAACGTGATGCAACAATATGAAGGAATGTTTCCTCCTTTTGTAGCAAGTATTCACCTGGAGTAACTGAGAAAATTGTGTTATAGTTTGAAGCAGAGAAAATACCAGTACCACCAAAACGTCTTTACAGAAAAGAATGCTGCTTGCAAAACTCATCCTCACATAACTCCAGAACTGTAGAGAAAACATGAACAATGTTTCCCGCTGCAACTTCCCAAAAACATTCATAATATGTGTTTAAGAGCATCCAACATCGTACCCAATTATGTCAATCGCATAATGGAGGCCATATTTAACACGTTTTGACCTTACACATTTTTTGCGGGCACCCGAGATAACATCGGAGCAACTCCATTCAGCAGCGGAACCTGGGCTGCACATTTAATCCAGTCAAGAGGTTATTGGACTCAACATTATACTGCCAACCAATCAAAATTAAGTTTGTATTTAACTTCTTTCGCCAGCGTGTATCTTGGATCTTGTTTCCTGAACGTAGACTCAAAGGAGCAGCATAAACCTGACAAACATATTCTCACTTAAAATCAAAAGTCCTACCCCGAAATAAACATCTTTCTGTTGTTAAACACTATTGAGGGTAGGCACGCAGCAACAAGTTTCAGACTGTATTTTGCCCTTTCAGCACCTCGGTCGGTCGGACACATTTTGCTTAAGGTTGTGTCACTTTTGATTGTTCTATATCTATATCCATCACATTCCTATGTTTATTAGACTAATTAGAGATCACATAAAATAGGTGCTAACTATAAAATATTCATTACAATAATATTATGAAATTTTGCAAGCAAAGAAGGTGCATGCCCGTGTACTAAATGTTCAGACTTGGGTCCTTTATGCTTTCGCTTTGCGGTACTTTCTTTCATATCAAGTTCTCCTTTTTCCTTTGTGTTTTCTTTCATTTCATTTCCTGATAAATTTTGAGATGTATTTTCATGCTTGTGATGTATGGTGGTGCCGGATAGATAACGCGGATGCTTGCGCATTATAAATGCTGTTGTGTGGTCGCTGTTCTCACCTGTGGAAGCCGGAGCCGGAGTGTTGGCGTCTTTGCAGCACGTCCTGGTGCCTGGATAAAGAACTCAACCTTGTTAGGGACTTCCGTGGATCTCTATAACCTGTTTGCTGGGACCTTGTGGCCTTCTCCGGTCCCCTCACTTCATCCGTGTCTCCTGTAGAAGGGAGAGATCCGTGTGGACGTCCCAGTGCGCAAGTTGTCTCCATTCGTTTTCTGCCCTTTATACTCTACCTTATCAATAATTCTGAGGGAACTTTTGTGAGACTAAGCTTTTTTCTATTGTTTTAGCAAAGCATACTCATTTAGAACTACTCGTATATGCTTGAGTTCAATGTTTTGTTTAATTTTGTATACACAAATTGCGGTGTATATGGTGGTGGAAAGCAAAGTGGCGTCTCAATTGAATGAAAGCACTTGACAGGAATGTGGACTTGGAAGAAGCACTCCAATAGTCTGGCGTCCCGAACCCCTGATCTCACCATACATTTATTTTTATGGGACACTTCAAGATTCCAGTATACGAATCACAATTGCCTACAATGAAGAAATCCTGGCGAACATATTGGCCGTCAGTAGTTGATTTGTGGGGATTTAAAAACACCTGCGTTAGCTGTTTTTGAAACCCCCTTGTTAAAACTCGACGCGAAATCCGCCTGTCCAAATATCGAAGAGGTTGTGTGTTGGTTGTGTTAGAATCCCCATGTTAAAATATCGAAGGGTTGGTTGTGTAGTAACACGTGTGTCACGTGTTAATGAAATCCGAGCCTTGAAAGTCGAGTAGAAATCTGTGTTTAAAAAAAATATATATATATTGATGTGCTGGCGTTCGTGTGCCACCCCCCTCCCCCTCCAGGAGCTTGACGACGACGACGACGACGACGACGACAACGACGCATCTCTCCCAAGCCTGCAAGGGCAATCGTGTCATTTTGTTGTATGTATGTGAAATGTAATTAACTGATGAATGTAATTACTGAAAAAAAAATGTGAATGGATTTCAGTATTCACACACACACACACACACACACACACACACACACACACACACACACACACACACACACACACCGCTCCGTCCCCCCCCCCCCGGCACGCATGCAAATCGAATGGAAAAAATGTATTTATTCACGTAACTAAGTATACATTATTAATTAATTTATTTGTTTATTTAAGTATTTATTGAGTTATCCATTACAGTTATTGGGCTCCTGAGGAATCTGACACTCTATGTGTGCTAAAAAGCGATCCTTTCCCTCTGTTCAAAATATACATGCATATGCAGTGAAATGTTAAGAGAGTCAAGTAAAGATTTAGCGAGGATGAATGTTTATTGCTACAGCTGTAGCCACCCCAACGGAACAGCGAATCCATATAACTTACTTGGGGTGAAATATTACACACACCTGCGCTAGGAATCAATTAACGCAGCTGGATTCTAAAAATTCACTCAAGCGTAAAGGAGACAAGCCAACGAGATATCTATGCAATGAAATAAATAATGTAATAAGAATAATTGTAATGATATAAATCAGCTTAGTAGAAAGATGCCAAAACGTCGAAAAGCCATGCAAAGTCAGCTATAACAATCCTAGTGCTTCTTAAAACGTCTGTACACCAAATAGGCGTATAACTACGAGAAAAATGTTTCTAAATAAATCTAATAAAATGCAGTAATCGCTCGAGGCGTTAGACTTAACGAATTGAAGTTAAAAAAGGATTCTAAAATAGGATTCGCAAAATAAAACATTAAAACCAATTTTACTTAGA
Source organism: Mantis religiosa (assembly GCA_030765055.1). Classification (NCBI taxonomy): domain Eukaryota; kingdom Metazoa; phylum Arthropoda; class Insecta; order Mantodea; family Mantidae; genus Mantis; species Mantis religiosa. The sequence goes on from CM060957.1 coordinate 60,579,232, forward strand.
GATAATGACAGTAGTCCGCTAGGCTTAACGCGTCGAATATAGCATATATAAGTAACTAAGAATGGAAATACGAATTGGACAGTATCAAACTTTTAATAATACATCAAATGTTGTAAGACTATGCCGTCTCTGTCCCATCGTCGACGTTTTCAAAAGGCAGCGCAGGTAGGAACGTCGAACTGAAAACTTGTATTTATTTAGCTACCTATTTATTATTTATCTGTTAATGTATTCAGTTATTGGGAGCCCGATGAATCATACTCCATGGAAATGTGTGGTAAAACCGAGCCATTCCCTCTGTTAAAAATAATGCGCATGCAGTGAAATGTTAGGAAAGGTAGGTAAAGATTTATTGAGAAATAATGTTGTTCGCTGCAGCTAAAACCACCCCAACGGAAGAGAGAATCCGTATAACTTACTTGGGGTGAAAAAATTACGTACACGTGCGGGTAGGAATCAATTAACGCGGCTGGGTTCTAAAAATTCGCTCGAGCGTAAAGGAGACAAGTAAACGAGATATCTATGCAAACGTAATAAATAATGTATTAAGGATAATTGTAATGATATAAATCAGCTGAGTAGAAACATGCCAAAACGTTGAAAAGCTATGCAAAGTCTGCTATAATAATGCCAGTGCCTCTTAAAACGTTTGTACATCGATTTGGTGAATAACTACGAGAGACACGCTTCTGAATAAATCTGATACGAGAGACTAATCCGTTCGAGGCGTTAGGCTTACCGAATTGAAGCAAAATATCACTGGAAGGAATAAAAACATAAATTATCTAACGGTCACACTCAAACGGTCCTTCGGAATAATACAGTTGCATTAAGTAGCAATACAAACTCGAAATACAGCTTGCAATAATTAAAATGCAATAAAAGGTTATACTCATATTATAGATGGCATTATGATATTATTAGTTTGCTGCAATACAAATTTGAAATATTGTTCAATGAGGTAATTACCATGAATGCACTAAGGTGAACAGTGGGTGTGACATATTCCACTTCATCCAAGCTAGCCAATCAGGGTGCAGGTAGCAGTATCGTAATAAAGGGTATAAACGACCAATCGCCACACGAGTGCGTGCGCAACGTAAAAGGGGTGGAAACTTTCTAAAGAGTATATATATACTTACAGTTAATAGCTATAGATCTTATATTATTTAATTTTTAGTTACTAGATACATAAGATGACAGGTTAAAACTCTACTCTAGGTTTAATAGTTTATAGCGAAAGAAGCAGAAGCATAAACTTAAGGATGTGTGCAAACAGGTTACAGCCAGAATGGAAATTTTGGGAGGGGGTGCTGAGGTAACAAAACAGTGAACCGAGTGAATAAAACAGCACATCAACAACTGAAACGTAGCAGACAGCATCAACATGAATGAAGGTAAGCAATATGCATATGTCTATGTACAGTAATTTCCACGTAATGAATCGAAGCGTTGAATAATATGCGTGAATTTATAATTCCAGAATCGATTCTTCACGATTTAAATCAGCTTGCGGAAGGAGGTTCCTATCTCCCGACGAAGAAGTTACGAGAGATTCCCCGAGACGTGCCACAAGCCATACACGATGTCAAAATCGTGAAGACGAGATACGGTGATAGAGTCGTACTTAAGCTGCAAGAATGCCAGGTTTTTTTGCCCGAGAGATTTAAGAAGATGACAGCAGCTCAAGTGGATGCTGTTAATCAGGGTGGTTGGAGTTTCGTGTATTCCGGTGAAGAAACTCTGGAAAATGGATTCAAGAAGCACAAATTAACTTTTTTAAACAGTCGGGAGTAACCAGTGAAGGTAAGACTTTACAAAAAAAACTAAAATCGTGCTGCACTACTGCTATGAAGTGTCAATCTCTTGATGTCAAATATTTCAGTGTAAGTTAAAGTAATTAGCGTTAATCTGTTAATATTTGTGAATGGAATACCTAACGAATTAGTCATTCTATATAAAAGGCAAATCGATAAGAGTAATAATGCAAGCAAATTTAACGTTTTAAAAGTCATTAATGCATATCTGCAGCCAATCGACGGGAAGTTGAGGAATTCAATTAACTAATTAAACAGCCAGTAGCCATATACAAATGAGTATGTTGTGATGATGCATTATGTATAACGTTTTTTTTTTCAGGGAAACATGTTACGTGTATAATCTTATTTCTTTTCCAGAAAACATGTTACGTAAGTCAGGATAAAATTTCAATAAAATACAGAGGTGCAATTTAAAAAAAAATTCAATAAAAGACAGAGGTGCAATTTAAAAAAAAATCCATATTAGGGAATGCAGTACTCTGAATGTTCTAAATCTTTGTTATTCAAAAGATACAGTTATCATTTAATTCCACTGCAAATAACATGCAACTTATTTCTTTTAAGGAAAACATGTTATGTAAATCAAATTCAAAGTTCAGCAATGTTAATAAAGTAATCATTTTAAAGCTTAAAAATATAGCATTGCCATGAGTGTTCAAATGTTTATTATTTTAAAAGTGTAATTATTCGTGTTTTCTGACATGTTTAATCCATAATTTCAGGAGGTGTAACGAGTCGCAAGAGACCGGGCATGCAAGATATTCAAGCAAGTAGTGCAAAGCAGGCGAAACGCAACGACAAAACATTGGAATGCATTACTGTAGAATCAGCGTTCCAGCACAGGATCTTCACAGGTACCATAAAAAATTCTATACACGAGCTAGATCCATCAACGTTCTTGAACTTGTGCAAACCCCTTGTTACCAGTGAAATCCAGAAGGCCATAAGAACTTACAAATCAGGAATTAAATTAGCCGGTACTTTAACATGTCAATATATAATAACTTCACCCGATAATGAAACAGTTGAATCGATTAATTTTAACAGTAAGATGGATGCTATATTGCAATCGACAAACAAATCTGAATGGTATGAAATTAAACTGAAACAGCCTATAATCACCCATCTAGAAAATTTTGAAACAAAAGCCAGTTCGAAAGCGCTTTACAGGATAGATTCGCTAACTTTATACGCATGTCAGTACGATCCGTTAAACGCAGGTTGCTTTAAGCCGCTGCCATCGTGGATAAAATCAAAGAGAGCTGTCGTGAATATTCGGAATACTGACTTTAAATGTTTTGCATATTGTATGCTGGCAGCAAAATATCCAGCTCGCCAGAACAGGCATAGAGCTAGCACGTACAGTAAATATGATATATATCGCGAATTCAATTTTAAAGGAATAAACTTCCCCGTCGCCCTTCATGACATTGAATTATTCGAAAAGCAAAATCATGATATCTCGGTGAACATATACGGGTTAGAGAGAGAATCCATTATCATCTTATATCAGACGAGGGAGCAAAAGATAAACCATGTGAATCTTCTAATGATCAATTCGCATTATTCTCTCATAACCGATATGTCGCGTCTAGTAAGTAAGCAGATATCCAAACATAAAAGTAAAAAATTTGTGTGTGAATCTTGTAATGCATGGTTTTCGACTGAAGTTATTCTGAAGAAACATAAACTGAGATGTATGAAATGTCAAATTATTAGCATGCCTCGCGAAGGAATAAATGATGTTATCGAGTTTCAGGCTTACTCAAAATGCGTTAAAGTCCCTTTTGTGATATACGCTGATATCGAGAGTATGTTAATAAAAGTGCCATCGTGTCAGCCCGATGCGATGCATAGTTGGACACGTGATATGCACGTGCACGAGGCGATATCCGTTTCGTTGCACCTGGTCTGCAGTTATGACGAGACACTAACAAAATTCAAAATATTTAGAGGTTCGCATGCAGTTGAAGAGTTTCTTAGAGAATTAACTGTGATTGCCGAGGATGTGCTTAGGATATACGGTGATGTGACAGAGATGCATATGAGTGATGAGGATGAATTAAATTTCAGAAATGCAGTCCAGTGTCACGTATGCAAAAAGGATTTTGATTCTGACTCGATTAGGGTGCGTGACCACGATCATCAGACCGGATTATATATAGGGGCTGCTCATAAATCATGCAACCTCAATAGAAAAACGCCAAACTTTATCCCGATATTTTTTCATTGCCTATCAAAGTATGATTCGCATTTCATAGTAAAAAAGTTATCGTATGACAATGAACCCATTACATGTATTTCGCAAACATCGGAGAATTATCTGTCATTTAGTAAAAGATACACATCTAATGGTAAATCAATATTCCTCAGATTTCTTGATAGCTACCGCTTTCTGGATTCTAAACTGAGCGATCTTTCTGATATGCTAGAACCTCAAGATTTTCGGTACACAAATAAGATGTACGTTGATCCTAAGCAACGTTTGTTAATGCAACGGAAAGGTATTTTCCCATATACATATTTAGATTGCAAGGAAAAATTAAATGATTCCAAATTACCTCCTCAAGAGTGTTTTGATAATATAAGCAATGATGATTACATGCACGCATGCGCGGTATGGAGAGAATTTGGTATACAAAATCTCGGTGAATACTCTGATCTTTATCTCAAGACGGATACGATCTTATTAACAGACATCTATGAAAAATTCCGAAGTTTAAGTATCGATATGTATGGCTTAGATCCTTGTCATTACTATACAGCTCCTGGCCTATCATATGACGCAATGTTACGAACGAGCCGCGTGCAAATATCGCTGATTACCGATCAAAATATGCTGGAATTTTTCGAATCTGCGATTAGAGGCGGTATCTGCACTGTATCAAAACGTTATTCCAAAGCAAATAATAAATACATATCTGCTTACAATGAAGCGGAATCGATTAAATACCTATCATACTTGGATTGCAACGGACTTTATTCACACATTATGACTGGGAACGCTTTACCGTATGCTCAATTGAGATGGTTAAACGATAACGAAATTAATTCTATAGATTTTTTGAGCATCAGACATGATTCAGATACAGGTTATGTTTTAGAAGTAGACCTGGAATATCCGGAGAACCTTCACGAGTTGCATAACGACTTGCCATTATGTCCGCAGAGTGAGATAGCTCCGGGTGATAATTACAAAAAGTTACTTGCAACGTTGAATCATAAGGAAAAATATATATTACATTACAGAAACTTGCAGCAGTGTGTAGAGCTCGGTTTGAAAATGAAGCGTATACATCGAGCGGTATCCTACAAACAATCCTTTTGGCTTAAGACGTACATTGATTTAAATGCTGCTAAACGTATTGAAGATAAAACAAAATTCGGTCAAAATTTATGGAAGAAAATGAATAATTGCGTATATGGTAAATTTATTGAGAACGTCAGACGTTACAATTCCTTTCACCTAGCGAGCAATTGGAAACAGGCAAGAAAGTTAATATCACGACAGACATTCATACGATACGTAATTTTTGACGAGAACCTTATAGGACTCGAACTGGTAAGGGAAGAAATTAAGATGACGAAACCGATTTATATAGGACAGGCCATTCTAGATCTTTCAAAACACTTGATGTATAATTTTTATTATAATATTTTGAAGAAACAGTTAAAAGATGTTATGTTGAATTATACGGATACCGATGCATTTCTGTTTGAAACCAGTAGTGACATTTATGAATTTATTAAATCTAATATACATCTCTTCGATACATCTAATTACCCGATCGATAATGTGTACGGTATTCCGTTGATGAATAAAAAAGTCGCTGGTCTATTTAAAGATGAATTATCGGGTAAAGTTATGACAGAATACGTAGGTTTACGTTCAAAATTGTATTCATATCGATACGATGGCAAAACGGTCAAGAAATCTAAAGGCGTTACGAGTGATGGCATGCGGTGCATAACGTTTGAGGATTATCTATCCTGTGTAAATGATATGACAGCCGTACGTCATGCTAAACAGACGTGCTTTAGAAGTTATAAGCACGTTGTTCGAACCATCGAGAGTAATAAAGTTGCTCTTAGAGGATTCGACACGAAGCGATTTATACAGGAAAATTCACATGAAACCTTGGCCTGGGGTCATCATTCTGTACCATTGGATAAGTAATCGTATAAAAAATATGTGAAAAAATCTTGTAAAAAAGTTGACAATGTATTTTAAAGCTAGCAAAAACATGTGAAATAATTTGCTTTTTAATGATTTGACACAAATATTTAATTTTTCAACATGTGTACATGCAGCAGTGCAAGCGTGATTGAAGTAATGCTTTTTGTGATTTGAGATAAATCTTTACACTTTATAAAACTTATGTACATGAGTCATGATGTCATTTTAAGCAAGTCTTGAAATACGTTGTCAAGTTTTGGTGCTCATTCATTGCTTTGAGTTGCTGATGGTATGTATAAATACCTTTGGAGGACTATAATCCCGCTTATGTATGGGGATATAATATGATATATAATATGAGATTATTGCATCTCTCAATTCCTTAAAAGAGGTAACAATTAATTTTAAACTTATGTTTAAGGACTTTAACGTGCATAATACTTAATTTGTTTTATGTATACATGCATATTGGGATAAAGCTATAATTTGGACAGGTGTTTACTATTCTATTGAAGCGTCGTTAATTTCTTTTTTTTTTTAAAAAAAAGTAACCATTAATTTGAACTTAGATTTAAGGATTTTTCAAGTGTAAGACACTCAATTTGTGTTTATGTATGCACGCACATTGAAACTTTTTAAAATGTAAGCATCATTAACCATTAACTTTACCGGATATTGATTGGATAATATTATAATTACGGTGCTGGGGACTACATTTTCGCTAGTACGCATCTTTAAAATGTAAGCATCTATTTGAACTTGGATGTAAGGAGTTTTAACATGTGAAAATACCTAATGTGTTTATGTATGCATGTGTACTGAAGCTCATTTTATAAAGAATGTGAGCATTATTCTCTATTAAATTGAAGTTAATTTAGGGGGTTTTAACCTGCTGTGGATGCATTATCTCTACAGGATTTATTTAGAATAAAAGTATGGTTTCTTGGGATGGGTTACAATTCTGCTTATATATGTATGTTTTAAGAAAATATATACATTATTCACTATGAACTTTGAACTTAGGTGTAAGGAGTTTTAACCTGTTGTCGATGTATTATATATAGAGGATTTAGTTGGGGTAAACATATAATTTTGGGGGGACTGCATTTCTGATTATGTTTGTAGGTATATTGAAATTCTTTTGAAGATTAAACATTAATTTGCACTAATATTAAAAGAATTTAACATGTAAAACACTTTACTTTTATTTATATGCACATGTATTGAAGCTGTTTAAAACACAGTGTAAGCATTATTTTTAGAGGATTTAGTTGTGATGTTCTACTGAAAAATTTCTGTTTATGTAGCCACGTATACTGAAACTATTTAAAAAATATAACCATTATGTTTTGAGGATTTAGCTGGAAAGGAATTATAAAATAAAAACACTAAATTTTTGGGAAAATATCTTGTGTATTTATTTATTTATTTATTTATCAATAAAACATACATTCCTTTTTACACAATATCCTTAACATCAATCCATTCCTTTGTAGGAAAACCCAGCCACTTAACGTACGCACGATTACCACGTCGGCGTATCACTCTCTCAACAAGGTATACATTAGGATGGCGTGTTTTTAGTAGTTCGTGACCATAAAAACCGCCCTGTATTTCATTTCCTTCTGCATCCTCCAGAAAATAGACAACTGGGTTAGTATTCCTTGCACGAACAATCCGAAAGATCTCCGTACTCCAATTGGCCGTGTAACCTTTCTCAAGTAGTCCCTTGTACCTGGAAATCCTTACACGATCACCGACATGAAAACTCCTTGCATTCCTTTTCTCTCGACGTTCACGCCCTCCATAACGATATACACTAAGGAGCAGATCGTTGTTGCTGACGTCACGGGGCTTCATGCGAATCGTCGTATGGTAGGTATTGTTGTATGAATCGATGATTCTAGGTAGCATTTGTAACCACTGATGCGAACCCTGAATCAGGAATTCTCTATGCATGTTCATTTTAATTGTTCTAATCAACCTTTCCACTGCTGCAGCCTTGATGCTACTGAAAGTACTGTAATGATTGATTCCATTCCTAAGCATTAATTGCCTGAAATGGCGATTGTAAAACTCCTTCCCATTATCACTTTGAACGTTCTTAGGAGGTGAATTCAACTCTGATAGGATACCGTGCATAGCTCTTGTCACGCTAATGCCACTTTTATCTTTCAATGCTCGTGCATAAGCCATTTTAGAATAGAAATTAATAGCAATAAGAATATACTTATAATTTCTATTTTCTTTTGCATAAGGTATCATTTCAATAAGATCTATTTGTAGTAGATCATTAAGACCTTTACTTATTATTTTACGGCGTAAGAAGCGCCTTCTTGCCGGCGAGTGTAATTCGCTTGCTATGACACGTTTAATCATGCTATGATTTTCGAGTTTTTTAATTCTGTGATTATTTCCTGAATCTCTGCTGAATGGTTAAAGTTACCCGCATCCCTCGATGCAATGAGTAATCTCAATCTGTCTATTAGAACGTTGGGATCGGTCCAATAGATGTAATCCAGTTTTCTGCCGGGTACGTGCTCCTTCCAGTAGAGAGCCGAGCCCGTGCGACTGGAAACAAGATCTCGAATAATATTGCGATACTTGTAACCGCGGCTTGCTCTTATACGCCCGCTCCTAGCGTATCCCTGCCTGTAAACCTGAGTATTCTGCAATATCTGCGAATAGGCGTCCAGATCCTCTTCGGTATATGATGAATTGAGCGGCGATCGCTTGAAGAGTAATTCGTACAATCCAGGACTTGCATCGTAGCTCTCCTGCCCTATCTGAATACCGTCATCGGTGAAATCGATAGTTTTATTCCCTAGTTTATATTCTCCATCTTCATACCGCACGCCGTAGGTGGCATCCATGTCGCTGGAGCTAGCGGTTCGAACCTTCTTCAGGTACTCTGCAAGTAGATCATCCTCCTCCTCATCCCCATCCTCTTCTGCATCGTTAACGACTGGTTTTGACTTGTCACGATCCCTGTCGGCTATAACCTTCAAGGGCTCGGTTACAGGCTGGAGAACCTCGGACATGACGCGGTGAGTTTCGAACTTGAGACCTTTCAGGGAGCGTAACTTTTCTCGTATTGCCCTACTGTGACGAGCGATTGATTGTTTGAGACTTATACCTTCGGCATCCATATTGTACTGAATGTATAATTAACCTACTGCAGATATTTTATATGAAATTATAATTTCTATACTTAACATGTGACCATCCTTAGCACGTTCCACTGGTGCTGTGAAAGTGAGTAAATCACCAGTTCGCATAGGGACAGGATACCTTTCAACTAATTTATCGTTTATTGCAAACATTGTGTCATGCGCCGTATGAGGGTGTATTGATGAAAGCATAGAACAAGAAATTACATTCCCATTTCCTGGAGACTTGTAGAATTCGAGACCCGAGGATAACGTATACCTTAACGAGGGACCTCTAAAGGGTCGTGTATGCAGTGAAATGATGAGCTGACCTTTCAGTTGTTGTAACATGCCGTTTACGATATGTCTCGTCTGTATTTTCATGTTGTCAATATCGTTCACTGCACTGGTTAGATTCTTATCCAGTTCCGTCTGTCGCTCGGTTATATCTTTCACGGCCTTTTCCACCGCTGTAGATATAGTTTCGGCAACGGTTGTTATCGTTCTAGTTAAACCGGTTTGCAGTTCATTCTGTTTCTGTATATAGAACCGATTAACATATTTCATGGTTGCAGCATCGTTATCCTGTGCAGGATCGGCTATATCCTTTAATCGTTTCATTCGAAATGATAGATTAGCATCAGACTCTAGAATTGGCATTCTGGCATCTATATACTTTTTATTGATAACATCGTGATCGTCAATGGGATCCAATAGAACTTTCATCCTTATAGCATCCAGAATGACATTGTTATCCGAATCACGTTTAAATGCATATTTTGTTAAGTATTCCATTAGATGTTCATATTGGAGGTCGAGGGATTTTTGTATGTGATTCCTAAGCATAGCTTCAAACTGGCCCATGCGTTGATATGAAGCCTGTTCGCTGAAGATCTGCATTCGACTCTCGACATCACTCGTACACGCGTCCACATAGCTCTTAGTTGACGCGTCATCACTTTCCTCAGGATCGTGAACGTTGCGCAATCGCTTTCCCTTGAATTGATAGTTTCCCGATCCATCTCTACTTATGGTATACCGGTTAATCATGCCCCGGGAGGGTATGACTCTCCGAGATCCGAACCTATCGATACTCATGACTACAATGAAGGATGCGCGTTATTTATTCACTCTGATAAAGATGTCGAAACCGTGACGGTAGCGTCCTTCGTTCAAAGGGAACTCGGGTACTATGACAACGAAAGGTCGCGAGTTCGATCCGTCATTACTCTCCCAAACTTGTTTACACATGTCCTTAAATTCCGCATACGTCATATCTGTGTTTACGTAATCATCATATATATGCTTTAAGTTGAGGTTATCCTGTCTGAAGAGCACGATCATATTTGCATTATCTCTAATTAAATGTTTAGGCACCTTCGCATATGACTGTGCTAAGTATACGGCATCGACATTGCGATGTCTACCCATGCTGTAATATGACGCTATTTTTCCATGCTTCTCATTTATGACATCATCGAATACGAATATGGAGTTTCCTCGGGCTTCGGATGGTTGAACCACCTTCTCGCCATCCTCGAACGTGAAAACTCCAATATCGGGTATGGTTTTTAGCACCTTGAGCAAATACTGGTATTTCGGTTGGTGCAACGATTTTGAATATATGTAGAGATTCTCGAACCTAAGACCATTTTCATGGATGAGCAAGTTCAGTAGAACGTTCGTCTTTCCAGCATTCGAACTACCCAAGAGAAGTGCTCTGACGTTGCACGGGAAGAGCGCGCCGTGTCGTCCTTTGCGTATGTCGTTGTCGAAATCGAGCACCTGTATAGGCAACTTGCACTTTTGCTTCACTACTTCCATATCGCAACTAAACATATAAATCATAACGTTTGCTTTTTTATTTCATAGTAAGCCATGAACTCTGCAGGCGTAAAGAAGGGATCCGGAATCCTTAATTCGCTAATTAATTCTCTTCCGTTTGAGGCTCATTTACCAGGGTACCGATTCTGTGGACCTGGAACGAAACTACATAAGCGTCTGCAGAGAGGGGATTCTCCCAGAAACGCTTTGGACTCAGCCTGCCTCGCTCACGATCTCGCTTACGCCACTCATCAGGACGCAGATTCGCGACGTTTGGCCGATAAGGAACTCGTTGAAAAGGCTTGGAGTCGAGTAAAGTCTGCTGACGCATCTTTCGGCGAGCGAGTTGCAGCCCGACTTGTAACAGCCATCATGAAGGGGAAAGTTGCCATGGGCGCCGGAATGCGTAAGCGACGCAAGAGGATCATACCGAGCCCTCGAGGCGGTTTTTTACCTCTGATCCCGCTTTTGGCGGCTTTGGGCGCTGCAGGTAGCCTAGCCGGTGGCGCTGCTCAGATCGCCACGGCTGTGAATAAGAAACGTTCCGCTGAAAGACAGCTTGCAGAGTTGAGTCGTCACAATCAGAGCATTGAGGGTTTAGCTAGGGGTAAAGGCATTCGACGTAAGAAGCGCAAGGGCAAAGGATTGCATCTTCGTGCAAAAAACTCGGGGCGAGGCCTGTATTTATCCCGGAAAAAGCCCTAAGTGCTGCAGAGATCGATGCCTATGCACGACGACTGCGCATTCCTCATTTTAGAGGTGTGTACATGATAGACAACTTACCTTCACGTCCTCGACATGTAGAAAGGATTATCGTAAATTTGGATATCTCGCGTAACCCGGGAACACACTGGGTTGCGATACGCAAGGATGGAGATGTTGCATTCTACTTTGATAGCTTCGGTAATCTAAGACCACCGAAACAGATTGAGTCCTACCTCGAGGGTGTTAAACTCATGTACAACACCAAGAGGTTTCAGAATTTTGGATCTGTGATTTGCGGTCATCTGTGCCTGCAGTTTCTCTTATAAAACGGATTTACCGACTTGAATGTTTGATCAAAATGAGTTACACAATCACCGTGAGCGGTTTGAATGCCAGCTTCTCTAGCTTTCTCAACCCGCCTCTTCATCTGGATCCGAATGGACTTTACGAAATAGCTCTATTGAATTTCGAAACCTTTTATTCCATTCCTAATGTGGATGAGAGCAACAACTTATTCCATTTCGCTCGTAATGACAAGAACGAGAGTATCGAGATTCCTCCTGGAACTTACGAATTAGATGATATCGCGCATTTTCTCAAGGGAGCCCTCGACGTCGAAGACGGGTTTATCTTACGTGCTAATAATAATACCATGAAGTCTGAGATAAAATGCCCATATACTATCGACTTTACTCAAGACAGATCAATTGGCTCTCTTCTCGGATTCAAAGCACAGCGTTTGATTCGACCGAACGTGATGACTGAGTCTGATGATTTGGTGAACATCTTCAAAGTTAGCATCATACGCATCGAGTGCAGCCTAGCCACGGGATCCTTCATTGACGGTAAACACGGTCATTCTCTGTACGAGTTTTTCCCGTCGGTTCCTCCCGGTTACCACATTTCGCAAGAACCATCTAGACCTATATATCTACCAATCATCGATACGAATCTCATTGATCATCTCGACATTAGAGTGGTAGATCAGAACGGTGACGTGCTCGACTTCAGGAACGAAACCATAACCGTACGATTACACATACGTCGCAATGGGAATAAATTTTAAGCATCGTTCCTATATTAAGAAGCCTCTTTCGAGATTGGGCTATACTCGCTCATTGACAGGGCGTCCGATCACGTCGTCTAATCGAAGGTTCCTCGAGGCTTTGGGATTCAAAGTGCTATAATGGATGTCCTCGATGTAACAGGAGTACCGACCTTTGATGATAAGATTAGTAAAGAGGAGGAGCACGTCTTCCTGCCATACAAAACATCGGCTCTTGACGCGAACGATGAAATTAGAATACCGTGTCAAGCAGAAGATTTGTACACTCTTCCTAGTAGAAGTTATCTCTACATAGAGGGCTCTCTCACCAAAACAAGTGGCGGACCCTCCTCCTCAAAGCTGACCAACAATGCCATGGCATTTCTGTTTGACGAAATTCGTCTAGATATGAACGGCATTACTATAGACAGAACCAGGAATCCGGGCATTTCTTCAACGATGCGCAACTATGCATCTCTGAATGCACTGGAATCCGATCGAATGCAGAATGCCGGATGGACCTATCCGGGAGTTGACGTCGACATCGTGAATTCAAAGAATGGTGTCTTCAATGCTGTAGTTCCTCTTTCGATGCTGCTGGGCTTTGCAGACGATCACAAGGAAGTCATTCTCAATAGCAAATTTGAACTGGTTCTCATTAGATCTAAAGATTCTAATAATTGTATATCGGGCAACGAACCAGCTATTATTCAACTAACTAGACTCGAATGGAGGATGCCCGTTCTTCGACTTTCAGATGGAGAGCGAGTCGAAAAACTTAAACTCGTCAAATCCGATAAGCCACTGCACGTAGCCTTTCGAACCTTGGACCTTCACACTCAACCTGCGGTACCGCAAACTAAGGCCTTCACCTGGAACATTGCAACTACAACGAAACTTGAGAAACCTCGCTTCGTCATAGTCGGTGCACAAACCGACAGACTGAATAAGCTTAGTAAGGATTGCTCACTCTTTGATCACTGCAACATCACCAATCTGAAGCTTTACCTCAACAGCGAGTGTTATCCTTATCACGATATGAACTTGGATTTTGGAAACTCTAAATTTGCATCTCTGTATGATCAGTATTCGAAATTTCAATCATCCTATTATGGAAAAGAAAATTACCCACTTTTGAAGAGAAGTGACTTTCTGAATTATGCACCGCTCTTTGTCATCGACTGCTCGCATCAGCCTGAGGAGACCGTGACCGGGGCCGTGAATGTGAGACTGGAAGTTCAAGCCTCATCTAACTTTCCTGCACATACATCATTATATTGCCTGATTATTCATGATAAATTGTTCACCTATAAACCACTAACGCATGTTGTTCAATCTATCATATAAGGATGTAATTTTGTGGAAATAAAAAAGAAAACGAAACTCAAATTTATGTTATCTTTTTATTGATTTTAACATACATTTCCTTAACCTTTTCCCTGTCACTCCTACTTTTTGCATCGTATGAACACATTGATTTATATATGTCATGTAATTGAAATAAGTTTCTTTCAATATATGGGATTAGTCTCTTAAGTCCTCTTATGGCAATGCTATTTAGATTTATGCTGTTTAAGTTTAAGCACGTATTCACAAACGTTACTTCATTCACTTTATTCATGCACAGTAATATATTGTACGCATATATTATATTCTCACTGTATGACACTTTTGGATGCTTACCATCTTTCAAGTAAGTTTCCAACGCATCCATATTTTGCTTTATTATTAGCCAGTCTTTCTTTGTGATGTATACAAAAGTTTCATCTGTAGCTCTGATATAGAGGGATGGGAGTTCATGGTATAAGCCTATGTTCACACGGTGCCCGGAGTTGATGGGGATGTCGTCTACCATGAACACACTATTCGCCATCACTCTTTGTCACCTCTTCAGGAGCGGGGGCCATGGGTTCGAACATCATTATTATAAAGCTGTCCTTGTCGAAGATCCTCTTCTTCTTGAGCACCCTCGGCTTACAGCTCTTCTTCTCTGCTTTCTTGTCGGACCTGCGAACATGCACGGCTATGAGGATACGAATTATTACACGCTTTTATATTAAGTGTGACGTTTTCTTTTTACTCACTTTTCTTTATCTAGTTCTTTGGACGGGCCGGCTTGTTTCTCGTCACGGATTGGAGGTGTTATGTCTTCACCTTCCAAGCTTCTGTAATTACACAATGAGAGAAATCTTTTTTACCCGTACACAAAACACTATAGCTCACTAATTTCCAGTGCTTTTTCTTTCCACTTACCTGAGATATACCTTGCACTGCATCCCACACTTGCCGTATGAAGTGACTTTGTCATGATGTGCAGGATTCTTGCAGACGGTTTGATGAGTCTTTCCATCACACATTTCCTCGTGATGATCCATCCAGTGTTGCTGCATGCTCTCGTAATCTTGCAGATGTTCCCAGAAGTTGATATCGCTCTCCACTCTACTTGTTTCGCTGCTCATCGTGCTGAGTGTTAGATGACAACTGACAGATGGAAGTGATCGATCGCGCACCCTCCCTGCAGTACATTGGTGCACTGCTACGGATTCATCTGCTCACGGAATCGGTTTGCATTCCTTATTGCGTCGTGTAGGAGGGGAGGATCCATAGAGTGTTTGATTCCTACGGCTCCCGATAATAAAATCAATACTTACTGATTTAAATAACTACACTCGACGCGTTCCTTTTTGCAAATGTCGACAAAGGTGAAGGCGATTGACAATTCAGTCTTACAGCATTCACATATAAATAACATGCATCACCCCTATTGCAGGAGTGCCGGGGGGGGACGGAGCGGTGTGTGTGTGTGTGTGTGTGTGTGTGTGTGTGTGTGTGTGTGTGTGTGTGTGTGTGTGTGTGTGTGTGTGTGTGTGTGTGTGTGTGTGTGTGAATACTGAAATCCATTCACTTTTTTTTCAGTAATTACATTCATCAGTTAATTACATTTCACATACATACAACAAAATGACACGATTGCCCTTGCAGGCTTGGGAGAGATGCGTCGTTGTCGTCGTCGTCGTCGTCGTCGTCAAGCTCCTGGAGGGGGAGGGGGGTGGCACACGAACGCCAGCACATCAATATATATATTTTTTTTTAAACACAGATTTCTACTCGACTTTCAAGGCTCGGATTTCATTAACACGTGACACACGTGTTACTACACAACCAACCCTTCGATATTTTAACATGGGGATTCTAACACAACCAACACACAACCTCTTCGATATTTGGACAGGCGGATTTCGCGTCGAGTTTTAACAAGGGGGTTTCAAAAACAGCTAACGCAGGTGTTTTTAAATCCCCACAAATCAACTACTGCCGTCTCTAGCGAAATTTGTGACATGCCAGGAATGTTTCAAAAAGCGCAGAATTCATCTCATTCGCTTATTCGCTTATCTACAAAGAGATCAAAAATTCCTGAAACGCTTCCATAACTAATAAAACAGGAACAAGTATCACTGTACCATCCTCGTGATGATTTTCTCTTTCATAAACAATGAAACGTGAAGTGTGTTTTGTTATCACTCGTATTTCTTCCTTTCTAAGATATTTGCTAAATCTAAAACCAAACTAAAATGTTATTTCTTTCACCAAATTCATTTCCCATCCTTTGCCGTTTCAAAAGTGGGAAAGCTGTTTTCATTACGAAGTGTAAAACACGGAGTTCGTTTATCTTAATATCATTTAACATCTTTACTAAGCCAAACATTGTCAACTTTTTTGCCAGAGCTAAGCCCATCTTAATTATAAAATTGCACGTTTTTTTTAGTTTCTTCTTACAAATATTAGCAAGTCCTTCACATTTTTATCATACAAATTAATGAAAACTGCAATTTCCAAATAAGCAAAAACCTTAAATTTGCAATGAATGGTGTGGTTGTACTGTTCTGTACATCATAACCAGTGCCCCGATTTTGATGACGTCAATTTTTTCTTATGTATTACGCATTGTTCTCCTGAACACGAATTTCTGGTTATAAATACTTAATTTTATAGGGCAATTTTAAGTTTTACGAAGGTAATTTTCTTTGCAATTTTACGTCATACTTTTACATTTTACTCTCATTTCTGGTCCTTTTCTTGCTTTATTTTTCAAACCATTACAATTTTACAAACAAATAAAAAGAAACTGGGGATGAGCATCATATGTAGATTATTGCAATAGGCAAGAGAGAGAAGAGCTAGCTTGGATGAGAACAGGAAATATTTCTAAGAGGGATAGGAGGTAGGAAAAAGAGAATTTGTGAATTGTGTGGTAGAAAAAAAAGTATAGAACACTATGCAACAGAGTGCGAGGAGGTTGCAATGTGGAGAAAAATATTTGGGAGGAAACATGGGAGAAAGTAGAGAAGAGGATAGTAGCTATAAAAATGTTAAAGGGAAAGTAGGAAAATACAGAACGTAAAAGAAAAATAGGCAAGAAATGTAAAGAATATAAGAAAGAAAGATGGAGGAGAAGAATGGGAATAATTGAGTAAGAGGAGGCATGGAGGTTAAGAGCTACCTGACAGAGCAGAAGACCAGGGTGTCATGTAAGTCAAGGTAGCAACAAGGTAAAGGCAAATAAATATTGTAAATTGTAAAAACTTGGAATTTATACAATAAATAATTAATTCATCATAAATTAGTTTAACTAAAAGTATTAAATCATTTAAAATTTAGTTTTTATCTAACTAAATAGATGAAAATTTCCTCAGTGGGTAGACAATGTACATGAAGGAAGTCGGTTTCATGGGTGTACTGTAGATATTGTTGTCCCCTCAACAAGTTTCCTATTTTCAGTGCCTATCGTATTAAAAAATGCTCGACATGTGCAAGTGAAAGGTGAGCGTTTGATCTGTTGTTTTTATTGACACGCCATTTATTTACAGATATTCTGAGAGGAAAGTTTGCTGTTCAGTTCGGTTTTCATAGTGTCATTCAGCCACGCCTAAAATAAAGCCAACTAAATCTTGTCATTTAAAGCATGTTTATTATATCTGAATTAGGAAATGTTTTCTCTGTGTAATGTGAAGTTCTATTAATTATTATGTAAGACTTGCGAAACAAAAGTATTAGCCGAAAGAAAATTCATGTTCGGAAACATGGGGAGCTATAAGCGTATACAAGCATCGTACGGGTAGTGCAAATTGCAGAAATTGGGTAATTAACTTCAGCAAGCATCTCATTTGGAGTTTGAAAAATGCTAAAATTATGTTCGTATGTCCTATGCCAGACGAATCACCTCTTCAAAAAAAACTGTCAAAAAGTTACGAAAACACCGTTAGCAGAATATAGGGAAGTGACATGGAAAGACGATTTTCGTACTCATTGACAAACGAGTGATGCAGAGAATCGATACGTGGCTACCATAATTATTTCTATAGTGGAGATCAACAGAACAAGTGACGTGATTCTGCTTACAAATTATGCATTAGAAACTGTTAATCACTCTGCATTTTGTAGATTATTTTGAGCATACGTGTACAGATGTATTTTTTAGACGTGGCGTATGACGCAATGTTGCACAGAATGATCGAGTCCACTTGTTTATTTGGAAGAAAAAGGGGTGTAAGGTTAGTCATCTATCATCTAACCTACTATCTTTATCAGAAATCTGCTGGTGAAAGTAGAGTTCTTACTCCTACCATTGATTCACAAGACGTCACTCGCACACATCCGAGCAAGGTCGTGCGCTACGTGTAAAATATACATCTGTAAGTTTTTGTTATGACTTGAGGATAACAAAAGTGACATCTTACTTTGTGACTGACGCGGTTCCAGACATTGTGATATTAGGAAACTCAATACAAGCTTTTTATCCAAAAATGGTACTTATTACTTGCTTAGAATACCATATACATAAGATAGTAGAGGCAAGCGGATTGCCTAGTGTCCAAAACGTAGAAATGCTTTTGTCAAGACTACCTCTCGCTAACTGCTCTTCAAATCAACGGTTACCGGCATTCCACAGCCACCATAACCTATCATTATCCAATGAGGCACTTGGATAGACACAGAAAATTATTGGAATCACTTCCAGAATGTGAACTGAGTTGTCGAAACAATTCTACTGATGCCTTAAACACCTTTCAAACAAAATTGAAGGACAGTTAACCTCCATAAAGGCAAATTACAGTATCTTAACACAAGAAATCGAAAGGGATGGTTCAGACGGTTTCGTCTGTGACCCGCATTCGGGAGGTCCGGGTTCCATTCCCGTAGCCGACCTACCTGACCCATGGGGTTTTCGGGGACTTTCCCGGATCACCAGGCAAATACTGGGTAAGTTAATTACATCCCCGAATTTCCTGTACCTGCACTTCATCTCCATTATCATTTCACATCATCTCTGAACTAGTGGTCTCTTTCAGGGTAGAAGTGTCGGCGGGTGTCTCGGCGGTGCAGGGCGGGATGATATGCTTTGAGTGAATCACTTCCTCCTCCCGTACGTCGGTTGCAGTCTCCGAACCGGCTACTGGGATAGCTTCTGAATCACAGTAGGTGGAAATATCCGTTGTCCTGACATGTTGGTAGCCTGTCTTCTGCACTTCCCGTAGGGGGGGGGGGATATCCGTCACCTTCAGTTGCCATGGTGTGGGCTCTGCGGACCCCAAGCACTCGTGGTACCTCTGACGTTACTAGAGGAACCTCGGGCCGAACGTTCCAGCCCCTCCCGTGTGGGAGCAGTTCGGATTGGGTAGTCCTCGAGGGGACAGTGGTTCCCGATACCCATGGGAGTTGGGTGCCTCCGACCAGGCTTCGGCCGCCTGTGGAGGCAGAGGGTTGCTTAAGAAGTCCCAGGTGCTTGCCTGCAGAGCGAGTAGTTGGTGTGCTAGATAACCGGTGGACCCACCGAGGTTATTCGGTAGTCTTTCCTGCGGGTTTGACGTGCGTCAGTGGTGTATCCACTATCAGCCTGTGGAGTCACAGGGTAGACATGACCGAAATGTATTGTCTTTTAAACAAAACTAAGAGGAAAATACAATCTGGTATTAAGTGTCAAGAACCAGGTTATAGATTACGAAGCCAGGACGGCTCTATTTAATGTCATCTGCACTGTCAGACTCCTTGCGACGGCCGCGCTCTGTCTCATCTCGCCTCAGCCTTCCTCCGTGGGATGCCTCACTTGGGAGCAAAACTGGTCGCAGTACGGAAACCTCTCCGTAGTAATCCTAATCCTAACACAAGCAATCACATGTGTACAGAAGAAAGGTACATATTTGGGAAGCTCTAAATCAAGTTAACAAAATAACAGCTATTTTGAAAAACTTAGGAGGGGAAATTGGATAAAGGACATCTAAGAAAGTAAAAATGTTTATTGAAAGCTCCGGATTCAAAACTCTGTGTCGCATTTCTGAAATACAAGCATTTGATACTTCATGTATTGCCATTCGCTTCTTCTTCTTCTTTCTCTAACTCCTTTGTGCTGTTAAGCGTGGAGTACAAGCCTCTTCTGCCCATTTCCTCCACTTTTCTCAGTCCATTATCATTCTCTTCATTTCTGTCATGGTCTTCCCTCTATCCTTCCCCAACTTCTCAATGTATTCCTGATACAACATGCATGGCCTTCCCCTAATTCTTTTACCTTCTGGTATTGCTTCTAAATATTGTTTGGGTTTTCTCTGCTCTGACATGCGGAGTACCTGTCCATACCATTTAAGTTGTCTTTTTTTCAATATTTCTTTAACGGAGTGTGTACCCAACTCTTGACTTATTGTTACATTTCTAATCATATCTCTTCTTGTCTTCCCCACAGTTCGTCTTAAATATCTCATTTCCATAGCTGTTATTTTGCTTTCTTGTTTCTGTAGGAGAGTCCAGTTCTCTGCTCCATATAATAGAATTGGTAGTATTACTGTTTTAAATACTATAATTTTTGTACCTTTTGTTATTTCTTTTTTCCCCACAATAGTATTATTAATCTGATAGTAGACCGAATTGGCCTTTCTTATTCTGTTTAAAATTTCTTGCGCTATTTTTCTATCCTTATTTATAATTGTACCCAGGTATTCATAACTGTCTACCTGTTCTAAGATTTCATCATTACATCTAATTTTAACTTCTTCTTTCCTTCCTATATACTTCGTTTTACTTTTGGGTATGTTTAATTCTAAACCTTATCTAGTTAATTCTTCTTTCCATTCATTTACCGCTAATTGTAAATTATTATTACTATTTGTTAGTCATCAGCATATATCAACGATTGTGCCCAAATGGTCTTAAATTTCTATATCCTATCATAGTTCTTGCTGTTCTTCTTTTGAAAATTTTCCATATTGTGACTTTGTGGGTTCGTGAAATGAAAAGTTCAATTGCACCACTCAAAAATGTTCTTTATTTCCACCGACTTACAGTTAAACACTTGCCAATTACACAGAATTACGTAATGCACACAATTACGATTCACCAGTTCATCCGTTACAATTTCACTTGCACTCGTAATTACGTACAATACTCTGATGCACGTACACAGTCTTCTCGTCGTACACTAGCACTGCGCTCTTACACTGCTCGCCAAGAACTCTGACTCCTCACTCCAGCCCGGCATGTTGCTTAAATAGGGTCAGCTGGCCGATCGAGAATGTTCTGGATTAGATGAAATATCCCGTATGTTCGAGAAATCAAGGGCAGCGGAAAGAGACGGCACGGTAATGTTTTTTTTCCAGCCACCCCACGTTACCGCTATAAGACAAACGAGGGGGCGTGTCCGAGAGCCTCCGTTTCCTGCTGCTGCCGTCAGCTGGTTCTATAGGGTGTTCCAACGTTCGGGTGACAGTATTTCATCCATCACAATAATAAATAAGAGTGGGTTGAGACTATCTCCTTGTTTAACTCCTCTATTCATCAGAAATGCCTCTGATTCTTTTCCCTCTAATCTTATTATCCCTTTTGGTTCTTGGTAAACTAATTGTATTGCCTCAATACAATTGCCTCAATGCCTTTTTTGTTCTTTAGAGCTCTCCAAATTTCTTCCCTAGGTATTGAATCAAATACTGCTTTCAAATCTAAGAATCCTAAATAAATACCCTTTCCTCTATCTATAGCTTTCTCTATTATCATTCTCAATGAGAAAATTTGGTCTTGCGTTTGTCTACCCATTCGGAAAGCAGCCTGTTCTTCTTATAAATCTTTTTCTACTATTTTCCTCAATTTCTGTTACAGGATTCTAGTGTACACTTTATATACAACCGGGGAGAGACATTGCCATTCGCAATAAAGAAAAATATGAGAAAATCGATGCACTCGTCAAAATCCGAACCCTTGTCTTTCATTCTAAGCTTATACCCAGCTACGCAATCTAAAAATTGAGCTAGGTAGCAACGGTACTTTTGATTTTGAAATAGAGTAGCCTTCGCATCAGTGACATGCTACCCCATTTAGATTTGACTTCATTGCAGGGAAATTTGAGCTAGATAATAACATCTATCTCAATGTTACTGTTTAAGCATGTGTGCGATCAAATTCTGATATATCCCGTAATGTGTGTTTATTATTATATGCTATACGCAGTCAGTCTCATATATAAATTGCAAATAACTTATTTTTATAGGAAGACTCCTAATTAATCTAATGGAGTGTGCGAGAGCTTCAATTACAGCTTGCTTTTAGTACGAGCATCAGCTTGTTTTAATGAGTTACTGTGCAGAATACAAATTACTTATTTCATAAACATTTTTGAAGTATGTAATATTCAGCAGAAATTTCTCTCGCTAAAATTGCATCCAGTCTTACAAACTTTAGTGGGGGACGGAACTCTCGGTTGCATTCTTTGTGTGCTGCTCATTAAAAAACCAGAAGGGAACATCGTTTCGCCAATATCACGTGTCTACATGGCAAGGCTTTATTCATATTAGTATGCTGTGGGTTTGTGCTTATATGGAGGAACTAATTCCGTTAATAGGGAAAGAATTTTTAATTTACGAGCTCGGAGAACTGATGAGAGGGGACATGTCCTTTCTGCAATTAATACTCTGTTTAGACTCTCGCTTGGTCCAATATTACAACGTAGCTTTTTGTCAAAGGAGCCCTTCATGGAATACCTCAACATCCTTTCTTCGTAATAATATTCCTATCACAGTAGGTTTTGTCATAGATGCTATTAGTTTTCTATCACAACAGCGAATACTGTCCTACTCTATTTAATACCAAAGAACAGAATAATGCTCAAAATATTCTTTCTAGCTTCTACATATTAGTAAGAAGACCTTAAAATATTACAGTTCAGGCCGTTGAGCAAAGGAACATTTAAACACAGGCAAAGAGCTGTAAATGGTGCAAGTCCTCCGGAGTGGAAAGTTTTTAAAAATAATTCAAATTACTTAAGCATATTAATGTCTATATCTTAACAACACTGAGTGTGCTTCAGCTCCGAGGATCATCATATGAACATTTTGAGAAAATGAATTTGTTCAAAATCGGTGATGAATTTGCTCATTAAAAAGAAATGTTAATATTTTAGAGTCCTTGAAGGTTAAGTTAGATCAAACGATGATGAATGATATGGGTGAAATGATGTTTATATGAGATCGGGTCTATAGAACCGACAGTTATATTATATTCATGGTTTTAGGATAAGGGAAAACCCCAGTAAAACCTTATCTAGGTTACTGACCCCTCAGATTCAAGCCCGGTGCTTATTAAATATGAGGCAGTCAGCTAACCTGCACTAAAAAGCTGAGCCTATGAGGCAGTAATTTTCTAGTTTCTAATCGAAATTACTGCATATAATTTTTGGTTCCGTTCTGAAGATGAGGCACATTAACAAAATGTACGAGAGTATTTAAGTTTACCAGTCCCCATGGTCTTGCTCGCCAACTATTGAACTATAGTGTTTCGAGGTGCAGAGAATTGCGGGTTCGAGCCTCGCCTTCGGCATGAATTTTTGTGTGTAACCACAGGGGAAATAACCAGGAATGATAACAAGAGGAATAACAAAAGGAATGATAACATTGAGGAATTGTGGAGTAAAAAGGGATGAAGAACTAAAAAATGTATTTTTAAAATGTTAAACAATGCTACAAAATTACAGGAAATTAAAATTACAGATTTATTATATTATTTTTATATCTATATCTATTATATATACCTCTTTTATACAAGGGGCGTCAAGTAAGTTCTGCTTCAATTTATCTCCGATGCAGCGCTGCGATCGCAGTTCCGCACATGCGCGGTAGACGCTCTGTATCAAGGAGAAGAAACGTGCGCCATTGTGAGATCGCTGTCAGCCATATGCTCTTTGTTGTGCTTGTTTACAATGTCGGTGTTGGTTGAAAATCCCGCCGCTTGTGAAATCAGATCTGGGATTCGTTTTCTGAATGCTAGAAAAGTGAAACCAATTGAAATTTATCGGCAAATTTGCGATGTTTACGGACAAAATGCGATGAGTGATACGAGTACAATGGTGAGAAGATGGGTCCGACAGTTCAATGCAGGACGTAGTGAAATGCACGATGAACAACGAAGTGGGCGTCCATCTTTGGTTACAGAAGAACTGGTTCACGCGATTGTTGACAAGATCCAGGAAAACCGCAAGTTTACAATTAGTGCTCTCGCTATGGAATGGCGGTCAACACTTCAACAATGACGAAGAGCTGAAAGAAAATGTTTCCAACTGGTTGAAGACACAGACGGCAAACTTATATGGAGAAGGTATACAAAAACTTGTGCTATGACAAATGCCTGAAAAATTTCGGCAGTTATGTGGAAAAGTAGTTTAAAAGTTGTAGAATTTTGTGCACTAAATACTTTTTCTATATCTGTACACAATTTAATTTTATTACCAAACAGAACTTACTTTCTGGACGTACCTCGTATATAAGTCTGTTATATTTTGTTTTCATTTTGATTCATATTCTTAGCATAAAATTGAAAGAATAAAATAGATTCAAAGAACTCCTGTATTCAAATTATGTATCTTATTAAATGATGGCTACACAAGTCTACTAAAATTCCGATTTAACAATTTCCCTCCCCGCGAGTCGTGGATTAGATACTAAATATGTAATTTATAAGTTATAAAACTACAAAATGTATCTTATCCAGCATAGAGGTTAGGAATCTTTATTTATTTCTAGAAAATTCACTTTATATACTCAAAATTAGTGTCTATCTTACAAACATGAGATTGACAATCATATACTTAACTCTCACAACATTTAAAAACTGGTATGAAATGTTTATAGTATTTAAATTTTAGCAACAATAAATATTACTACCTTTTAACAATTCAAATCTATGAATTTTAAGAGTATTTAAAAACTTGTTTTCTCGTAATATTTCCAATAAATGACTGACAGATACCAAAATCGTAAAACTGAAAATTTCACAGTCTGAAAGTAAACACTGAAATAAAATTTAACAATAGATACTCGAGGAGATATCAGCTATGGCTTACAGTACAGTGGAACACTGCTATATATATATTTTGTGTTACTGTAAATCGACCTATTGCCACCTCTAAATTGTGCTTGAAGCTATAATTCACATTCTTTCGTGCGATCCAGTTGAGTTGTAAAATTACCTCCAACTTCATAACTAACCCTAACACAATAATTCGTATATCGAAGACAAATTAATACTGTGACTTTTTACCATGCTCTTGTCTTCGAAGAGAGCATTTATTTTTAAGCCTTAGGTACTTGTTTTCAGGTACCTTTAACAACCTATCTGCGTAGAGACTGTGAATGAAATGAACCTGAATGTACTGAGCTAAAAGCTACCCAATATGTGTCTTAAGAGAGTAATAAGAGGAAAAAAGATATATTTTTATGCAGGTAACTTAAACCTAGGGGTATTTCAAATCAAGCCTGTCCACCATCAAGTGGAGAGAGATTCTACTAAGAGGCACTTTAAAGCGTAAGTTTAGAGATTTACACTTCATGTTCAAACTTTTCTTATTCTTCTTCTATGCTAAACGTATCGCATGTTCTATGATTGAATCAAACCCTCTCCCCATCTTTTTCTCGGTCGTCCTGGACTTCTTCCTTCTGAATTCCTATCTCTCAGTATTTTTACTAATCATTCGTCAGACATCTTTGATATATGTACATTCTACTCCTCCTTTCTTCTTTTCAACTATTCAGTCACGGTTTGGATACTACATAACTACCTAATTTCTTCATTTCCTACTCTGTCATACCGTGTCTTTCCAAAAATTCTCCTTAACACCTTCATTTCAATTGTTTCCATCAATCGTGGTATTCTTGTTGTGTCTGCTCGTTTCCAAGGTATACGTCATCGCTGCTGGAACTACTCCTATATAAACTTTTACCTTTGTTTCTTTTTTCGTGTATTTATTTCTCCGCACTAATTTAATAGCACATCCAGATAGTTTTGTTGCTTTTACAACTTGATGGTTAATGTCTGGACCCCAATTTCCCTCACTGGTAATACGAGGGCTGTTCAATAAAGAATGATCACATTTTTTTTCTAACATATCTTTACTCATCTTCATAATTTTGATGATCCTTCTCAAAATAGTCTTCCCTGAATGCGATGCACTTCTCCCAGCGTTTCTGTCAGTCTTCAAAGACATACTGGAAACCATTTTTGAGAGATCCTTCAAACTCGCCTTCATAGCCTTCACCACTGCTTCTGATAATGGATAATGCCTCCCGCGAAGGCGTTTCTTCATATTATGGAACAGAAAAAAGTCAAATAGGGCTAAATCCAGACTATAGGGGGGAGGGGGTGAGGGATGCACTTCACGTTGATTTTTGCAACATATTCAGCAACAACATTGGCAATATGCGGCTGCGCATTATCGTGGTGCAGCATCCAGCCTGATTCATGCAAATGTGGCCCTTTGCGCCTGATATGGACTTGCAATGTTTTCAGGACATTCCTGTAGTATTGTCCAGTTACTGATGTGTGTACAGGTACAACATGCTGATAAACCATTCCATGAATATCAAAGAATGAGATGACCATTACGTTCCGAGCAGAAGCAATCACTTTTGCTTTTTTAGGGGTTGGTGATGAAGGAGATTTCCACACTGAGCTTTTCTGTTTGCTCTCAGGATCACAATGATGTAGCCAAGTTTCATCAGCAGTGATTACGTTTGATAGAAACTCCGGATCTTCCTCTAACATCAACTTTAATGCATGTTACCTCCATTGCAGCGGTAGGCGATACTGAACATATCTGAATTTGCCTGGTTCTCACAGGCGGGAACCAGGTGTACCAACAATGAAACTACTACGGCATGTTTGTTTCACATTAAGCTAATAGAATATAATAAGATTGAAGTTTAGTGCGCCAAATTATGTCCGTAAAAAATTATTATCATTCTTTATTGAACAGCGCTCATTTTAATCCCAAATAATTGAAATGCATAACCTGTTCTCCATTTTGTTTTCAAGTTCTAATTTGCATCTCAACGGTTTTTTACTAATGATTAACACTTCTGTTTTGTTTATGGAAATTTTCATATTAATGCTATGACATTTATTATATAACTCGTACAAAAGTCTTTGCAGATGATCCTCTGTTTTTACCACAAGTACGACATCATTTCATAACATACCATACTAATCTTCATATCTCCCACACTGCATCCCAATTCTTGTCTCATTTAAAATTTTCTGTATACAACAGTTTATTTTTTTCATAGAAAGTTTTCAGTGTACGTTTTGTTACTTCAAATAGGTAAAGCATTAAAGGTGATGAAATACCTTCCATGGATATCATCCCCAGGAGCAGATATATTGTAAACTCTCCCCTTTCCCTATAAGAGTCCTAAAGCTATTTACGTTAGCACTGCATCCTTGCCAACAGCTTGAGAAGGAAATCAGGGCATGACGTCTGTACTAAACAATACCCAGCATTTGATTGATTCTCCATCATCAGCAAGGTTCAGTGCTTCCGTCCTGACTTTAAGAGCCATCGAATGCACATTAAAATTCTTCCAGAAGCTTGACTTCATCGAAGCGTTCAGTCCACGAAGACATCGTTAGACCATAATGATCGATCGGAATGGATAGTCCTTAGTTCTCTCCTCCTTCCAATCTTTCTTTGCCACCCCCATATTTCGTCATTTCGAAATAAAGCTATATCAATTATATTTTGCTAGCCCAGTCTACGTCTAATGCATATTTACTCTTATAATTGTTGAAATATATTTCATTCTACACCCATTACACAGCTTTCATTGTGTTCCTTTCCGTTATGATATTGATTATTTACCGATTCGCCAATTCTTTAGCTTAAAGGACAGTTCCTTCAGTACCTCTAAAAAAACTCCTTTAGTTAAT
Source organism: Mantis religiosa (assembly GCA_030765055.1). Classification (NCBI taxonomy): domain Eukaryota; kingdom Metazoa; phylum Arthropoda; class Insecta; order Mantodea; family Mantidae; genus Mantis; species Mantis religiosa. The sequence continues at coordinate 60,607,183 of CM060957.1, forward strand.
CATAGAATTAGGTGCAGTATTCGATGCATATGGCAAAAAATATCAATTCTAGCAGCACCTTAATATTTTATTACTGACTAAACCTTTCATTTTATTTTGTAATTTTTTTATTTGAAAATAATGTTTTCAATGGAATTCGCAAACGTAAACAAAACAGAAATGCTGTCACCGAAGTTTAACTGTCATCATTGTTGTTGCATCAACCGGTGTATTTCTTAACTTTTGAGAGGCATTATTCTTAATCTAATCGCTTTATAAGGTTAATTCTATATTATAATAGCTTGAATGGTTTATTGAAAGCAGGTAAAGCAAGATGCTTACTAAACCGTGGAACTATATTGTGGAATAACACGAGAGTATTAATACCCACCAGCCATTGCGGTTCATTTCCGGCTCATGCTTCTTTGACATCTACTTTATTCCTACAGATTATAACACACATAACTACACACACGCGGATTAAGTATGGGATTCCTTTTTGGTGGTCACGAAAGGGCAGGAATTGCTTGTGAGTAGAGTTCTCAGGATTGGCGATAGCTGAACGACAGGCGAGATGTCTGGTGGAGGAGTTTGGCTTGGGGAACTGTCTCCCCTGCCCTTTCTAAGGGTAGAGGAAGGACTATGTATACTGAAACAATCAATAGTATATTATTCCACCCAGAACTACGAGCGGCATGGTTCAGGCGGTTTCGTCTGTAGCCCGCATTCGGGAGGCCCGGGTTCGATTCCCGTGGCCGACCTACCTGACCCATGGGTTTTCTCGGAGATTTTCCCGGGTAGGTTAATTATATCCCCCGAATTCCCTGTCCCTCCATTTCATCTCCATTGTCATTTCATATCATCTCTCATCTGTGGGTCTGTTTCAGGGTAGAAGTGTCGGCGGGTGTCTCGGCGGTGCATGGCAGGATGATATGCTCTGAGGAAAACTACTTCCTCCTCCGGTAGGTCGGTTGCCGGTCTCCGCTCCTCTGCTGGGACCATTTCGGGACCACAAGTCAGGGACCTTTGGAGCTCGGCTGCTGGGCTCGTTGCCTTCCCGCTGTAGGGGAGCGAGTTCGTTGTCCTGTCCTGTCGGGGTAAGTCTCTATCCAAGTAAACTGTAGGTACCCTGCCCTCTGAACTGTCGTGTCTCCTTGGTCGGTCGCCCTCTGTCTCCTTCGCCATATCCTTCCTCCCGGGGGTGTCCCCACTTGGGGGCATAAGAGCAATGGGCCCAGCATGGTGACCTACGTACCGAATCCCCTCCGCAATGATATTCCAATGCCACCCAGAACTTCAGCAATTCGATTAGCAGCTAATGTAACCTCCTTTTAATAAGTTTATTCGGTTCCGTAGGTTTTGGAATGTAATGTCTGGAAACTTAGGAACCCAGACTAAATCTGAGCCTGTCACTCCAAATCTGATTGTTCTCTGTATCTTTCGCTTCAGCTATTCATCTGGAGGTTCCAAAATCTTCATGCACGTCTTCTCCGTTCCTGATTCTATCTACTCCCGGTTCTGTTCTAGGACCTCTGTGAGAAGTTCACTGCAGGTGAGACAATGATAAAGGTCAAGTTATACTCTCAGTGAAGGACTAGTGGGTAAGTATCCAGATGTATTTTGTACTTTTTCTTTGTTTGTTTAACATGGAAGGAAAAAATGGAATTTGCGCACACCAGCCCCATTGACATAGGAGTCCCCGCCTTGGTGGAGTGCACCGTTGCGGAATACCTACTAAAAACCCTCCACTACCTAGGGCAGCAACCCTGGCGATGTTTTGCTGGTCCCGCATTAAGCACCCAGATTCAAGATGTAGGTTATTTCTATGCGGCGAACCACTATGGTGTGTTGGGGAGGGAGGCGTCATGGTCACAGAACCCTGATGCCCACCTTTCCATCATTGGTAATCTTAGGCAATGTGCCGCGCGTTCAGGATGTAATCAGGTCTGCGCATAGCGCTTACGTCGTTAGTAGTCTAATCTAACTCCCTTAGTCCCGGTGTTTTTTTGTACTAAGCTCAGCGAAACCTTATATCCGCAACCCTTACTAGAACTTTTGAAACTACGTTACGTCACACGACTATAATACATCGTGAATATAGAACATGCTATAGCTATTTCTAGAATTTAATCTCAAATTAGTGTTCAGATAGGTTGGAGTTCAGCATCGCGTTACTACAGCCAACATTCTAGAAAGCAATTCACTGCACGGCATTTCTGGAGAAAGGTTGAAGATGACGAGAACCTTCCGAGTAGTACACCGCTTGACGGAGGAATTCGGATGTCAACCCACCACAGGAATTTGTGAAATTAATTTCTTAGCAAGTCAGAGGGATTTGGAATTAAGCAAGAAGCAAATGAATTAAACGACAAAGCTTGTTGTTCGACTTTTCCCCATGATCTGTTAGTGCCAATGTGCCGTATGGCCTTTATTCTTACATTAAATTGACGTTTACTTTCCTAATATAATTATTAACTTTGAAGACAATTTATCTTCCTCTTGTACTTTTTTTCTCTCCTACACCTGTTTGTTTTCTCCCTTCAATTATTTCTCTCTCGATAATTTTCTCCTATTACTACCCTCTTTCACTTTCTCCGCGTCTCTCCTTGCATAGGCCCCCTCTCTTCACGTAAATATCATTGATGACTTAAAAGCCAGCAAAAAGGTCCTCATACCTGGCTGTTACTAGGAAGAACACTAATAAGATGTTCTGTTTCTTTTCTTTATGCTTGTAATACAATCGAAACCACGATGTTCCCACACGGTCACTAGTTCACATACCGGATATTAGTACCAACAAATAGATATGATTTCTGGAATACTCATATATCGAAATATTGTAAAATAATAAACTTTATATTCACATTTACACCGATGGCTCACAGACAGAAAATTGGTGTCGATGCGCAATAGTTTATCCAGATCACACAATGCTACATACATTACCATCTTTGTGCTCCGTATTTACAAGTGAATTGTACACCATCAAGGAAGCTTACTGCACATATCCAAAGAAAATAAAAATAAACTATATACATACTGATTCTCAATCCAGTAAACAAGCACTACGAGGCATCTTCACTTCAAATGAGTTAGTCCACAAAATGCATGATCTATCATCACTTTTGATGAAACAAGGTAGGAAAGTAACCACAATGTGGATACCTTCACATCAGGGTATTTATGGTAATTTCCACGCAGACTCCGCAGCTAAGTAAGCCATAGGACTCCCAGTTCATGAACATAAAGAGATGTGTGTTTAAAAACTTGCATAAGCATTGTAAACAACATGGGAAATATCACCTCCTAGTAAACTACATGAAATTAGAAATCACTCTAGGACATCATATCCACTCCAGAAACTGAAACGTAAAGACTAAGTTGTCATCACTTGGATACACCAAACTGTCTCATGGTCATCTGATAAATAAAACACCACAACCTGAATGCAGCATTTGTCATATGGCCATCTCTGTACGCCATATATTTACAGAATGTCCAATACAAGCAACAACGAAAACAATGTAACCTTCCAGATATTCAAGAAGCCCTTAGTAATCCATTACACAGTACAGCGCTATTTAAATTTCTAAAATTAATTAATTTATACAGTAAAATATAATATACATTTTTATAACTAAATGTTAAACTTATTATAATTATTTTATGTAAATACCATTCTTGTGTCGCGATATGACTGTAAAATAAAATGGCATTAAATAAACATTATTTAAATAATTATAAATTTTGTGGGGAAGAATTACGTAATAATCTTTGGTTAATATTCCCTTTTACAGCCCACTTCGGTAGCGTAGATGGTAGCATGCCTGCCTTACGTTCAAGAGGTCCCGAGTTCGATTCTCGGTTACGGTGAGTTATCTAGATAAGGTTTTCCCGGGGTTTTCCCTTATCCCGAAAGACGAATATCAGGTAACTCTAAGCTCCATGGACCCTGGACTCATTGAGCATCGTTTCACCTATTTCATTCATTGTCCGATATGACTAAATGTTGGAGGACGTAAATTACAAAACAAACAGAAAACAAAAAAACTTTTACAAAAACACCCAATAATATCGTAATGAGGTATTTCTTTTTGACGTCGTAAGCCTTCGAAGTCTTCATTTTGGGTAAAGTAGTTAATATGATATATAACCTATTTTCTAATCGATACTTAAGCTATGTTAGAACACATTTTCTCAGCAATCATTCTGGAACTAAAGATCTAACTTACTTTTAAATATACAAAAACAGAAAAACATAAATAATCCTTTTCCTTTCGCTGCAAGCAGACATTATACACATAAGTAGTTCAAAGAATGTCCAAAACGGTCAACAATTTCCTTTTCCGTTTCGTATATTTATAGGTTTAATAAGTATATCATTTTTAAATCACTCCGTGCGAAAATAGAATGCCCTTATTTTGTAAAAGACCTTTTCAATTCAAGACTGTTAATGTAAACATATTTTTGCTTATATTAACCAGTTTAAGTAACCTTTAAGTGTGTAACTAAACGCTTTAGTAAAATTTCACTTAAAACGTAACAAATTAATACAAAATATTTTATAACTAATATAATCCTATGTATGTAAATAAGTGTTTGAAATAAAACTGATTACTACAATTACCCGCCACTAAGGCAAAAGTATATTTCTCCATTTTATGAGCCAGTGAAAATTCAAAAATAGTAATTATAGCAAACAGACGATGTATATATTTTGTAATTATAGAAGTGTGCCATTTAAACAGTTAACTAGTTTTAAGTTATACTAGTAAATGTTTTATTTAAAATGATAAAGGATGACTAAGTCTTAAGTTATATTAGCATAGTCGTGTTTTTAATTTTATACATTTCCTACAGTTTATTTTACTCTAAAATGTAATTAAAATATGATAGTTAAATAGTGTAAGTTAAATCACAAATAATACAATATAGTTCCATAGTGTTAATAGTTTCATAGTGAATAAGTTTAGTTGTAGAACATAAAATGTTTCTACAGCCCTGTGATAAATAAGAAGTGCAGTACTATGTGTGTGAACCTAATAATTCAGACAGAATACACAAAATGAAAATTATGAAAAATGCAATGGTTCAGAAACCTGAAAGATGATAAGATTACAAACTTTCGAGATAGCGTCCGTATATGCCTGAAACGGGCTTTAATTATTAATTCTTGAAAAATGAGGAAAAGCATTATTTTGATGACGATGATGATTGCAACTACTATGGCTGTGATTATGATTATATGTAGTTGTTTCTCTTTGCAAATAAGCAGAGAAAATGCATCTTTGAGTGGCCTTAGATAATGGTAGAGTCCCACCAAATGCTTTAATATATTTTAGAAATAATCATTTCTTACACACTAGCCGTGTTTAGGCCAAGTTTTGAATGAGTATAGCCAGACTGAAAAATTCAATTCCATAGCCGGGATTTGAACCACGGATCTCACGCTCTCCGTGCGGTTGCTCTAAACCACTGAGCTGCTATGGCCAACGTGCCGACATGGCATTAAATTCTCCAACTGACTCGTATGTTTCCCAATAGACCACTAGGTGTTCTCATATGCTACGACACACGTACATTATGTGGCGACTTACTATGTTGTAAGTACTTAAGTCCCAGGTTTCATAGTTAAACCACTATGTTATTCAGATAAATTGATGGAAGTAATCATTTCTTCCACACTAGCCGTGTGTAGGCTAAGATTTAAATGAGTAGAGTCAGACTGAAAAATTCAGTGTCATAGCCGGATTTGAACCACGGATCTCCCGCTCTCCGTGCGGTTGCTCTAAACCACTGAGCTACTATGGCCAACATGCCGACATGGCATTAAATTCTGCAACTGACTCATATGTTTCCCTGTACACCTTTGAACGCCAAAAGAGACGAAGAACTCAACTTAAAAGTCATTAGACCATTTTATGAGGTCTACATAGAAAGATACTGATCTAATTGCCGAAATAATAATAATAGCAATAATAATAAATTTATTATTATTATTATTATTATTATTATTATTATTATTATTATTATTATTATTATTATTATTATTATTATTATTATTATTATTATTATTATTATTATTATTATTATTATTATTATTATTATTATTATTATTATTATTATTATTATTATTATTATTATTATTATTATTATTATTATTATTATTATTATTATTATTATTATTATTATTATTATTATTATTATTATTATTATTATTATTATTATTATTATTATTATTATTATTATTATTATTATTATTATTATTATTATTATTATTATTATTATTATTATTATTATTATTATTATTATTATTATTATTATTATTATTATTATTATTATTATTATTATTATTATTATTATTATTATTATTATTATTATTATTATTATTATTCCGAAACAGCTAAAAATACTCTTAAGTTCCGTACAGAAGACAATGCCAAAGGAGGATTTTAACAACAAAGAGTGAAAAAATTTCTCTGAACATTTTAAGAAGCAATTTAGTGTCGATTATTGAAGAACTTAAACTCTGGAATATGATTATGGTGAAGATTGAAGCAAGTAATAAAACTGTTTTAGAAAGTGTAGGCATAAGCAAGGAATCAAATTTATTGGATACGGAAGAAGAATATTCGGGAGAGAGAGAGAGTGTGTGTGTGTGTGTGTGTGTGTGTGTGTGTGTGTGTGTGTGTGTGTGTGTAGTGTTTAACGCCAACTTTTACTACATACGGCACCGCAGGCGATGACACTGATGATACATGACATGAAGATGGAGCACCGGTGGAATGATATGGCGGGGAAAACCGGAGATCCCGGAGAAAACCCGCCCCAGCACCGTGTTGTACACCACAAATCTCACTTTGCGGTCGGGCCGCCTGGGTGAGAGCCAAGCGGTCTAACCACTGAGCCACGGCTCGGCCTGTTCGGGGGAGAGATTATACAAATTATGTATTAATATTAAGGTAAAGTGTCATATAGATATTATTTAGATAGTGATGGAAAACAAATAAGGGTAGAACGGAGGACAAAAGTATGACTAATTGATTAAATTATAGTATATATTTCTTGGTTCCCCCCCCTCCCTTACTTCACCAATTCCGGTGTTGGAAGCTGTTCGGGTTCCCATAGCCCGGAAAGTCGGGGCGAGGGAGCTGAAGCATTGACCTGATAGATGAAATCAGGGTTGAGGGGCCAACCTTATGCCTAGGATGAGAGCGAGAGATGTGAATGATAGTACGGCTGTATTTTTTAGACTTGGCGCATACCTTGCTCGGATGTGCGGGAGTGACGTCATGCGAATCACTGTGGGGTTAAGATATCTGCTTTCAGCAGCACATTGCTGATAAAGCTAGTAGTTAGATGACAGATGACTAACCTGGCACCCCTTTTTCTTCCAAATAAACAAGTGGACTCGACCATAAACTACTGCGCAACATTACGTCATATGCCACGTCTAAAAATACATCTGTATGAGGGCGAAATGAATGATAGGAGAAATTGGTGGAATGATGATGGGAGAAACCGGAGGAACCAAACCCACCCGAGCACCGAGTTGTCCACCACAAATCTTACTTTGCGGTCGCTTGGAATCGAACCCTGACCGCCTTGGTGAGTGGTCTAACCACTCTGCCACAGCGCGGCCATAAAAATAAAGTACTTATCATAATCTACTTAAAAGCACAAAAAGAACAATTATTTTGTACTTGATTTACAAAGCCGAAACTAAGTTTACTGTGTACAGAAACTTCTCTGGACTAACCAGTCCTGAAACTTGCATGAAAAGGGAAAGTTTAGCACACACCTAGAGAAACAGAAGGGGTTTAAACCGGGAGGTTAGAGAGCTTTGGGGGATGCAATTCTTCTTCTCTGAGCTAAGACTCCCAAGAGCTTGTGGTAACCTCTGTGTTACTGCTGCACTTTATTGGCCAGTACTGTCACACGGGGCTGGTTTGAACCCCTATTCCCTTTCCTGTATCTTGTGGCTATAAAGAACACCAGTAAACACTAAAAAGTAAAGTGTCGTATACTGTTTATGGGCAATGTATACTTTTAGATCTGTGGCAAGCGTTTGCTGAAACTGACTTTCGCTTTTTGTGAAGGTCCTGGGCACATTATTTAAAATTGGTGTATGCTGACAAGTGCCTAGATACACCTCTGCCGCAGTTCTGCATGAAATGACAAAGCGCGTTGGGCATAATATAGCGCCTTTTATAAGTGCTTAACGCTCATACTTACCACATACGGCACCATAGGCCTCAGACATAATGGTGCATGCTATGAAATGACTTACAGGAAAGGAATTTTGAGAAAAACGTACCAGGTCCTAGCGGAATTTGGAATACGAACCTCACACGTCATTATGGAGCCATATCCTTCGATATATTGCAGTGTATTCTATATCTGACTAATCTAAGCTATCCTAGCCTAAACTAAGCTAATCTAGCGTAAACTTTCTATATGGCAGCAATAAAGCTACAATATACAGCATCATTTCATGATATTCGCAAAATGACGAATTTCACCCTGCCAGACATTCATAATTTTGTCCAAGTTCAGAAGGGAAGAAGAATTGGGTAAAGCTTCGCAGAACAGTAATAGGATGTGTAATGTGTAACGTATTATTCTTACATATTGTCACCCAAACATCGGAATTCCCGAGAGAACCAGCAGCTGGCAGGTAGAGGCCAGGCGGGAAACGCCTACCCATTTGTCCCGTGTCACTAACTGAGGGGATGGTAAGGAAGGTATCACGGGCACTGTCCTATCTCTTTCCCCTCCCCCTGACGTCTGGAACAGTCTGGGTGATGTTTCGAGCCGCGAAGCTTCCAGAAACAGCGATCTTCTTATATAAGGGCTGCAGTGGACGAGTCAGTTCAGTTCTTGACGAGCAGCCGGAGGAGCGCCGTGCTAGCGAACGGACGGGAAGACTGTGTACGTGCATCATAGGAGTTGTACGTAATTGTGAGTGAAAAGTGGACCTGTGACAGACGAATAGGTGAATTGTAATTGTGTGCGCTAAGTAATTCTATGTAATCGGCAAGTGTTCCAACTGTAATTCGGTGGAAATAAAGAACACTTTGAGTTTGTGCAATTGGACTTTCAATTTCACGAACCCATAAAGTCACAATATATTTAACTGGACAGTGGTAATGAAACTTGGTTCTGAAAAATTAAATTTCGTAACGGAGTTATTTAAGCGGTTTATTGGGATGACAGTGGATGCTGATGAATTTCTCACCTTTGGTGACGATCTTCAAGATATCTAGAAGTTTCCCCTGCAACTCTGGATCTGTAGGCGCTTCAGTAATTCTGTAGCGGAAACGGAAATATTTTGCCGAAACCATTTGCGTAAATAACCTGATTAAAACCTTATACTTTATGTGTAATGGATTACAACTTATGTATTTTAAAAAGTGCAATAATTTTTAGGGCGACTGTGCTTGCACCGAAGTTCTATGAATCATAAAATCATAAGCCTTCGAGGAAATGGGAAAACAAACCATTAGGTCCCTCAAATCTCTTCCAACACATATGTAAGGATACAACGTTTTGCAATGTGATCATTCTCAGTTTCTTTCTTACACTGGATCAAGTACGAGTGGAAGAAAACTGTAAACTTTGGGGGTTTTTAGAAACAGTTTGTGTGAACAAATTCCGTAAAATGAGTTCAAAATATAAGACATTATCACTGGAGGGAAAAAAAGGTTATTGTAGAACACAAAAAGAACAAACGTACAGCTAAAAATTTAAGTCGCCATAAACGGTGTGTCTTGAATACAAGAGCCCCTAGTAGTCTACCAGGGAAATATACGAGTCAAATTGAGAATGTAATGTCATGACGGCAAGTTTGCCATGGTAGCTCAATGGGTTAGAGCGACTGGAGGGAAACCAGGGGATCCATGGTTCAAATCCCGGCCGTGGCATTGAATTTTTCATGTTGATTCTATCAATCAAAAACCTACCCTATATACGGCTGGTGTGAATAAATGATTAATTTCCATCAATTAACTTAAATATTAAGAGTTAAATGATGAAACCAGGGACTCAAGTACTTACGATAGTAAGTCGCCACAAACGGTGTATCTCGGATGCGAGAGCCCCTAGTGGTCTAACGGGGAAATATACGAGTCAAATGGAGAATTTAATGTCATGACGGCAAGTTGGCCATGGTAGCTCAATGGGTTAGAGTGACTGGACGAAAATCAGGAGATCCGTGGTTCAAATCCCAGCCGTGGCATTGAATTTTTCATGTTGACTCTATCAAAAACCTTAACCTATATACGACTAGTGTGAAGAAATTATTAATTTCCATCAATTAAGTAAAATTAGCTGTGTTGTTTAAAGTGGGAAAAACTCATATTTATGAGATTTCTAGAAATAAAAATTAAGACGAGTGATTAAACGAAACAGCAGGGCATGTGAAATCCATAAGAAAGTCTACAGTGTGACGGCTATACCGTGGTGCGTTCGAGAGGTTTGTTAGTGCGCGTGCTAAAGGAACTCCCATTTCTAGACCAATACTTCAGAATCAAGCTTTTGAGACAGCAAAAAAAATTAGGCAAAGACAATTTCAGAGCTTCCTAGGATCCATCGAGAGTTTTAAACATCGCTATAACATTGTTTTGAATTCTGTGTGTAGTGAAGCACATGATGTAGATATGCAGACAGTTGCAGATTGGAAACGGAAAACTGAAAACACAGAAACTAAGTGACAAACTACAATTATAGTATGTAAGTAGAAAATATAATAAATAATACATATCAGCCTATTATTTGCACTTCATTCTATATTACTCCTTCACTGTAAACCTATGCGGCTGAAATTTATTTTGTATCCAAACACAACACTCTGTAAAGACGGATACATGTGTATACGGAAAATAAATACAGGATCGATCTTATTCCGTTTTAGAGAGTTTTTACTCAAAAATATTCTTCACTTTTTTATATTTTACGCGTAGTATACCAATGTTTTCTGAACTACGAGGGCTGTTCAATAAAGAACGATCACAACCTTTTTAACAACGTACCTTTACTCACCCTCATAAACTGCCCGCCTTGGTAGCATAGAAGGTAGCGTGTCTGCCCCACGTTCAACAGGTCCCGAGTTTGAATCTCGGTAAGGGTGAGTTACCTGTATACGTTTTTCCGGGGTTTTCCCTTATCCTTAAAGACAAATGTCCGGTAACTCTAAGCTCCATGGACCCTGGACTCATTTGAGCATCATTTCACCCATTTCATTCATCGTACCATATGACTTAACGTTGGAGGACGTAAATTACACAAAAGAATCCTCATAATTTTGGTGGTCCTTCTCAAAATAGTCTCCCCTGAATGCGATGCACTTGTCCCGGGTTTCTCCCAGTCTTCAAAGACATGCTGGAAACCATTTTTGATAGAACCTTCAAAATCACCTCCGCAGCCTTCACCACTGCTTCTAATGATGGATAATGCCTCCCACAAAGATGTTTCTTCAAGTTAGGGAATAGAAAAAAGTCACATGGGGCTAAATCCGGACTATAGAGAGGGTGAGAGATGTATTTCACGTTGATTTTTGTAAGATATTCAGCAACAACGTTGGCAATATGCAGCCGCGCATTATCGTGGTGTAGCTTCCAGCCTGCTTCATGGAAATCTGGTTTTTCGCGCCTGATATGGACTTGCAATGTTTTCAGGACATCCCTGTAGTATTTTTCAGTTACTGTTGTGTGCAGGTACAACATGCTGATAAACCATTCCATGAATATCAAAGAATGAGATGAACATAACTTTCCCAGCAGAAGCAACCACTTTTGCTTTTTGGGGGTTGGTGATGAAGGAGATTTCCATACTGAGCTTTGCTGTTTGCTCTCAGGATCAAAATGATGTAGCCAAGTTTCATCGCAGTGATTATGTTTGAAAGAAACTCCGGATCTTCCTCTAACATCAATTTTAACTGCGTGTTACCTCCATTGCAGTGGCAGGTGATACTGAACATGTCTGATGATCATAATTTTTTACGGTCACAATGTTTCGCACTAAAATTCACTTTTATTATATTCTGTTAGCTTAATGTGAAACAAACACGCCGTAGTAGTTTCATTGTTGGTACTCCTGGTTCCCGCCTGTGAGAACCAGGCAAGTTCAGACATGTTCAGTATCGTCTACGGCTGCATTGGAGGTAGCATGCAGTTAAAGGAAGATCCAGAGTTTCTATCAAACGTAATCACTGCTGATGAAACTTGGCTACATCATTTTGATCCTGAGAGCATACAGCATAACTTGACGAAACGCCTTCGTGGGAGGTATTATCCATCATCAGAAGCGGTGGTGAAGGTTGCGGAGGCGATTTTGAAGGATCCCTCAAAAAATGGTTTGCAACATGTCTTTGAAGACTGGCAGAAACACTGGGGCAAATGCATCACATTCAAGGGAGACTATTTTGAGAAGGACCATCAAAATTATGAGGATGAGTAAAAGTAAGTTGTCAAAAACAAAATTGTGATCGTTTTTTATTGAGCAGCCCTCGTAGAAATAAACCAAGTTCCAAATAACCATTTTGAAGATACTAGCATGGGTTCATTAATGCAGTATAACAACTCTGCATGAACATAATTGAAATCTGACAGAACATCATTTGCCAGTCAAAATGAAATGAATCTTACATAACAATAATAAATCTTACATAACAACAAAAGAGTATTGTATGAGTGTAGGCCGTCGTGTAGGCGGATTATTTCTAACAAATGTGTAGTGTTACACAATGCGAAACTAACCATTAAATGTGTATACTGTATAGCACACTTCGTACTGAACAAGAGGAGTGTTCGGTGTAACCGTGCCATCCTCATAACTTAAGTGATACATCACATACCTAAGATAAGAACAACCGATACCTAATGACTGCATATACAGGGTGTTTATTTTTATCTATAATTTTACCGCGCAAAATTGGACGTCATCAAAGTTATAGCTGATGGAGCGAGTTTATATTGAAGCGAATAGGATGGTGGCGCAGGGTAGAGCAAAGAGATACTCTCAGGGTATGCGTGGGTATATATAAGGATGGTTCTAATGACACTGGAAGGCCCGTTTCAAACTGATTTAATGACTGCTTCTTTTTATCATCACATCAAACTCGAAGTTGCCGACCAAGGATTACCAATATCTCGCAGTTCAGAGTGTCCGTATGTAAAATGTTTAGTACGCGACAACACTTAATTAATTTTTACGTATGAACCGACGGATCTTCTCTTTTATAATCGCTTCTGGTGTATCTTCGCCCAAGACAGAAGCAGATGACCATCTTAATCGGCCGCCAACCGTGGACTGCGTTCACTACAGCTGCGTGTGTATGACTTTCACCTCTTGAAGCCCTTTATTCACAACAAAGTTCCCTTCTGTGACTATTTTGTCCATTCTGATTATTAGTCTCGATTATGCCATTATTAAGGGTCCGAATAATTCATTTCAAACGGAGTCAAGCGTTACCCAGTTAGGATTCTTGCTAAGAAATCCACTTTCTCCTGTGTCTTTTATTACACAACTCGACCAACTGCCCCTGTGCGTGTTGTAACAAAGATCCAACATTCCTTTGAAATCCATTGCACCCCTTAATTTTGGTATCAATATACGATTCCCCTAGCGGCTTGCGATCGTACTTGACGGGCTGACAGCAGCTTTGTGGCCTCCCTCTACCGGCAGGTAAATACACTATTTGAGAGGTGATTCTGCCCGCGTAATATAAAGGAGCGTAATTGCGCCTGGTGCGTAAATACGGTAACTGTTTTAAAAAACTGTGTACTGCAAAGCTAATTATGCAGTCATAAAAGTATACCATGAATAATAATAGAAATGATAAGTCAAAGAACACTTATTTCACAATGAACATCTGTTTTTCAGGTATAGTAAACATATATGCATGTTGTAAACCTGTCACATAAAATAGAAATATTTCAATTTGATCTCAATTGGCTTCTATCGCCCACAGTTTCTCCACAATTTAACTTCATTAAAAACCAAAAAATTAGCAGAACATGTTCTGGGAATGAGAAATAAATTTGTTTTACAATATGTACAAAGCTTTTATCCAAGTCTAAACAAGTAAATGTCTCTAGTATATAACCTTATGTGTCCAATTTTTTATATTTCCTTTCTCTCTTCCCCTTAAGCACTGCATTGCAAGAAGGTAAGTTTGAGGTATTTCTGTCATAACATTCTTTATTGCTTCCAGATTGGGACCAGTCACTTTATAGTTTCCAGTGTCTGTCCTTTTGCGAGTAACTGATCCGGTATCTTGTAAATGTTTGATGCACTATTGGTTTTAAAATACATAAGGATACCAACATCAGACATTTTAATTAAGCGTGAGAATGACAAAAAGAATTATACTGTATACTGATAAAAATTAAGACGTTTATGTTGCAAACAAAAGTACGTCAATTTGAAGGTACCCGGACACTTTTGACAACATTACGCTCCGAGGGACTTGTCTGAACGCTGGATATCGTTGCATAAATTCCTCTATGCAGCGGTTTAAATTTTATTTATATGTCGCAACAATTTTAATGCCGGTACGAAGGTAGCATTCAACCATGAAGACGCGGTGCTCTTCTGTTTATATCCAGCGGAAGCTGGTTATATTAGTTACCAGCCCAGCAACACTCAGAGCGCTGTAATTTGCTTACTGTTCCGCAAAACTTACAACTTCTTTTCCGTAGAGGGCACTATGATTTCAAGATAGACTCACCAGTCAACTATGACGTCATTCTTGCTCAATCGGAGAGCGGGAAATAACGAATAAAAATGAGCGCCCTGTACATTTTGATGCGTATTTATTAGCCTATGATTGAATACTGTTTTAATATTTAATAAAATGATAATTGAATTTTAATGAGGAAGTAATATGAATGAATTTAATATAATGATTATTACGGGTGGATAAGTTCATGAAACGAAGCAATAGTGTTTAAATTCAATTACTAGGATGTGAATAAATATTTTAACTCAGAGCTATGTAATAATTTTGCTGGTCTATATGGATAAAAATGTCACTTCTAAAGGTGTTGTCACGGGATGGGTCGCTACCTGGGTCATTAGCAGGCCGGTCGGGACCGGTCCAAACCTGGCTCAAATCAGTATTTCCGGGAAATGTCCAAGTGTTGGCGCTTCGCTAGCTAGAGTGGGTTTCTGAGAAACTAGCTGGAGGCGAAGGAGAGATGATGTTCTAGAGTCAGTCTTCTGGTCTGAGACGTGGTGCAGTGCAGACGTGTCTAGCCGTCCCTTGACAAACGTTGAGTTAATAATAATCAGTAGCGCGTATCTTATAAAGTGGACAATATCTCTCAGCAGTGATGTAAGTGCCGAAGTATATTTTTAAAATCGTGCTAATGATTTATTCCACCGGGGTAGATTTCAGCCACTCCGTATAGCTTAACCATAATAGTGGAAAGATATAGTTATTGGATCTGAACATGGCAGCAACTCATGGTGAACTGTGAGCACGAAACGACGCTGAGAAATAAAGGAATTACAAGGAACTGGGTTATTTTCATTCGTCAACCTATTTCACGCATACCCTGCAGATAGCGTAGTCTTAGCTCTACCGACTAGCCAGGGCAAATGAACAGATAGCTTAGGAAGCTAATCGACGACCACACCATCGGGATCCATTCTGCTGAGATCTTATCAATAGGCAACAACTCGGCGACAATTTATGCATATATTAAAATATCAACATGGCTGAAATTTTAAGGCTGGGTTTAAGAAACTTTTAAAAATGATATTGTGATAGTAGGTATAATGGTTTTATACAGTTAACACTTAACTTCAGATCACAAAACATAAAAATACCTTATTTTCAGTTTCAAATTCTCAATGAGTGAGATCTAAGTAGATTTATACACCCATGTAAGTATCATTGCCAATTTTTCTTATATGAGCAGACACAAGTTCAAATTCTTTCTAAAATTTTGCAAATAGGGAGGATTTGTGCCTCGGATACGTAATATAAGACCAGTAATCTCAATCTTTATGCAATACTTTAAATGTTTCTTCACTTGAATAGAAGTAACATTTTAGCTGTTTATTACGCTTACTACAGAGTTTACAGAAATATTATCTAAAGGGCGAGAGGCTTAACTGTTTAAATTAAATGTAATTTCAGCCCCTATATTTACTTTAAATCTACAAGCACACACAAATGTGCTTTCACCTGAGAATAAAAATGCAATTTCCTCAATTTGAAATTTCTAGCGTAACACTGAATGACCACATAGCATTACACGCTTTCTGCAAAAACTAAGTCTGTTTTGTTGTAACACACCTATGAAACACTAATCAACTCAGCTATCCCCTAATCTGTTAATGCTCCTCTGAATCCCTTCAGTCAACCTTATCGCTTAATGTCCAGCTGTGAGAGTTTGTTTTCCCTGCGCGTCATCATCGATAAGCCTTGGTGATCGAAATGCTCTCATGTCCAACAAGATTTACCATCAGCTCTTTCAACAATGGGAAGAACAAAGCTGTTGACACGCAGTCTATCTTATAAGTATTCCTTATTTTATATTAGTATTTTTATTTCTATACTACTGACTACATAACTTAGAAAAATTTGTATTCCATCCAAAAATTGAATGCACAGATTTCATACCAAGTACACATTTGAAACTACCTGAATAAAAGGTAAGTGAGGATAACTCAAAAATAAAAATTCCATTGGCACCAAACTGCTATTTAGGTTCAGTATCTTCCAAGGTTGCGACAAGATTTTCATAAAAATACAAGAGCCTCAACTGTCCTTTACATTGTCACAAGTGATTGTTTAATTCAATTAATAAGTTGGGTAATCGTTTGATTAGAGTTGTGCGTGTGATGTCATGCCATGTGACCTCTTCCTCCCTAGTGAAGCTTGTACAAGGAAGTGTTCACTCTCGTGTGGTAACTCTTGACCAGGAAACAAACCTGAAACAAAATATTTAGGAACAAGTTTTGATTCAAAATTATCTTGGAGACATATTAAAACAGTAGTAAAAAAATCAACAACAAAATGTTCAATTTTGAAAAGATTAGCTGGAAGTCAAGTGGAAGACACTGAACACCACATACAATACATTTATCAAGCCAATACTCCTTTATAATGCAGAGGTAATAATTACAGCAAACAGTTCTAACATAAATCACCTAGAAGTATGCCAAAATCAGGCCCTGCGGCTAATAACTGGTGCAGCAAAATCAACTCCAATCACGGCAATGCAAGCCTTAACTCGGAACTATCCAATACATCTAACTTTAGAGCAGCAGGCACTAATACAGCATGAAAAAATGTTGCTTTTCAAAACAACAAAATTGGAGAAAAGATTACTACAACCAATCAAGATGAAAACACAAACAAGTTTCCTACACAAAGTTACAAAATTAATAACAGATCTGCATCTTCCTAATTCTAAAGAAAACATTTTAATCAAAGAAAACCCACTGACTTTTGAACCAATTAATATTCAATTAGATTCACAACAAATAGTTACAAAATCTGAAACTTCCAAACCTGTACTAAAAGCACTATCATTAGAAACTGAACAATAGATAACCACTTGAAGAATGGTTACATATCTACACAGATGAATCTAACTTGGACAACAACTCAGGAGCAGGAATTAAGTGTGCACTGTTCTCATTCTATCAACCAGTAGGATACCACACAACAAATTTTGATGCAGAAGTAACGGCTATTCATATTTCACTCCAACACCTTCTATACAGAATAGATAAATTCAAAAATGCTGTCATACTTTCTGATTCTAAAGCAGCATTATGTGCAATAAGATCATAAAAAATGAGGTCAATCCAAATTAAAGAATGTCACAAAATGATCCAACAGCTTCAAAAACTACAGAAAAGAATTATATTATAGTGGATACCTGAACATTGTGGAATTGCTGGGAATGAATCAGCTGATTTTCTTGCCAAAAAAGAGGCAAACTTAATTCAGAATAAAAGTAAAAACTTGCCCTTTACAGCCATAAAAATATTAATAAAACACAAATATAAAAACAAACAAAACTAATCAATATCTAACAAAGCCAAAGATAAAAATGGAACATTTTAATTAAAAATCCATAAATTATTCCAGAAATCCCACGTAAAGCTGCAGTAGCAAATTTTAGATTACTTACGGAACATGATTATTTGGCCAAATACTTACACAGAATAGGAATTTATACAAGTCCAAACTGTCGTCTGTGCAACAAAGAAGAAGAAATGACTGAAGAACATCTTTTAACCTGTGAAGTCCCACCTGCTGGACCCACTACACAGAAATATTGGAGAACAAGAGAGCTAATGGCTTCATTGCCAAAGCTTAGCATTTGAAAACAACTCCTGACCAGGGTGGACATAGGTCCGCTGCTTGTAGCACAGGTAATAGCTATTTGGCCACTTGTGTATTTTCTATTAATGTAGTAAACCTTTCATGTTTAAATCGTAGTTTCAGTATTTTGTAATCTAATTGAACCTTTATACAGAAAATCCCAACCTCTCTGCAAAGCATGTGAATTCTACCTTAAGAGTTATCCCCCGTGCAAGGTCTGAGCCTGTGATATTATCCATTACCATTCATGGTTAGGTCTTCACAATATGAAAATATTCTTGCTTTCTAATTTTTTCTAAATTTGATCTAATTGGAACTCATCGGTACATTTTTTTATTATTATTCAGCATTGCAGGCATCTAAGTTGATCGACAACTAAAGATGAGTGCTACTTCATTCCCCCAACGCTCAGATTTGGCATCCTCCGACATCTTTTTTGAGTCTCTGAAAGATGGTTTGCCTGAAACTCCTTTTCAGAATTTGACGTGGTCGATACAGCGAAGTTTGTGAGCAGGACAAGAGTTTGTACCGGTAGGTAAGAGCCACGAGCGAGTGCAGAACACTCGGATATTGCCGGACGGAAGCTAAATCTCACAGTAAATACATTGCTAGATGACTGCAAATGTTACTGAATCATGCTGAAGTATAAGCAGTTCAAACAGTTTAACATCCATAACTTAGCTACTGGTGAGGTAGTACTGGTACTAATATTTACTCGATATATTTTTAAATTTGTTCTATACGTTTATGTAATCTGAAATTGTTTTACCAAATTATAAAAAGTATAATATCTGCACAAATATAAAAACAAATAGAATTGCGTACTTGTTTTTGTGTTTCTTGTGGATGATAATCACGTAAGAAACCATTAAACTCATTCTGACAAGCTTTCATAGAAATTAATTGTTCTTTCACACTGGCCGTGTGTAGTCTAAAGTAGGGAAAGATAGAGTCAGACTGAAAAATTCAATGCCATAGCCGGGATTTGAACCAGATATGTTCTGGTTGCCGTTCAGCCGCTCTAACCATTGAACTACTATGGCCAACGTGCCGACATGACATTAAATTCTCCAACTGACTCGTATGTTTCCCGGTAGACCTCGAGGAGTTCTCATAAACACATGAGAACCTTAATGGCGACTTACGTCGTGTAAGTACTTTAAGGCCCGGGCTTTATAGTTAATCACTTTATTACGTCAATTAATGGAAATTAATTGTTCTTTCACTGTCCGTGTGTAGGCTAAAGAATGGAAAGATAGGGTCAGACTGAAAAATTCAATGCCATAGCTGGGATTTGAACCACAGATCTTCTGGTTGCCGTCCAGCCACTCTAACCCTTGAGTTACTATGGCCAACGTGCGGAAATGTGTGAAAGAACAATTAATTTCCATTAATTTACCTAATAGTGGTTAACTATAAAGCGCGGGCTTAAAGTACTTACACGGTGTAAGTCGCCATTAAGGTAGTGCCTAATGTGTTTATGAGAACTCCTAGTGGTTTATCGGGGAAAACATTACTCAGTTGGAAAATTTAATGTCATGTCGGCACGTTGGCCATAGCAGCTCAACTATGGAGCTCTGGACGACAACCAGAAAAACCGTGGTTCAAATCCCGGCTATGGCATTGAATTTTTCAGTCTGACTGTATCTTTCCAAGCTTTCATAAACAATACTCTTCCACAGGGTAAAGACTATAAGAGTAAATGGTATTACAAAGCCAATATACAGGAATACGAAGTTCATAAGAACTTATTTGTGAAAACACACTTGACTTTAGATTGAAAACGCCATAGAGTTGAAACAGGATTATAACAATTGTCTAACAATAACAAAAGAAAAGCTGCAGATAGAACATTAAATACAGAGGAAGATAACACACAGTCGAAAGCTAGGATACTTATGTCAAAACCTTGTAATTTCTTTTCCTGTATGTTGTAAGCGAGTTCGTTACTGGCGTGTGCTGGAAAACGTATAAAGAGAAAGAAATCTGCGTCCAGAGTAACATCAGAAATTATTCAAGCCACATTTTATAATTAACAACTGCAACTCGCGGTTGCGTATTACATGCATTTCAAAATTGTTTAACTTGCCTGAGAGTGCAAAAATTTAATATTTACCAGTTATGTCTCGAGCATTTATATAAGGCTCCTGTGTTATGTGAAATGTGTGTAGTATGTATGTTATTGCATAACTACGAGATCCAAAGAAGGGTAAAAACGTATTTAAAATGTCATATATTGTGACAATATGAAAGTAAGTGTACATTATTCGGATAATAATTGTGTATATATCAAAAGGCATGTATGGGATACTGTGTCTCTCTCAGGTTTCCAAACTATGACATCGGTATTTGCTTAATATTTATTTATTCTTATGAACATAACAGGCTTGTAGCCCAATTACAATGTTCATCGTACATAGGTGTTTACATATATAATACACATACTCAAATAAAACACAATAAAACATAAATGAACACAAAGTAATACATAATCGGAAATATAGGTAATAGAAACAACGAATAAAAAGAAAATAGAGAACAAAAAAGAAAGTGAAGGTGGCATGGTAAGTAATTATTTTACTATTTCTAATTACAGTAACGATACTACTATTGCCAATTTTTGTAATTTACTTATCTGCGAATAAGTAGTTGGTAATTACAGCATTTTGAATTGAGTTTCGGACATGTTGAAAATATCTACATCGAAACGATGAAGTTTATTACATAAATACATAATTCTGTGTAATGGTGATTTTTTATGGATTTCTGTATTTGCTTTCGAGGTGTGAAAAAGCCTCCTAAATCTGCTTATTTTGTTGGGTGCATAAAATAATATATTTGCTGTAATATTAATATCATCAATAATTGAATGTAATATTTTGTACAGAAATATTAATCCCGCAATGTCTCTTCTAAAATTCAAAGTTTTAAATTTAAATATTTCCAAAAGTGTTTCATAATTTGTGTAAGTAGGGTAACATCCAGTTTTTTTATAAGTATGTACTTTAGAAATTTTGATTGTAGTTTTTCTATCGCGTTGGCATGCATTATCATCTTAGCATTCCAAATAATAGACGCATATTCGAGATTTTGACTCACAAATGAGTTATAAAGTTGAATTAATGATTTTTCTTTAAATGAACAGGAATTTCGAATAATAAAGCCAATGCATTTAAGCGATTTTGATACGATTAAGTCAATGTATCTATTGAAATAAAATGAAACTTGTAGTGTTTAACGCCCGCTTTTATTACATACGGCACCGCAGGCGGTGACACTGATGATACATGAGATGAAGATGGAGCACCGGTGGAATGAGATGGCGGGGTAAACCGGAGGTCCCGGAGAAAACCCTCCCCAGCGCCGTGTTGTCCACCACAAATCTCACTTTGCGGTCGCCTGGGATCGAACCCGGGCCGCCTTGGTGAGAGCCAAGCGGTCTAACCACTGAGCCACGGTGCGGTCTACTATTGAATCTAAGATTTGTTTTCCTAGAAGAGTTATTAGAAGGTATCCTACAATTATATCAGCAGCTAGTCGAATTGTTCAAGTACCAGGACTGATAATTTAATGAAATTTCTACATCAAGCATTTTAAAACTGACAGCAATTAGGAAAAATCTTAATGATAATGTTACTTAATAATCTAATTCAATCTTTACTGAGACTTCATTGAGCTCATACTGCCAGTTCACTAAATATGAACTAGTTCCAATGTTTGCCGTCACTTCAGTCTTAGCCTGGCGACTCGGGAAAACCCCGAAAAAAACATAGATCAGTTAGGTCAGCAATGGGATTCGAACCCGGGGCTCCCGAATGCGGGCCACAGACGAAACCGCCTGAGCCATTTGCTCAGTTACAATCTATTTTTTATCAAAATAAACCACATATTTTATTTTATTATAAGTCTTATCTAGGTCTTATGGTTTAAAAATCATTCAATATTAGAAGGATTTTATTCACACAACATTTCAACGCAACAATTTTATAATATAAATGGCTTAAACACGCGGCATTTGCTCAAATCTTTCAAAAAATTTCAGAAAATAAGAAATAAGGGATAGGATACTAACAAGAGAACGATCACTGTACTCACACCACTAGCACCTGAAAACTTTATGGTGTAATGTCTGCTGTACATAAACCATGTGCACCAAAAATCTGCTGAGGAGCAGAACCGCAACGTTCGCAAATGAAATCTGGAAAGTTCCGCATGCGATCACTTGCAAGTATAGGCCGCTACTCATCAGGGGTAAACAATCCCTCTCGTATTAACCGACAGAGCGTTGAGGGGTATTGATCTTCAAGTAACCAGCACTGACATCGTCTCTTATCTGGCCTTATCTGGTCCATTAGAACAGTGAAACATTAGTAAGTTGACGTACAGTAAGTTACGAAACACAGATAGAGCGATTGGAAGCTGCGTATTTCTATATGATATGTTTTTCTCGCGCCTGCCGATGTAGAAGGACTGTTCAATAACGAATGATCACAATCTTCTTTTGAGAACGTACCTTTATTCATCCTCATAATTTTGATGGTCCTTCTCAAAATAGTCTCCCCTGAATGCGATGCACTAGTCCCAGCGTTTCTGCCAGTCTTCAAAGACATGCTGGAAACCATTTTTGATTGATTCTTCAAAATCACCTCCGCAGCCTTCACTTCTGCTTCTGATGATGCGTAATACCTCCCACAATGGCGTTTCTTCAAGTTAGGGAATAGAAAAAGTCACATGGGGATAAATCCGGACTATAGGGAGAGTGAGGGATGCACTTCACGTTGATTTTTGCAAGATATTCAGCAACAACATTGGTAATATGCGGCCTCGCATTATCATGGTGCAGCATCCCGCCTGCTTCACGGAAATGTCGTCTTTTGTGCATGATATGGACTTGCAATATTTTCAGGACATCTCTGTATTATTGTCCAGTTACTGATGTGTGCGCAGATACAACATGCTGATAAACCATTCCATGAATATCAAAGAATGAGATGACCATAACTTTCCCAGCAGAAGCAACGACTTTTGCTTTTTGGGGGGTTGGTGATGAAGGAGATTTCCACACTGACCATTGCTGTTTGCTCTCAGAATCAAAATGATGTAGCCAAGTTTCATCAGCAGTGATTACGTTTGAAAGAAACTCCAGATCTTCCTCTAACATCAACTTTAACTGCATGCAGATGTTCATGCGAATGTCCTTCTGTTCGGGAATCAACAGTCTTCGAACCCATCGCGCAGAAACACGTCTCATGTGTAATGTTTCTGTCACCAACGTGTAGGTGGCACCCAATGAAATTCTCAGTATTTCAGAAAATGTTCTTAAGGTAATTCGTCGATCCTCTTTCACAATGGCAGCAGTGTTGATGTGTTCTTTCGTAAAATGAGTAACTGGAGCGCCGGATCCACCTTCCTTTGAAATTGATTGTCTTCCCTGTTTAAACATTTTAAACCACCTTCGAGCTGTGCTGTAAGGAAGAACAGACTCTCCATAGGCCTCCTGTAACATTGTATAGCCCTCAACTGAAGATTTGTTGAGACGAAAGCAGAGTTTCAAAGCTGCATATTGTTCCTCGCGTGTTACCTTCAATGCAGCGGTAGGCGATACTGAACATGTCTGAACTTACCTGGTTCTCATAGGCGGGAACCAGGAGTACCAACAATGAAGCTACTACGGCGTGTTTGTTTCACATTAAGCTCACAGAATATAATAAGATTGAATTTTAGTGCGAAAAATTATGAATGTTCTTTATAAAGCAGCCCTCGTATGATACATTGCTATCCAGAAGACATCTTTATATTTGAACAGACTATACATACACTGGACTCGTCGTGTATGTGCGATAAGCTGAGGTAAACATCTCTGTGTTGCGAATTTTTTCCGATACGCCTTCTCGCTTTGTCATGTAGTACAATGCTGTGTTATTATGCCTATATGTTCCCGTGTATTCTCGACTCATTTAGGGTACTTCCAGCTATACATCGCACCCGATTTTTGGCACACAGATCTCATATAGAGCACAGATGATGCTATCAAACACTCACGGAAATACAGGTTTGAGCTTACTGATAGTTCCCTTGTAAGTAAAAGACGGTTTGGGATGGAGATCCTTCTATCCCATCTTCGGAAGATATTAAACTAAAATATGAGGGCTGTTCAATAAAGAATGATCACAATTTTTTACGGTCATAATTTTTTCGCACTAAAATTCAATTTCATTATCTTCTGTTAGCTTAAGGTGAAACAAATACGCCTTAGTAGTTTCATTGTTGGTACTCCTGGTTCGCGCCTGTGAGAACCAAGCAAGTTCAGACATATTCATTATCGCCTACCACTGTAATGGAGGTAACACGCGAGGAACAATATACGGCTTTAAAATTCTGCTTTTGTCTCAACAAATCTTCAGCCGAGGCCTATACAATGTTACAGGAGGCCTATGGAGAGTCTGTTCTTCCCTACAGCACAGCTTGAAGGTGGTTTAAAATGTTTAAGGAAGGGAGACAATCAATTGCAAAGGAAGGTGGAACCAGTGCTCCAGCTAATGCTCTTACGGAAGAAAACATCAACACTGCCACTGCCATTGTGAGAGAGGATCGACAAATTACCTTAAGATCACTTTCTGAAATACTGGACATTTCACTGGGTGCCACACACACGTTGGTGACAGAAACATTACACGTGAGACGTGTTTGTGGGCGATGGGTTCCAAGACTGTTGATTCCCGAACAAAAGGATATTCGCATGCAGGTCTGCACGCAGTTAAAGTTGATGTTAGAGAAAGATGCGCAGTTTCTTTCAAACGTAATCACTGCTGATGAAACTTGGCTACATCATTTTGATCCTGACAGCAAACAGCAAAGCTAAGAGTGGGAATCTCCTTCATCACCAACCCCCCAAAAAACAAAAGTTGTAGCTTCTGCTGGGAAAGTTGTGGTCACCTCATTCTTTGATATTCATGGAATGGTTTATCAGCATGTTGTACCTGCACACACATCAGTAACTGGACAATAGTACAGAGATGTCCTGAAAACATTGCAAGTCCATATCAGGCGCAAAAGGCTATATTTCCGTGAAGCAGGCTTTATGCTGCATCACGATAATGCGCGACCGCATATTGCCAATGTTGTTGCTGAATATCTTACAAAAATCAACGTGAAGTACATACCTTACCCTCCATATAGTCCGGATTTAGCCCAATGTGATTTTTTTCCCTTCCCTAACTTGAAGAAACGCCTTCGTGGAGGCATTATCCATCATCAGAAGCAGTGATGAAGGCTGCGGAGGCGATTTTGGAGGATCTCTCAAAAATGGTTTCCAGCATGTCTTTGAAGACTGGCAGAAATGCTGGCACAAGTGCATCGCATTCATAGGAGAGTATTTTGAGAAGGACCATCAAAATTATGAGGATGAGTAAAGGTACGTTTTCAAAACAAAAAAATGTGATCATTCTTTATTGAACAGCCCCTTTTACAAGGGTTATTATTTTGTAAGCGAGCTTTAGCACGTATGAAATACTGATATCAGAGTCTGTAGAGAATGCAGTGCTTCCCCTACTTATCATTGGTAAGTGGTAGAGGAAGTAAATACATTTATTGAATACACCAAACACCCACGCAGGTGGCGGATAAAGCAAGACTACGGTGTCATCATCCCGCCTTGTCTTTAGTCCGCTAACTTTAAACAAAGCTCATTTCCGCCTCATCAGCGGCGGAACACGTTCCATATCGCTAAGCACAAAGCTTCTTTCATATTTAAATTCACTTACCGAGGAGCCTTTCACTCGGTGCACAAAGCAAGCCCTACCCATCCACTTCTGAAATTAATGTATGTCCCATGCATGCATATAGAATGTCGCTAAGGGGCATTTTAGGGCCGTGATTTTCAAACTGAGATCCGCGAGCTCTCTATGCTGCTGTACCTTTCAGGAAAATCACTATTTTATAAGTGATCACAAAAACCTGTATCTCCGCTCCTTCCTTTTCTTGCCTGAAGCTTTCTTTCCTTAACTTCCTCCCACATACCTGTTGTTTTTTTATTTATTCTGTTTGCAGAAAAGTAGTATCGTTTATGTGACATACTTTGACTGTTTATCGTGTCACCAAAGGCGGACACCTCGCGCAGTGCCACCTCAACAGAGATCTATTGCGGCTAAAATCTCCCGGAGGAACAGATGACGTGAGGAACCACAGGAGACCATACAGACACGCAACAACGACGCGCGGACGTGGTAATCCCGGCGCCAGGACTCCCTGCGCAGCCACCGACACTCGGAGTCCGGTGTCGACAACGAGAGAGTGTCGTTGTACCCCCTCCCCACGTAAAGAGAGCGACCACACAACCATCCAGCCCGAGGAAAGCATTCAATGAGCAAGCATCCGCACCATCTATTCACGAGCCTATAAAAGTTCAGCTGAAAGACGATATGAAAATGCAACCAAGAAAAACTAAGTCAGATTGACCGAACGGAACAGCTCAGGTCTGTGGCCCGCATTCGGGAGTTTCGGTTCGATGCCCGTGGCCGACTACCAGATTCATGGGCTTTTTGGGGGGTTTTCCCGCGTCGCCATGCGAATGACGGGTAGGTTAATTACTCCTTCGAATTTCCTGTCCCTGCATTGCATCTCCATTGTCATTTCACATCATCTCATCTGGTGATCTCTTTCAGGGTAGAAGCTCGGCGGGTGTCTTTGTGCTGTCGTGACACCTAGGGTCGGCCACCCTCTGTCACCTCAGACCTCATTTTTTCTCCTGGGGATGCCTCACTAGGGGTTTAGGCACAATAAACCACAGGTTCCGGAGTCGAAATCCTTTAGTAGTAATCTTAATCCTAATCCTAAGTCAGAATAAGTGGTCGAGGAGGGTCGAACCCACATCTCGAATGTGTATTGCACACGTCACTATGGCACCACTCCGCTCGGTACGTACCTGGTAAGTAAATATGACATTGCATTCCGCGCAAATTACATGTTTTGAGGCACCCTGAAGCCAAAAATAATAGAAAAGGTTTTTCTGGGGGAAGAGTGCAGGAATTTTTGAAGAGAAATTGAGTTAAGACGAAGAGTGGAAGTGAAGGGGTTCCGCCGAAGCATCATCCCTAGTGCAGACGGAAGATACAGTAGAACCTCGTTTATTTACGTCCTCCAACGGTGAATGAAATTGGTGAAATGATGCTCAAATGTGTCCGGGGTCCATGGAGCTTAGAGTTACCCGACATTCGTCTTTCAGGATTAGGAAAAACCCCGGAATAAACCTTATCCAGGTAACTCACCCTGACAGAGATTCGAACTAGGGACCTCTTGAACGTGAGGCACACATGCTACCATCTATGCTACCGAGGCGGGCGAACCTCGTTTACCCGAATCAAATGGTATCAGAGCCGATACGAGTTAAGGAAAATCAGGATGAACTAGAGAATTACAGAAAATGGCTAAAAACACATGTAAATCACCAAAGTATTTTAATGATGTTCAGAAATTACTATCACCACACTTTCACCTAAAGACACACACACACGCACACACACTGTATGTGCTGTAATTGCCTATTTATTTGCACTGTACTGCAAACTATTCGGTATTAAAAAAAGGCAGTGAGCTTCTGCTGTCTCAATTTAGTGCATTGCTTACGAGCAGCATTATCTCGTATCCGCTTTAACATTTGAAGTTCATTTGAAAATGTCTCCGATTGACTCCGGAAACAAAGGATTAATTTATCTATGTTTTCTACTGCTTGTGCGTGGGTCATAACCACAGCTGGTTCATCAACACTGTCTGATTCTGAATACTCTTCATTTTTATTTTCAGTCATATACAATTTACGTGAAACAATATTTTCTTCTAAAATACTGTATATTGTAGCTATAGATACACGCTTCCCAAATGAATGTCACTCCACGAACATGTTTGAAAACTTAGCGATTCTTTTCGGATATTTTCTTTTTCTTTTTAGAAATAGGACAGAAACGTTTACTAAGTTTTACCGTTATACAATCTCGTCCACTTTCACCAGCATAATTTGGCATTCTGCAGAAGGTATTCATTCGCCCCAACGAATATCGAATCCAGTACCGCCCGCCTCTGCGGGAGCTGACGATCAACAGGTCCCGAGTTAAAATCTCGGTCAGGGTGAGTTATCCTAATAAGATTTCTTACGGGGTTTTCCCTTATCCTGAAAGATGAATGTCAGGTAACTCAAATCTCTATGAATCCTGAACTCATTTAAGTATTATTTCACCCATTTCATTCATCGTCCACTATTACTTAACTTTGGAGGACGTAAATTACAAACAAAAAGAAATCGGTTCCTGTGACATGTGTTTTATTTATTTTTTCTTCATTTATTTACTTATTTATGTATTTTATTTCTTTCCAAAAATAAGTTATCACTTAACATCTCTTTCTAAAATACTGAACATTTCATTGGGTGCCATCCACACGTTGGTGACAGAAACATTACACACGAGACGTGTTTGTGCACGATGAGTTACAAGACTGTTGATTCCCGAACAAAAGGACATTCACATGCAGGTCTGTATGCAGTTAATGTTGATCTTAGAAGAAGATCCGGAGTTTCTTTCAAACGTAATCACTGCTGATGAAACTTGGCTACATTATTTTGATCCTGAGAGCAAGCAGCAAAGCTCAGTGTGGAAATCTCCTTCATCACCAACCCCCCCCCCCCCAAAATCAAAAGTGGTTGCTTCTGCTGGGAAAGTTATGGTCATCTCATTCTCTGATATTCATGGAATGGTTTATCAGATTGTTGTACCTGCACACACATCAGTAACAGGACAATAGTATAGAGATGTCCTGAAAACATTGCAAGTCCATATCAGGCGCAAAAGATCACATTTCCGTGAAGCAGGTGGGATGCTGCACCACGATAATGAGCGGCCGCATATTGACAATTTAGTGCTGAATATCTTGCAAAAATCAACGTGAAGTGCATCCCTCACCCTCTCTATAGTCCGGATTTATCCCCATGTGACTTTTTTCTATTCCCTAACTTGAAGAAACGCCTTCGGGGGAGGCATTATCCATCATCAGAAGCAGTGGTGAAGGCTGTGGAGGCGGTTTTGAAGGATCTATCATAAAATGGTTTCCAGCATGTCTTTGAAGACTGGCCGAAATGCTGGGACAAGTGCTTCGCATTCAGGGGAGACTATTTTGAGAAGGGCCATCCAAAGTGTGAGGACGAGTAAAGGTACGTTGTCAAAGAAAATTGTGATAATTCTTTATTGAACAGTAATAATAATAATAATAATAATAATAATAATAATAATAATAATAATAATAATAATAATAATAATAATAATTATAATAATAATAATAATAATAATAATAATAATAATAATAATAATAATAATAATAATAATAATAATAATAATAATAATAATAATAATAATAATAATAATAATAATAATAATAATAATAATAATAATAATAATAATAATAATAATAATAATAATAATAATAATAATAATAATAATAATAATAATAATAATAATAATAATAATAATAATAATAATAATAATAATAATAATAATAATAATAATAATAATAATAATAATAATAATAATAATAATAATAATAATAATAATAATAATAATAATAATAATAATAATAATAATAATAATAATAATAATAATAATAATAATAATAATAATAATAATAATAATAATAATAATAATAATAATAATAATAATAATAATAATAATAATAATAATAATAATAATAATAATAATAATAATAATAATAATAATAATAATAATAATAATAATAATAATAATAATAATAATAATAATAATAATAATAATAATAATAATAATAATAATAATAATAATAATAATAATAATAATAATAATAATAATAATAATAATAATAATAATAATAATAATAATAATAATAATAATAAATATAAAGTTGTAAACTTCAGCTTATGTATCGAAAAAGTAAAGGCTTACAAAAAATAATAAAGATAAGCCAGCAAGAAACTATAATTTATTTTGGCCGAAAAAGAAATGGTCCAGGCATATTATGACACAGCCATAACAGATTTTAACGGCAAGTGAAGTGTACCTGTATTGAGGGGATGCAAATGGTGAAATGTACATTTAACTATTATCAATTCCAGTATTATTCATGTATAAATTATGTTATGACAGTAATTCTATCACGTTTAATCCTGTATTGAAACGTTACTTTAGCTACTACATATGGCTAAAGCTGTAATTAATAAATGAAAAGTTTAAAAACGAATGGAAAGGCTACACTTGTAGATTGGAAATATGATCTTCTTTTAGAAGGTAATCTTGCGAAACTTAATTCTTCATTGCATCCATTTCTTTCCCGGACCTTTCAAATCCGAAGTCAGTCTTGAAGAAGGCACAGTAGGACAAAAAGAATCGACATCCAGCACGTCACGAACAAAACACAGCGAAACTCTCGAATTTCAATCAGCAGATTCTCAAACACCGTAGGATAACAAAAGAAAGTTTCAGAATTCCAGTAACGCTAAAATGAACAATCTA
This sequence comes from Mantis religiosa, assembly GCA_030765055.1. Classification (NCBI taxonomy): domain Eukaryota; kingdom Metazoa; phylum Arthropoda; class Insecta; order Mantodea; family Mantidae; genus Mantis; species Mantis religiosa. Next base: position 60,638,035 of record CM060957.1, read on the forward strand.
TAAGCACGAGAAACTCCTACGGTCCAACGGAGTTTTTCATTCCCGGCATATATAATTTCTTTTTCTTCCTCCAACTTGTGCGTTCAGTTTCCAGGAGATGTAAAACAATGTCAATAGTTTATCATAATGGGTAAAAAAAAAACTTATTATATAGATGTAAGTAAAACATTCTGTTTTAGAATGCAAGGTTTTAATTCACACCTATACCGGTATAAATCGGAATACTAATTTAGTGTGCATATATACGAGAAAATCATTTTGTAAGTTCGCATTGCAACTTACTATGCCGTAGTATTTCATTTTTAAGTTATGCAGTTCATAGGTTTCGGGCACATAAATGCACACGTGGATTATTTTCTAAACACAACTTTTTTTTATTCAGAGAGTGTCAAAATGTGTATTTCTACTTAAATCTACACAACATTTTGTAACATGTAATATTTCTCTTACCATAAAGAACTGTGCATGGGCTTCATGCGACAAAATTATTTTCTTTAAACAAAGATGTAATTTATAACTGAAGCTGTACTTCTCATTAACAACATAAGACATAAATTCACAAAATTATATTATAACAATGGACAAAATATCTTAGCTTCAATAAGAAACTAATGAAGCAAAATAATAAACTTCATTCCGCAAAGTGTAAGTGGTACGAAAAGAATAGTTATATACAGTAGCGGCTCATGTTGTATCTATACCTAACAGGGCGGCATTGACTACCGGAATTTTAGCTTTGCTTAATTATTTGAAGATGAACAACGATCTTTCCTTTTAGCAAACTTATTCCCTCGTTGAACTTCGGGATGTTTCCTATCAGTTCTTTTTCTATGGAACTTCTTTTAAATAGGAAATCAACTTCTTCTGTATTTTTAATCAACCCCTGAACACACCTTGACTTTTTGACCCTTCATGCTCTTCATGCCCTCTTAGGGGTAGCTCGTGATAATCACAAAATTTCACACATTTTATTATCTTTATAAGACTGTCCCTATTTTTTGGACTTGATCGTTGTGAGAATTTATTGATTCTTTTTAGGCTTGTCTTAAACATGTCTATACATTTACTGGCCCAAGTGCAGCAAAGATAAGCAAGTTATTAACATGGTTTTTGGACATTTCATGTTTATGACATTTTGCATATAATCTCTTCAAGTCTGAAACTCCCTTTTGAACCCATGAAATGTTGGCTGCGTCGTCTTTAATTCCAAATAAAAGGCAAGGAAAAGAGAACAGGGAATTGCTTATTTCACAGCCACATATCCACTCATATTTCAGGACTGAAACACCTGCTATATTGTTTTAGTCAGCTTGTTGCACTCTGAATAATGTTTACCACAGGAATCGGTCTTCCTCGTGCTTTAATGTCACATTTCTCTTGAGTGTTAAAGCACCAAAACAAAGCGACTTTAAATACTCGACTGAATTTCTCATTGTTACAATCACACCATTGATACCAGTATAAAAAGTCACATTTGATTATACTTTACTGTCAGGAAACAAAAGTATATTTGAATCACCGTGAAAATGTTCAAAAACCGTCCATTTTACGAAAATCCGCATGAAATTGCACTTACACCGCTTTTCGGACTGCAAGCGATGCAGTCCAATGAGTTCAGTAAGCTAGGGGGCGCGCGGTAGGTCGAAACGTGAAGCGGGGGCTAGCGGAGGGGGAAATGGAAGCAATATGCAGGTTAGTGAATTGTCCTGGCAGTCCAAGAGGGAGAAGCGGCTTCACATATGAACTACGGATGTAATCCATTCTATTTATGCAATTAAGGCAACAACAGTGAAATTAAAATTTGCTCTGTGGTGGCTGCAGTCCTGCAGCCTAGCTTTATCGGCCACCACTGGTTATATAAAATAATAATAATCGCAGCCATATTTCGAATTAAATCCCTGATGAACCAAATGGATTAGCGATAATCCTGCCACTAGTTAAACTAGTACGGTTTACCCGCTCGACTGGCGAGAAAATTGAAAGCAGCGGCAAGATTATGGGGAGTCCAAATGTCTCACCTGGGATATTATTTCTTTATATCATACATGTTTTTATTACTTACACATCACGTTAAATATAACATTATTGTTATAATTAGAAACAAAAATGGCTGTTACTTGGCAGACTTAGGAAGTAGTCATTCATTGATTCATTCACTGAGTCAGTCAGTCAACTAAGGAACAAAATGGACATGGTGCAATGTTTGTCCTATTGAGTAACACTATGAGATGAACTACAGAACTAAAATGATACCTACCACAGTGTAATATTTACTTAGCTGTAAACTTTGGAACTAAATGCTTAAATACTGCTACTGAATAGTTACACCTAATGGTGATCTGTTAGTTAGGCGGAACTAAGTGAGTCTGCTCGATTCCGGTGGATTTCAAAAGGCTTGCGGGTGACGTTGACGATGGAACTAATCATAAAGAAGTTGGAATTAGAGTCCAACACAATTTCTTAATCAATTTACCCACAGATTTATAAAATTGTAGATGTATTTGAAATTTACATTAAATTTACATTAACAGTGGCGGTCAATTGTCCGGATATGGAGATATGAGCTTGAAAGAGTAGTTTAGGATCAGTTTGGTGAATGAGGTAAGGCATGCATTTCTGTAGTCAGAACTCTGACCATATTGGTGCTGCAAGATAGGTTAAATAACTAAAGAGCGTTCTGAAATATGCTTGACAGAATGGGCAGCTTTTTTCACAAATGGAGGAGAACAATTGAGGTGAGTTGTATGATTTTACTGGTTATAATGGCGTTGGGAGCTGTGGTATGGAGCATAGAACTCTCGTCTCTAATAAAAGCCGCTTTCACACAGTGTCGATGCCAGCTGGTAGGTAAATCTGGAAGATGTTACCATTTTCTAGAAGAACCTGACATTTGGCAGACAGTAGAGCTTTAATTCTAAATATTTGAACGGTATGATGAGACGGACTCAGGACACCTAGTGGTTCCGCTGTTGTGCTTGCGGGGAAATCACTGGATGCTTAGATTTAGTTGCATGAAATCTTCATGGAATCCTTGACGGCATCTCGTGCTCCAATACGTAAACTGGCCTTGAAACATGCAACTGCACGTTGAATGAAAGCAGCTGAAGCAGTGATGCATGTACATGGTGTGCCTAACACACCACACGAGGGATCCACAACAACTGTGCGAGGCAATGCTTGCGTGCGCCTACATGAAACTTCGGAAAAGCCACAGGAAGCACGCCACAGTGGTCTTACCGCAGGAAGTTTCACATCCAGCTAAATCATTTATTGGGAAGAAACTTCGGTTTAGCACCAGAGCTTGCTCTTAACAATAGGTTTTCTTGTGCCTTCGTCCTCATCTTGGCTAAGAACTATATTTTTCTCGAGCATGAACATCCAGTCCCCGTGAGGTAAGATGTTCTCCAAATGCGTGCCCAAAAAGTACCGTGCACCCGGCTTTTCTCATGTGCAGAATTTCCTCCCATAAGATGAATGTAGAATGCCATAAGTAGAATGCCATCTATATGCTCTTCTTGTGAACAAAGTCAAACAACTGATTTGGTTCATCATCTTCGTCGTTTTTGCGGCCATCATGAGATCACAACGACCTTGCATTGAAATGAATATCTTCCAACCCCATCTTGAATGTGATATAATGGATCTTTTCTTCGCAAGAATGACATTTGATGGTAATGCACTTGCCGCCACAGCAGTCATCAATAAAGCGCAGTGTCGTAATTTTGAAATATCTTGGTTTCATCACAATATGCGGACACGTAGTTTGATATCCCACGACGTGCGCGTGTTCAAACCTGTTTGAGGAGACTGACATAGGAGGTCACGTACTTCCGTGTTTCTAAATCACCTTATAAGTGCTGCCGGTAGAAATCTTTGAGATAATGTTCTATTTCAAGATAAGTTTTGAAGACAGGGCAGTGTATTCACTTTGTGAAGTTAGAGAAACGTAATTTCGTTTTGCATGTGCAGAGCCAAAGTCCTGCTTGTGAACTAAAATGTGACTGTGAAATATTCATTTCCTCTTTCTTCTTGCAGTGCAGGATGTAGCACATGATCTTCTACGGGACGTTAAGCACCTATCATTCTGCTAAGTTGAGTGAAACGGCGTACCCTTGGACGATTTTGATGGAGAGTGTTGGCCATCGTCAAACTCGGTTACATGTCGACGATGTAGTACAAACGCGCCTTTTTCTTGTGCCAGTGCTGTAAGTCTCTTAGGACCTCTAAATCCACACCCTCCGGGCAATAACGCTTTTGGACAGTGCTCTTTTATGGTAACAAATACCAAAATGAGCCCTTACAGTCATTCAACTAGGAGGTCTTAGAAAAGCGGGACACCGTTGGTTTAAATATAAGAGAGTCAACAAAGCTGATGTGACCCTGTTTTACTCTGTAAATCGTGGTACCATTCATGATGAGTGTCCATTTCAGGTTGTCCACTATGTCCTGCAAGAAGAATTTCCTATCGTAGCTTTTAAGGTTATGGACAACCACGATGATGTCCCAAACCTTAAAGCTAAGTGGCGCAATATGTCCAACTTTTATTGGCTGATCGTGAAACACGATTCCTTAACTCCACATTCCAGCTCTTTTGTAATTTTCGTTGATGCACAGATGGGCAGATTCGATAGAGCACCCACAGGTTTGAGGTGTGCTCAAAAGTGTACATTTTGTCTTGTAGAGCGTCTCTTGTGTGCATTCTAAATATATTAACATGAATAATTTCGTCTGTTGGATGGATGGTACAGTTGAATGTAGTACAACTGATTCCGAGGCACATGCTCAATGCAGTTACTACAGAATCTCCGCGCAATGATGTGAGATTTTCTCAACCTTGCGTTCATCAGTTTACTATACATAGTGCGCAAAAGTTCCGCATCACAAAGGGACAAACCTTTTGGATACAACACTGTCCCTTGAAATCACGTAACATACATCACAACGGACGTGTAGAGGAAACATGTCTATGCCTGTTTGAAGTTTCGAGAATACTTAGAGACGGTATTGTTTTGTTTTCCCTGTTATTTTCTTTTTAAAGATGGTTACGCCATTTGAAGCACTAAAACATTGCTCACTATACGAATTGAGCTCTCTGTGCTTCTGGGCTAAATAGATTTACAGAGCACTTTTGCTGTCAACACCGTGATAGTGTTCTCTGTTATAGCTTTGTCAAATTTCTTCACATCATTCAAAGCAAATTTGCCCTCGGACTCCCTTAACTCCTCGCACAGCTTTAGTGCCTTCTGATTTTGCAGAAACTTCGAATACGTAATGGTTTTAAAATTGATATCCGTGGTTTACTCATTGCATTCACATAATCGGCAGTTTTTATCTCAATTACTCCTTTATTACTTCTACAATCATCCCAGGGATTAAAGCAGAATATTATTTGGTCCAAATGTAACATACCTAAGAGGGCATTTGCATCAAAGCCCTCCTATTACGTTGCATTTTATATACATTTAAGGTGTTCTCGCCGTTTACTAATCTATTTTTCTAACATTTCCTCTTAAATTGTTTAAAATGCTGTTAAAAACCCAGACTATTTTTCAATAGGTTCTCATTCCCAAAATTTTAAAAACTTATTTAACACCTGAGAAGCCCACTGCTCTGGATGTACATGTTTTGGCATCGCGGTTAGAGATATTTCAGTTTCCGAGAATCCAGAAGAAACTTTTTCATCGTCCTTTAAGGAGCTCTATAATTTAAAACGGGCCGCAACCTCTCTCTATTGTCATAACCTTATCCTCCGGCTATTCATTAGTGACTATCACTGCATTTTCAGTAGAACTTTGTACTGTATTTCACTACCTAAACCTACTTCACTTATTGCATCACTTCGTTTTACCTCGTACGTTCGCACTCACTGCGTTAGTTAACAAGTAAATCCTGTTCACTTAACTGCGTTACTTTTAAGGGGTACTTACTTCTCCGCTACGCCAGTCAGAATACAGCAGATTTATTTTCTCTGGTAAAATTCATTCACTACAATAACTTTATCTTTTAGTTTCCCAAACAACTGTTTGTTAAACTGTAACTAATGCAATGACATGAAGTGCAGATAACAGTTGCAATGCAGTGTTAAACGTACCGTTTTTTCAGTAAAAGTCGAGTTCACTGGGTTCTTGTATAGTTTGCTGTAAAATGAAATTTTTTCGGTATTATCAAAAGTCTCAGACAGTCGCAGTCTGCTTTATCGCATGATAATATCTTGTCTGGGCAACTATAAGGTTAACAGGCAGCCGTCTAGTACCTGCAGATATAAGGCTAGTCAGTAGCCGCACACATCCGTTCGCAATTCTGCTATCGCTTTGGCATTTCCGTTCAATCCTTCTGTCGTCCTGATCGACAGTTGGTTTCCACACCTGCTAGTGTGAACACGACTGGCAGTCCGTCTGTCGTGTTCTCTTCCAACCGGCTCTGACAGACAGTAAAAGTTCTGCTTCTGCGTATGCCAGCTGCCATTAAGATGGTCGTGTACCAGTTCATATATAATTGAATTACGTCTGTAAAAATCACGTCTGTACCAGTTTCAAAAGCCAGATATATCAGTGCGTAGTAATGTTGGTCTTTATATTTCTTGAGCTTGTAGAGGTTTGCATTCATTTTTATTCGTATTAACTGGTTAACGCGTTGCGCCAATACCGATATATACGTTGGGCTTTAATTTTCTCCGTTAACTCGTTTTAGTGTTGCATTAACACCTGCAAACGTAACTTTTGCGTTCTCAACCAACTTTCATGGCATGTGGCTGGCTACCTGCCCTTTTCTGGAGATGAAACAAACGTTGGTAATTTTTTTTCTTATATCTCTAAGAAAAAGTTTTTAAAATGAGGTTTTACTACTAGAGTTTTAAAGGTAAAAGATACCCTTTGAGAGGCCTTATGCGACCAATTGGGACGACGGGTGGTTACGGCACCCATCTATATAGACATAATCATACGAGGCCTGTGAGGTTGTCAGCCCCACGAGGCAGCCGCCTTCACCCCCAGGAATTACCCTGTTACTTATTTCTGTTAGAGGCAGAGTGAACCCCAGTACCATAGTGCTACCAGAAGGATTATTCCAGGGAATAAATTCCAATAATATTGTCGGGAATCAAACCCGCGACCTCCTGGCTTGCAGTCTAGTCCCGCAACAAATTGGCTATCACGTGCCCCCACTAGTTTTAGATCCAACATAAATTTCCACATACCATCAAAACCAGAGACCGCACACGATACACGCTGCCAACGCACCTCCGCCTCCAGTTCAAGTTTCATACCACCAACTTTCAACCTTATTTCCTACATTTCGTCCTTCTCCCCTTGTCTACACCATTTTGTTTTCACCTCCATAGCATTATTCCCTCACCCTTTGACTCCACTATCTTGTTTTTAGTTTTATATCGATCCAACACCGTAGCTTTCTTCCGACATATCGAACAACCTCCCTTATCTTGTTTTTAATTGACAGTTTTGCCAGCATCACTTAAATGTCCGGAAATGTTCTACATAGGAAAGCGTGGAGACACATCAGAAATAATATGAAATAAACTATCGCACATACAGTGCCAGTCAGTTTGTGTACACTCTATTTAGATGCAATTGCCGTTTAGGCAGCAATGTGTCACACATACACAAACGCGGGGAATAATATATAACGTCATTGAACATTGCGAAGAGGGAATTAAAATTCTTTTCTGCCAAGCGAGAAAGTGAGAGGCTAAATGGTAATAAAAGTGTTTGTATAATAATTAATTGATTAATTTTTCGTATCAGACACACACACACACACACACACACACACACACACACACACACACACACACACACACACACAGCACAGTTCCCAATTCCTCTATTATTTTAGTATTTGTGTTTTATCACTTATTGTAAGCAGTGTTACTAACATTTCGTTATTCTGGTAAACAAGCTATCATAAGAATGCAGCGCTGTAACTGTACGTCAATACGCCTCAGCGCTTTGCCATGTTGTACCTCTAATTACACTAACTCTTGTCACTACCTCCCACCACTCAAGAGGGTAAACCGCGACGCAAGCGCTCCAAGCGGCATTATTATCATTAATCCATTTGGCTTAGCAAGGACACGAACTATTTGATCACCGCGGTTTTATCCCCACATCTATTCCTTACCACTTGTCTCCGTCATCTTATTCTCGGTTTCACGTTTTCCATACCGAGCTTTATTCCCAGATTTCAAGCCTCACCTCTTGTCTCCACCATATCTTGCTTTTACTTTCACAGCCTTCTCTTTAACCGAAGCTTTGCCACTACTTTCAAATTTTCTCGCCACTCGAGCGGGTAATCTGCGACACTATCGCTCCAAGTGACAGTATTTTGTTAATCTATTTGGCTCCTTAGGGTTATACACTACTGATGATATGTGAAACGCTATGAGTGGAAGAATACTTGTATGTAACACGAACACAGTGGAGTTTGTAGCAAGATAAAAGTGCCCTGGTGCATTGTCATTGAACATAGAAACCTCTATTTTAAATCATAGGTTTCAACTATTCTATTTTGGATTTCATGTCTCCCTCATCCTCAACTGTGGGGAAAATACTGCGTTTATGTTATACTCCATGTGCTTGCGATAAAAATTCTTTATAAATGGATCTTCAGTAATTGGAAATTTGATGGAAGAGCCTCCAATAACTTAGGCCGTAGAGCAACCCTTTGTGCTTTAATCGTGACCCTATGGAGGAAAGACAGACCAGATTCGTATGACGCTGTAGACTACAAGTGAATGAATGGTCTATAACGATTCCAGTAAGACACAATTAAACCGTCAACCAACCCTGAATTGCCCATTCCCAGAGGAATGAACGAGACATTCCTAGGATAGGCCGGTGACCAACAGTATCGCCAAGCATCAATTTCACATATTCCACAGTCTTGCTGGAAACACCAACAGCCGTCAAATGGTTCTAAGAATGTTTCACCTCATCTGAGACATGTAAAAGGCGAATTATAGAAATGACGGGTGGATAATAGCTCTTTTTGTGGCAGAAAAATAACCACCCCAAAATGCATCTACCAACGGAGAAGCCAATTGTTAGAATGGTCGATCCAACGATAATCCAACACAGGACCTCTCGAATACCAGGCTCAAATGTTAGCCTTTTCTCACTCGATCTGTCGTCCTTTTGCCGTTTTTACGTTCTGTACCCGTACATAGTATATTGACAAGGAGTTGCATTCTACACATTACTGAGATACCAAGACTCCAATAGACATACTTCTTTTGAGGTTTTCAAAGGCATTTTTAGAAAAGGTTTCGTCTATACCTGTGCCTATGTGTTTGCACGTGTGTCCGCCGGCGTGATATATTTAATTGCAGCATCTTTTGTCCTGTGGGGTGAACCCTCTTGAAGATATTCCTTATACGTTTGAATTCTACAATACTCAAATTTTCTAAAATAGAGATGCTTTTCATGTATTTATTTGCTTTTTCAACTATGTAATAACAGATAATAGGAAAAATTGCACTGCACTCAGAAATTCCACATCGATATTTCAGTGCTAATATCTTTTGGGTTCCTCTGAATCCAAAAAAGCATTTTGTGAAAAAGGAACACTTGTGTACGTTTATCTGTGTATTTTTGCAGAGAAGTGCACGTATGAGAGCACCATAACTCAAAAATGAGAATTCAGTTAAATATCAAACTTGGTATTTGACTTCAGCATCTTCCAAAGATGTTATAAGAAGATTTTCAAAAAAAAAAATCCAAACCCTAGATTACCTATTGCGGAAAATATTTAAAAGGTTACAATTTCTCAAAAGTGGTTCTAAATATTTGATTAAACATCATATACTTAAGATATTTTAATAAGAAATGAAATGTACATCTTCAGTTGTTTCCGAAACGATCCCAGAGGTCTTCTTCATTCTGAATTATTTCTTCATAACTGGTAAATCGTAAGAATAAAATCTTACTGCACAAGAAACATAGAGCTCGTTTAAACACATAATGTACTCACATATCTTTTTCTAGAGGGTGAACCATTTCGAAGATATTCCTCATTATTTGTTTTCAATGTTCCAATACTTAACATTTTCTCAAATGTGAGTTGCTATTTCTGTTTTTACTTGTTAAACTAACTACTAAAAATAAGTAGGGATATTTGATATCAAGATTTCGGTGGCAATTCATCTTTTACGTCCATTGAATCCAAAAAAGCATTTTTGGAAAAAAGATGTGTGTGTTAGGGTGTGCGTCGGAGTGTATATGTTAGTGTGTGTATGTGTGTTTGCGAACATCATAACTCAGGAATCAAAAGTTTACATACTAAACTTGGTATTCAAGTTCAGGATTTATCATAGTTGTTACACAAAGATTTAAAAAAATCCCCACCACAAACTATCTTCATATGAAAAAGTTTTTGAAATTTTTTATTTCTTAGAAATGGTTCTGTTTTGAATAAACAACCATATTTTTAAGATATTTTCATGAAAAATGAAATATAGTCTTGGATTGTCTGAAAATATCCTCAGAAGCCTTCTACCTTCTCAATGGATAACTGGAATAGTTCACAGGGGACTTGGCACGGAAAATACACTTGGTTTATTGTACCTACGCCCCCAAATGGGACATCCCCTGGGAGGAAGGATGAGGCCAGAGGATACACCGGGCGGCCGTCTCAAGGAGTCAACAGTGCTGAGGTCAGCCTCCCTACATTTCACTTAGATGGAAACTTCCTCCGACAGGCCAGGACAACGTACATTCCACCCGACTGTAGTTCGGAAACTGTCCACCAAGAGACCTGGTGCGGAGACCGGCAACGCCCGCCTCGGTAGCGTAGATGGTAGCGTGTCTGCCTCAGGTTCAAGAGGTTCCGAGTTCGAATTTCGGTCAGGGTGAGTTACCTGGTTAAGGTTTTGCGGGATTTTCCCTTATCCTGTGAGACGAATGTCAGGTAACTCTAAGCTCCATGGACCACGGATTCATTTGAGCAAAATTTCATCTATTTAATTCATCGTCTGATATGACTTAACGTTGGAGGACGTAAGTTGCAAACAAAGACCGGCAATCGTCTATCCCAGGTGGAATTGGTTCACCCAGAGTTTGCCATTCTACCTTGCACCGCCGAGACTCCCGCCGACACTTCTACCCTGAAAGAGACCACCAGATGAGAAAAATGTTAATGGAGATGAAATGGAGGGACAGGACATTTGGGGAATGTAATTAACCTACCCAGCATTCACCTGTTGACCCGTGAATACCCCCTAAAAACCCATGTGTCAGGTGGGCCGGCTACGGTAATCAAACCCGGACCTCCCGAATGCAGGCCACAGACGAAACCACCTGAACCATCCCCATCGATGCCTTCTCAATGACTTTTGCTTAACTGTAAAACCAGTAGGGGTTAGACAAAACCTTTCCAGATAAAAAAAATGATATCTCGTTAAAATACAACATTTATGTATGACCTTTCTTTTCACCATTTCGAGACATGCCTTCATTTTTTCAACATTTATACTTTCCTCAAATGAGAAGCCATGAAAATAAAATGGAATTTAAAATTATATCATAACGAGAGATGACTATGGTACTGCATTCCCATATCGTCTTTGCACTACAGGAAAATTAGCAAAGAGATAACATTTATCCTGATTAACATGAATAGATAAGCATTTGTAAGAACAGGTTTACAGCAGTAGAGAAAGTCATGTAAGTAAAACACATACTTCATTTATTACTGTATATTTGCTTCATACCAAGTTCGACTATGAAGTGCAGCTACCATAGTTCACAAGAACCTTTGCATTAGTAATAAGCGGCTCAGTGTTACCCACACAAATTATGTATAATTAATACCTCTCATCTGCGCACTAAGCCGGGATCTCTAACAATGCACCCTTAACCTTGGCTTAGTAGCTGCAAAGCTTATGCGGGAATACTCCTGAGGAATGTAAAAATCTTTCTTGGAGATATTACCGGAGGCGTATGCTCTAGACCTTTAGATGAGCTTTGATGCTATGAGGCAACTTCGCAGAGATGTTACACGCGTTGAGTGAGTAACTAATGAAGTACATTAATACTTATCCATACGATTTATTTATACCCACTACTATTCTACATTTTATCTACGCCATGTAAATGGATCCTTTTTTGAGATTCCACAAGGACCAATACATATTGCAAATAAATTCACCTCTCTCCTGAAAAAGCTCTTAATCTACAGGGAAATCTTTGGCCTTTGCTTTCCAAATCTCCAGGTCATTAACCATTAAAGATTTTGGATTGTGCGGACTTATATGTTGTGTGAGAATTCTGACAAGATTAAAAAGTTTGTGCCCTATCTGAATCTAGAAGGTGCAATTTCCAAGACGCAACAACGTCTGGTACCTGGGAAATGCAGCCGGTTCCCATAATTACAACTACCTGGATTACTCTATTATAAAAGAGTTTTGAAAATGAAAACAATGTGATATTTTTACTTTCCTGAAGGAACAGTTAAGATTCGTCTGGTTTAACTTGAAACATGACCTACTTAGCGCTACCCCTCCCTGTGACAAGTGAGGGGTGACAAGTTTTGTAAACACATTGCCTCTGCTAACTGCGACTATCTAGTCTCGTCAGACAGCGACAGGTACTACAACCAGAGCAGGGCTTGCTTATTTACAAATAGTACTTTATATTGACAGTGAAATATGGCAATAATGGAAGTATGATATCAAAACCGGTGTTGTACGAGATAATTAAGGGAAACAAAGGAAGTTCAAACTATATATTGTGACCATGGATGATAAAGGATTAGACTGCCACGTGGCCAGGTCGCACCTCAGGGGTAGAGGTAGGCATACTCAGGAGAGGTTGGGGTTTTATGTATTGTCACGAACCCGTATCTACGATCGCATGGCTTGTTTACACAAAAGAAACTGATAGGAGGGCAATGTGAAAACCAAGAACCCGCGGACAAAGGTAACAGGCAGATAAGGGTCCGCCGAAACAACCAGAGATAAATGGAAATTTCTAGTTACTTCTGGACTGTTCGAGATTGTTTGCGTTCTGGTTTATTTGCGAATCATTTAGAAATCATCTATGAAGTATTTAAAGAGGCGACGATTGGCCAAGAGAGAGTTAGTTAGTTGTGAAACAGTTGTTGTGTAAAAAGAGTGGTGTGTGAAATGAGAGACAGCTGGAAGTGTTATTGTAACGAGAACTAATGGTGTAATCTGCTGTCACTGTTATTGTCATCGACCTTGGCAGACTGATGGTGTACTTAACGTAATGCTGCTGTAATCTATAAGAGTATTTCTACGAAAATAAAGGAGATTTTTAATTCCTGCAACTCGGTGTTTTAATTCTACGAACCCACAAGGTCACAATATCAAGTTTCAATTACATTACAAAATACTGAAACCACAAATTAGAATTAAAGGTTTACTACAATAATAGAAAATACAAGTGGCCACATGGCCGTTACCTGCCTTACATAGAGCCGACCTACGTCCTTCGTTCACCGTGGCTTGCTCACAAGAGAGAGAGAGAGAGAGAGAGAGAGAGAGAGAGAGAGAGAGTACTTTGTACATGCTTCACTAGCGAGGGTAAGGTCACGTGGCATGACGTCACACACACACCACCATAATCAAAATAACTACTGACAATCCACTATTTAAATTAAATAAAACAGTCTCTTGTGACATAGGTGCAATCGACTCCATAGCTGAATTAAATGGTCATATCTTACCTCCGTGTCATTGAGATACGAAAGCTATCGAGCTAACATGGGCACAAATCAATAAAGGAGGTAAAAAAGATGTACTGGGGAAAAGACGGATTAATTAATATGTTGGACAATTTCATTATAAATTTAGAAGAAAGTGACTCTCCGAAAAATCCCTAATGGACGGTTCTTTGTGTGTGTGTGTGTGTGTGTGTGTGTGTGTGTGTGTGTGTGTGTGTGTGTGTGTGTGTGTGTGTGTGTGTGTGTGTGTGTCATATCGGACGATGAATGAAATTGGTGAAAATATGCTCAATGCGTCCGGGGTATCTGGAGCTAGAGTTACCCGACATTCGTTTTTCAGGATAAGGGAAAACTCCGGAAAAACCTTATCCAGGTAACTAACACTGGCCGAGATTCGAACTCGGGACCTCTTGAACGTGAGGCAGACATGCTACCATCTACGCTACCAAGGTGGGCCTAATGGACGGTATATCCATACTACCGACATCTACCAGTAG
>CM060957.1:60653226-60692611 GCA_030765055.1 Mantis religiosa
TCTCTCTCTCTCTCTCTAATTCGTGTTTCAAGATAAACCAGACGAACTGTATATGGCTTTCCAAAAACAGCCTTGAATTGCCTTCAAGAATGTGGATGTTAGAAATTTGCCACATCATTGGAATTGCCATTCCGAGAGTGAAATCAAAGTTTCTCCTACTGGTTTCTGTCGGATATTGAAAAAACTTTAAGCATCATACCACATCATACCTGCTAATAAAAAAGACTCTTCTTCTCTTGGTATAGGACACAGTCCTTTACAATTATGGCCCTCTGTCCCTTATGCCATTTTAGGCGTCGGGTGAGGGAGCCACAACTATGGATCAGAGAGAGATAAATCCAGGATGGGTGACCAGCCCGGTCCCCGGAATGAGGTCGAAATGGATGAAAGGAAAGATGATAATAGAACAATTGGTGGAATGATGGCGGGGGAAACCGGAGGTCCCAGAGAAAACCCGTGAAGTCCCTGTTGTCTACCACAAATTTCAGTCTCCTGGATCGAGCCCCGGCCATCTTGCTGACAGTCAGACCGACTAAACCGTTCGGTCACGGCGCAGACTAGAAAAATACATTTTTAAAAAATGTAGATAGATGTATATACTTAATAACTTGAATACTTCCGTATAATTTTTCCTTCCTCTGATGAATGATGGGCTGAAATAGTTGTTTTTAAGTCATTAAACTAGAAAAGGAAAACAAAAATTTGTTGAACTTGTTGAATAAATTACATCTTTTTGTATTTTTATTGTATCTTATTTTAACATCCTTTATCTTCCTTTTCTTCATTAGAAAATTGCACCTAAGGAAAAAAGGACCAGTCACTAGCAATAGAAGAAAAATTAAGGCCATTGTTCAAATCTTCTGGCAGTTTTTTTTTTCATGTATAAATATTTATATTCACACATCAGTTTATTAAACAATGCATGTTAAACGGAATATTTAAACCATAAAACAGTGCTGAAGTTAAACTACCTCATAATTTATGGCTTCGGTGCAAGCATAGCTGTTGTTTATCTTATCAGATTCTGATCCTTAAGACCAACACCTTCGGGTTTGGAATACAGAAAAAAGAGTAATAAATCGTGGAAAAATGTGCACATAAAATAGACCCTCACATAGACGTGATTGTAATTATTGTTCTCTTGACCTAAATTGCACTTACGCTACACCTACCCGCTATAAGAAAGTGACTAAGCAAATACTTGCGTGTACCAAATGACCTAATAGTGCCACTGACATTAAGTAGAACTTTCGTACAGGTAAAGTGTATGCAAATCATACTGCTTAAGAAGTAGTTGGCAACCGGAAGAACCTCGCATGTTTACGATTTTCTGGCTATAACATTTTAAATGGTTCTGCCAGACAAGTACCACTTATTTTGATTATACCTTTCTGTTCGGTGGATAAAATTAGAAAAAAAGGAATAAATCATTTTTCATAGATTACGTACCTTATCCCGGTGAATAAATTGTACATGGAGAGCCCTATATTGTGTCGAGCTAACCATGGATTTTACAGGATAGGTAAGGAACAAACACATAGCCAGATCGTACACGGCGGAGAGTAGCTCAAGGATGGTCCAAGAGAGAGAGCAAGCAACCGGCTTACACAAACTTAGTATCCAAGGAGTGATGGAGTGGGGGGAGTGACGTCACACGTACTACTGAAGTCAGATGAACTATTATTTGTATTAACTAATACAGTCACTTGTGACATCTCTCCCTCACTTCCTCGAAGATCAATGCTTACATTGATCTTAAAATAGTGTTACATTACATTTTTCACAAAGACAATTTCTTTCTTTTTTATGTTCTTCTTGCTTTTTTTAAGTTTATAATATGCATTTGTACACACGATTTGTTGCCATGGTGCAGCGTTAAATGCACATAGAACTAGATATTTATGTTACAACCCCTGGACATTTATCCATATTATTATTATTATTATTATTATTATTATTATTATTATTATTATTATTATTATTATTATTATTATGTGGGATTTGTGGTGAACAACATGGCGCTGGGGTGCGTTTCCTCCGGGTCCTCCGGTTCCTCCGGTTTCCCTCACCACCATTCTACCAATTGCTCCATCAATCATTCATCAATCATTCATCTCAGGCGTTGGGCCGACCCCTCAACCCTGATTTCATCTCAGGTCAGAAGCTTCGGCTCCCTCGCTCTGAGGTAGCCCAAGCGCCTCCTAACGTCAGCATTGACGAGAAAGGGAGAATGTATGTATGTAGTGTTTAACGCCCGCTTTCACCACATAAGGCACCGCAGGCGATGACACTGATGATACATGAGATGAAGATTGAGCACCGCTGGAATTAGGTGGTGGGGGAAACCGGAGATCCCGGAGAAAACCCGACCCAGCGCCGTGTTGTCCACCACAAATCCCACTTTGCGGTCGCCTGGGATCGAACCCGGGCCGCCTTGGTGAGAGACAAGCGGTCTAACCACTGAGGCACGGCGCGGCCCTAGAGAAAGGGAGAAAATATTACTATTGAAAGGGTAGAGCCAGGCTGAAAAATGCAATGCCATAGCCGGAATTTGAACCACGGAAATTCTGGTTGCTCTAACCAATGAGGTACTATGGCCAACGTGCCAACATGACATTAAATCCTCCAACTGACTCGTGTTTCTCCCGATTTTCCCGGCATTGAATTTTTCAGTCTGGCTCTACACTTTCATAGTGCGTCCTACACAAGGCTAGTGTGAAAGAACAATTAATTTTCATTAATTATTAATAGACTACATCCTTCATATAGCTGTTAGTTCAGACACTTACGCAACCCTGAACTAAAGGTACATACAGTTCATCATGTTATAATTTATATAATATTCCAATTGCACCTCTGATCTCTTCAAGACGAGGGAGTGCCTTGTTTTGCTCTACCGAATCATATAATATATATTTTTAATGTGGTTTGATATTAGATGTTTCTCTAAACCTTCTCATGTCCTCAACCTCTACCTATTAGCTCTACCATCTAATTTTCCCAATCCTTCTAGTAGCTACGTTCCTAGTTGTGACTTAGGACTGTAACTCCTTCATCACCTTTACAAACCTGATTGCAACAATATCTTGATCTTTTTGGAAATGTCCTCAGAAGTGCTGTACATTATAGAATACTATTGCATAACTCGGAAATCATAGGAGATAAACAAAATCTTACGCACAAAATGTGTAGACCTGCTTAAAACACACACACATTATTTTTAATGCAGTGGACCGTTTCGCAAACATCCTTGTTATTTGTCTAAATTTTAAGCAGTTATATTTTTCTCCAATGGGAAGCCGTTATTCTTTTTTTAACTCTAGACCATAAAAGAAAACAAAATGTCAAATGCGTCACATAGCCAGCAATACCCTAAAGAGTTGACTATCGCTTAAAGTCCATTGTATTCCCTAAATCTCTTCGGACCTACAAGAAAGTTAGTTAGACAGTGTTAGCACGCCTATATAGTGTAAGTTTTTTTAAAAAACTTTTTAAAAAAATATATATATGTTAATCTCGATTAACGTAGTAGGATAGAAGAATAAGAATTTGCCAGGATAGTTTAAAACAACATAGAAAGTCGAGTGACTGGAACACGCCACGTCTTATTTAGTTATGCACATACACAAATACTATAGAATTATGGATACAGTCAACATGAAAAATTCAAAGCCATTGCCGAGATTTGAACCACGGATATCCTGGTTTTCGTCCAGTCGCTCTAACCCATTGAGCTACCATGGTCAACGTGCCGTCCTGACATTAACTTCTCCATCTGACTCGTATATTTTCCCTGTAGACCACTAGGGGCTCTAGCATCGGAGATACATCGTTTGTGGCGACTTATCTTAAATACTTCAATCCCAGGCTTCATCATTTAACTCTACGGCTATACGGCTAGTGTGAAGAAATGATTTATTTCCATCAATTAACTAAAATAATAAAGAGTTAAATGATGAAGCCTGGGATTCAAGTACTTAAGATAAGTCGCCAGAAACGATGTATCTCCGATGCTAGAGCCCCTAGTGGTCTACCGGGAAAATATACGAGTCAGATGGAGAATTTAATGTCAGGACGGCACGTTGGCCATGGTAGCTCAATGGGTTAGAGCAACTGGACGGAAACCAAGAGATCCGTGCTTCAAATCCCGGCCATGGCATTGAATTTTTCATGTTGACTCTATCCATCAGAAACCTTAGCCTATATACGGCTAGTGTGAAGAAATGATTAATTTCCATCAATTAACTAAAATACTATAGAATTATCTTTGTCTTAAAATTCTTTCTTTGGATTTACGAATCTTCAATGCATGTATTTAGGATATGTTGACATTCAATTGTTACTATAATATGTGATTTCTCTTTCTACTATTTGCGTGCTAGAGAATCCAATTAGTTGATGCGTAATGTTGAAACGTTGTTTTACAGATCTGGCACAACTTTTCAAATCATTGCCTACACACGGCTAGATAAAGAACAATTAATTTATTTTAATTAGCCCTAAAGTTAACACATGTTGTAAATAAAAATTATTTCCGGCATTTCAAACTGATTTTGAAATGTGATACATATCTCAAGTATTTGTGATCACGTTGAAGGTTAACGCGATATTTGATTTAGATGATAGAACGTAATGCGAGTAGGCCCTCTCGTCATTGGTAGCTCAAATGGCAGATCAATAGCATTGAACTTTTCAGGTTTATTTTACTTTCCAACTTACTGGCTATACACGATTACTGTAAATGGCAAGTATTAAGAATTACACAAATAAAAATATTTGTAACTTATAATCCATTTATCTTAAGAAGTTGATGTTAAAACTTCTTTTTTCTTTTTTCAAACTGATTTCGAAGGCATTTTGCATTCATCCTCAGTGAAACAAACTCCGTTATTAAGGAAAACTCGGTCACTATGTTTTCCTTTTGCTATGTCACGTTCCCAGCACCACCAACATCCAAAGACGAAACAAACCTAAAACCAGAATCAATTCGGTATGTCAAAATTCATTACGCGATGTTTATTTTGTAAAATAAATATTTTCTTCCACACTATTAACTCTATGGTACCATTTAATTGTTTTAATAATTTAACTTCGGGATTTATTTCATGGTTAAATGACCAAAAATGGTCTGCTACGACCGATTTAACAATTTGTTTATATTTAATGTTACGAAAATGTTCTTTCTTTCTGGTTTCCAAACTAAGTTTCGTCTTTCCAATATAAACTTGAACACAATCCAAACAATTAAATTGATAAATACCAGATTTTTTATTATTAGGAATTTTATCTTTTTTAGAAAATTGTAATAAAATTTAAATACTATATTTATTTTGAGGAACTAAAGTTATACCAACTTCTTTAAGAATTTTTTTAAAATGTTTATTAAACCAAGGATGGTAAGTAAATTTTTATAATTATAATCCTCTTTTATTTTTAAGAGTAGAAATATCATTAACAGTTTTTTGATATTTAAGCTTTTCAATCTTCTTTTGTATAAAATCATTATTAAAACCATAAATAAAGTAGTATTAATAATATGTTTATATTCTTTATTAAACTCTTCTTTATTCAGGCAATTGATTCTGTTTTTAGGTTTGTTTCGTCTTCGGATGTTGGTGGTGCTGGGAACGTGACATAGCAAAATGAAAACACAGTAACCGAGATTTCATTAACAACGAAGTTTGTTTCACTGAGGATGAATGCAAAATGCCTTCGAAATCGATTTTAAAAAAAGAAGAAAGAAGTTTTAACATCAACTTCTTAAGATAAGTGGATTATAAGTTACAAATATTTTTATTTGTGTAATATTTATTACTCTACTGTAACTACCTTCAATTTTCTGTGTAATAAGTATTAAGGAATTAGAATTTCCTTAGTGTTGTAATGTTGTAATGAAAATAAACTAAACTCCGTCGAGCTACAACCCCATAACTGACAAACTGCATACCTCACCTCTGCTCGCAACCAGCGTCTTGAGTTGGGTACAGTTCTGCAGAGTGGGGCATAATTAGATCCCCAAGGACCTTAAGATACTGCTCCCTGACCAGGTCTTCCAGCGGAGAAAATTTACGACCCTTCCTGAGAATTGAACCTTAGCCTTCCATATAGAAAGCAGCTACGCTACCGCTATGCTAAGGAGGCGACCACTAAAACAAAATATTCAGATTAATATCGAAAATTAAAGATGTTAAGCAATATCAGGCACATCACCGTCTGACTCCCCTTTAGAAGGTTTTCTTCCTCTCCCATCCACTGAGTGTACCACTAGAAAGTTGCAGTTGCCTCATCAGCTTGCATTGTAATATAAGTTCCTTCCATTATGTCAAACATCAACCAACTTTGCCGTACTGTTTCCTCACTGAGAATGTAGGGTAACATGCCACTATGTAGCTAAGAATGTGGCTCTTCTGTGAATATATCGAACTAACCCTTGTCTCAGGAGCGATGCTACAATATTCCGGATTTGGAGCGTGCATTGGTTTGAGTCTCCAAGAGAATCAATTTTCGCCGAGGGGATTTGATGACGATATTGACCCAATTAGGGAACTGCATTAGCGGTATAATCTGTTTTAATGTAAGTGGCAGCTGCTCACCGCTAGAGCACTAATGGTATGTCGAACTTGCACTTGAAAGGCTTATACCACGGATTATCTTTATTACATCAAAGTTGCATAACTATATGAACAGCGGACTTAATAAAATACATGAAGTACCACAGATTTCTAAATAGCGAACGTATAAAAAAATTACTGTAAAGTTTGCCACATCACTATTCCTCATGCCATTTACGTGAAGATAGTGTAAACCTGACAGAAAATAAAAATTAATATTTAATATCTAGATCAGTGTTTCTCAAACTCTTCAGGCTCAAAGACCACCTTATCCTCTAACAACTTGTCCGCGGACCCCCATATTTTGGCAACGCAATTTATATAAACGAGTCGCCTTTTGGTTGAATTTTATAATTGAAATTGAAATAATTACTGTATTTATAATTTAAGATATTTCTTGTATATTTAGTTTTAAATTTAATTAATAATATATTTAAACAAATTAAAGTTAAACTAAATAAAATAAACCTGTGCATAAAATGTACTTTAAATAAAAAATATATATTTTTAAATTGTATTTATTAATTTATTTATTACTTTGAAGTAAATTTTATACAAGTTTGTCCAACTAGATTTTTACTTAACTTTAGCCTTACATCATTCAAAATTTGAAATGCCAGCCTCTTTGGGTTACCCAAGGATTAATAACATGAGGCACATGTTAAAAAAATGAATTTATTTTCCACGTAAAGAAACTATTTTTATACATATTGTGACTTTGTGGGTTCGTGAAATTAAAAGCCCGAGTGCAAAAACTCCAAATGTTCTATATTTCCACCGAATTACAGTTGGAACACTTGCCGATTACATAGAATTACATAGCGCACACAAGTACAATCCGCCAGTTCGTCTGTCACAGGTTCACTTCACACTCACAATTACGTACAACTCCTCTGATACACGTACACAGTCTTCCAGTCCGTTCACTAGCACGGCGCTCCTCACGGCTGCTCGCCAAGAACTGAACTCTCTCTTCCAGCCCGGCGCGTCGCTTATATAAGACCAACTGACCTATCTAGAAGGTTCTGGATTAGATTAAATATCCCGACTGTTCCAGACATCAGGGGGAGGGGAAAGAGGCGACCAGTGACATTTTCCTAACCATCCCCTCAGTTAGTGACACGAGATAAATGGGTAGGCGTGGCCTGAATGCCTCCTGTCCCCCACTCAGCCATCAGTTGGTCGTGCCTTCCGATGATTGGGTGACAGTATAAAAAAAAATATTCTCCACCATATGACCATTTCAACAAAGTTAGTATTGGGTTACTAAAAAATCAGTTTATGTGGAAAAAGCTTGAAACTTTGTTCATTGGAATGTATTAATATGAACAATGCAACTGTTTCTTTTGTTTTAATTGAATAAGCTCAGTTAAGCTGGGAATAATTTTGGTGATTTTTACTCTTAAGTCCGTTGGCGAGTACGTTGGTAAGTCTGTTTCTCTTCAATGGCTTGATGTTGCACGACACTGAAAATATGATACTCCAAAAAGTATTCATGTAATCATAGCACATAGAATATAACAAACACAATCAGAAAAATATAGATAAGAAACGAACAATAACTATTTACCTACATCGGTTAATATTTAGATTTAAAAATAAAACACAATTTGGGTTCATATATTGCTTATTTAGTGAACAGCTGTAGTTATTTAAAATCATGTCCCATTTGATGTCAAACAAGTATGCGTCTAGTAAACAGGATTCCAGGTACGGTGCCTCGCTGACACACATCCCTTCCTTTTTCTTATGCAGTTGTGTTTCATCCACTGTCGTTCACAGTTCCATCTCTGTTTTCAAAGCCGTTGACTGCTATTTAAGTAATGTGGGTAGAAAACGTCGTGAAACTACAAAAGAAGAGAGCGAAATTTGCATCAGGTTATTTAAAAAAGAAAAATATATTCAAGAAATTGGAGAACCCATTGGAAGACCCACCAGTATAGTAAAGACTATTATATACATGTTTCATCAGAACAAAACTTAGGAAAATCAATTAAGAAGCGATCGTCCTGCAGTTCTATCCGAGATGGAGAAACGATAGTTATTTAGAGAAGTCAAGAAAAATCCTAAACTAAGTGCTCCAAAACTTGCTATTGCAGTTCAAACACACACAGGAAAGTCCGTTTCAGCACAAAATATAAGAAATGTGCTTTATGAAGCTGGCTATGGAGACCGAACATCCCATAGAAAACCATACATAAGTAAAATCAACAGAAAGAAGCAAGTTGCTTTTGCAAAATAACATAAATACGATGGGTTTGATATCTGGAAGAAGATTGTATTTACTGACGAGAGTCAATTTGAGCTCTTTAAGTCAAAAGGCCAAATAATAGTGCGGAGAAAAAAGAATTGTGAGCTTGAGGAGAAAAATATAACAGCTTCAGTTAAACATGGAGGCGGTTCAGTACTTACTTGTCTGCGGTTGTATGAATGCAAATGCTGTGGGGGATTGGTGTTTTATGAACAGAATTGTGAACCATAAGGTTTATATAAACAACCTAAAAACACATCTGTCCAGAAGTGTAAATAATATGTGTCTTTCTGGGGATTATATTTTCACACAAGATAATGATCCAAAGCATACAGCTCTAGATGCAAGGCTATGGTTGTTGTACAATACTCCACGATGCCTGCCGATACCACCGCAATCCCCAGACAAGAATCCAATACAGAATTTGCAGAGTATACTGGACAAAATATTAAGAATCATCAGATTTTTTTATATAAAGAATCTAAAGAACGCTCTACTAGAGGAATGACGTAAAATTACAGTGGGAAAAAAACACAATCTTTGGTGAAATCCATGGCAAGGAGAATGCATCCATATGTAATCTATGGAATAGAAATATGGGGTTCAGCAGCAAAAACACACATGGATAAACTGCTTATTTACCAAAAAAAGTGTGTTAGGGTCATGTATAATCTAAAAGCAAGAGAATCTTGTAGGGATACCTTTATAAATGAAAAAATAATCACCATCTACTCTCTGTATGCTTATACAGCTATAATGTTTATTGTGGACAAGTGTAATCCAGTTAGAAACAGTCAGGTACATGAACATAACACCAGAACCAATATGAATTACTATAGAGATAGTGTAATTAAAACTGTCTCTCAAAAGGATGTACATATATTAGGAATTAAGCTTTACAATAAACTGCCATCTGATATTAAATCAATAGCTAGGATCTCAAAACAGCCGTTTAAATGGAAGTTAAAGACTTTCCTCATAAACAAATGTTTATATAACTTAAACGTATTATGACATTGTAGCTTTAATTACACTTCAAAGTGATAAATTCATTAAGCTGATTAAGGGATCATGTGTAGAATTAGTTTCTAATGCTGTAATTGACTATGTAAATTAGTTTCTAATGCTGTAATTGACTATGTAAATTAGTCTCTGTAAATTAGATTCTAATGTTGTAGAATTGACTATGTACTATTAGTATTAATGATGAAGAATTGACTATGTCAGAAATTGTAACCAACAATCTATTGACAATATTTATTTGCTTTTTCTACTTTAGACCTTTGTTAGATCCTGTATCTGTTACAGTTTTTAGTCTTATGTAACTTTTTATATTTATTTTTGTATCTTGAACTGACGTGTCCTATAACATATGCATTATGTTCCAAAGGATGAAATAAATACAAATACAAATACAAGAGATTATAAAGAGGAATGGAAGGCCTACTAACCGTAACATTCTACACCATTTCCAGAATGCAGACGAATACTTATTTTGCATTCTATATTGCATATATTTACTTTTAAATGTTTAACTATGTTTATATGAATAGATACTATGTGTTTCTTTATTGCATTATCTTTTTCACTAATCAATAAATAAGACAGTGCCCCTGCTGTACTTATTCTGATGATTTTCCACTATCCACACATCCTTAAACATAAATTCATGCTTTAGAAGAATACTTTTTGGAGTAACTGCAGGTGGTTGGAAAGAGCACGTTTAACTAAATTATTTGATAGTGGGACTGTGTTCAGCTCCTTGGCAGCTGAGTAACCAACCATTATACCACAATCTTTTTAGCTGCTGGCAATATTAATTCCTCTGCAATGTTATAAGGCCTGCCACTTTTAGTAATGAGTAGTGCCACTTCATAGGAAGCTAGTGTTACTTTTTCACTACTGGTTCCAGTAGAAACTTTTCTATTCTAGATTTACTCATATTCATCTGTTTACTTTTTGTTTTAAAATAATCAAGTGTCTTACCAATGCAATCCGGATGTTTCGTCACTAAATCTGTTTGCAGCTTAGTAGGCTTCATTGCGTCATTGGACAGTACATCATAAAACATTGAGGTTGTTATTCATCTTCAGTTCCGGCTCGAAAAAATCCGAAACTTAAATGTATTTTCGCCGTTTTGCTTTTCGCAGATCGGCAGAAGAGCAACTAGTTAAACTGGTAGGCTCACTACTACAACTTGCCTCTTGATTGCCAGTTATTGTAGGCTTACGTTTAATTGATCCAGTCTGTAATCAACGATTCGTGCTGAATGGCACGAATAAATTCTCACGATTCACAATTACAAACTGTCAGAAAAATCAAACACTATCAACACTAGCTTCAACACAGCGACAGCGATTGGTTTATTGTGCGTGCGTACGTGCAGCCGGTACCAGTGACTGCTGACTCAGATCTCCGCGCGCTGGCTAGGCTGACTTCACCCGCACTGCAGCTAACCGTTCACGCTCGTACGGTTGCGTCGCTATTCTAATGCTGTACTACACGCTCCCAACTGTTACGTTACGTTTCATGTTACGACATAGCTGCATAAAAATGTGAAGTAAAACGTATGTAGTTCAGCACCGAGCAGATAAGTGACTCAGTAAACTAATCTACGTTTTCTGTAGTTTTAATTCAACATTATAACTTAACCTAAGGGACCCCCTCGCGGACCCACGGGGTCCGCGGATCACACTTTGAGAAACACTGATCTAGATCACAATAAACAACCAACATGCATAAAAATGGACACAACAAATATCCGAATATAATAGTAACAGGATGTAGGTGAGTCAATAAGTACTTGGAGCCCACCTCGGTAGCATAGATGGTAGCGTGTCTGCCTCACGTTCAAGAGGACCTGAGTTTGAATCTCGGTTAGGGTGAGTTACCCGGATAAGGTTTTTCTGGGGTTTCCCCTTACCCTGAAAGACGAATGTCGGGTAACCCTAAGCTCAATGGAGTCTCGGCTCATTTGAACATCATTTCAGCCATTTCATTCACCGTCCGAAATGTCTTAGTTGGAGGACGTAAATTAAAAATTAAAAAGTGCATGGGCTTTTACCTTACGCAATGAAACAGCTGGCAGTGTGTGTTCAGACGGGAAAGTACTTATTGCTGCGTGCGGATCTTCTGATTGGTGGAAATCTACATTTTAATGAGGTCCATTAAAATTCATCTAGCAGACAGATTACTAAAGTTCAGCGTCGTCGATGAGGTGGTCCTTGCCCGTTAGGAACCTGGTTGAGTCCTCCCAGCACTCAACACCTCATAAAATAGGAAAAGTGACGGGTGAGATTTACGAATGGGGGAGGTTTACTGGACAGGTCGGGGTTTTCCTCGGGGTTCGCTCTGCATGGACTCTCTTCTTTATTCCAGGGTGTGGGATATGCCCTTACTGGGTGTGGTGTGATTACCGAAGAAAACACCTCGACTGTTCCATGATCGATTTATTCACTACTGTAATTAAATACCTCACTCGCCACCTGGAAAGTCGCTGTTTGCACACTCGTCTGTTGTGTTTGGCGGTAACGATAGAGCTCTTTACACGTGCTATGTGTTCAGTGTATTCCTACCGCACTGGTATGTACGACGCGGTTTCTGTAGGACCCGACCAAGATAGAGAGCCTCAGCTATCAAAATCACGGATCCACTATCTCCTGGATTTCCCCCTCTATCGTTACATTTTGAATTTTTGTGTGAATCACGTGTGTAAGTTCTAAACTGTAATTGGTTGGTTTTAATTTCGAGTTTTAACCATCGTACGAATTTTATATGTGCGCATGACCGAACGTTGATAGTTTCCCACAGCGTCCATTTAGTTAATTCCGAAGCACGTACGGTGCAGAAGTTTAGGAATTCGGATAATCTACGACTCTATTGTATCGATCACGTACAGATGTATTTTTTATCTTGAAAAGTTCAGAGCGATGCGCAGTGGTATCCGGACGAGTCCACTTCAGAACAGTTACAACTGGATGGGAGGGCAGGTCAGTTGCGTACCAGTTGCGAGCAACTAAACACGTGCAGAGCTACCCGGTAACACTACAGCTTGTTTCAAAATGTGCTTGTCTCCTGGTTCAAAGAGAGCATTTATAAATGACGTCTCCTAGCAGCACGTTAGGAAATAAAGTGCTACATTTAAAAACACGAGAAGTCAGCATCCATAGATTTATAAAAAAGAAACAATGGTCTGGGTCAGCTATAAAAATCTGGGGAAGGGTATCTGAGGCAACAGTTGTGTCTGAAAGCAGTTTAGGATAGTTATTAAGGGAAGAAAGCCATTGGTGCTAGTGCAACAACGTCCTTCTCTAAACCCAGTAAACAAAGATTAAGAACATGTACAAAATCTAATTTTGATGTTAGGCGAACTATGGATAATTTTTAAAGCACAGATAAACAAAGACCAACTTTGAAGGAAGTGCTTATGAAGCTTAAAAATTCTACTGACTTCCAAGGCAGTATCTGAACATTAAGAAGAGTTCTTTTGAAGCTAGAATTATTTGAAAAAGAAAAACAAACAAACAAACAAACAAAAAAGCACTAAGTGTGACAGACAAATTTTAATTGAACATCGCACCATACGTGCAGAAAGGCTTAAGTATTTATGAAATATTCGGAGATATCGAAGTGAAGTTTATATGGATGAAACTTATATAAATACAGCTCATACTAGACCATATGCCTGGAGTGAAATACGTTACAGAGATTCTGCAGCGATATTGAAAGGCCGACACTTGTTTATCATGCCTGCTGGAGGAGAACAGGGTTTTGTTTCAAATGCCTATGTACTATTTAAGATCCAACAAAAGCGTGGAGATTACTACCATACTAAGAATTACAACTTAGTTTATAAGAGATGCAAAAACTGGCTTCGAGAATGAAATTTGTTTTTAGACACCTTATGCAGCGCCCTCTCCTCTCGTAATCTTACGCGTGTGACGCATTGTGGCGATAGGTGCACTATCCCCACTACAGATGCTAATCATCCCTACCGCGCAGGATTCCTGTCATTATAAAATAATACATCTGTACGTATTGGCGTGAAAAAGAGAACAGAGCAGCAGACCGACCCTTCACATGGTTCACAGGCATTGTTTTCCTAGGGGTGAACTTGTTATGAAGAAAGCCAACCGACCTGTGTCCTCAACCTTGAGGGAGCTCATATTTCTGTTTCTCCGCTCATCTACATTTCTAGTCCATCATACACTTGTGTGTGTGTGCCTTATCTATTATAATGTGTTTTTCTGTAATAGCTGTGTATTTCCTTTCGATGCAAAATAATCACTATAGAATATCTATGCTAACCTAATATTATTTTGATATAACATATGTTAAGCGACTTTATGTTTATGGCCAAGGGGAATCGTCACATCGAACATAGAAACGCTATACACCTAAGTGAAACACCAGATTTGTTTCGTCTTACTCGCAGGCTTCTGGCAAGAAAAGCGTTCATATATACCCAAGGTGATAGCGTTTTACTCCCAGTTACCGCAATACATATTAATGCCAACAAGAATGCAAATAAATCGCGTGTCAGTCCACCGTATGCAAGTTAGTTTTCCTGCACAAGCTGCAGGAGATTCCTGGGCTGAAAATAAAGTGTCGTAAGAAATACTTTCCTTCCCAAGGCTCCAAGAAATTAAATATGGTGATTCATAAATCTTAAGTTTACAACAGAGTTTCAAGGTAATGCGTGTTTGACGACGTACACGAACAGTATGAGTACCTACATAACACGTAGTTGTGCTGCAGAAGAAGAAATAGGAAAGCCGTTATGTGTTGCATTCCAATGACCTTCTCTACTTACCTTTATAGAAAGTACTCTCATAAAAGCATATTATTCCAGTAGCTTCGTATTAATGCAGGTAAAGTTTTCACACATTTATAAGGCCTGGTTGCATAAAAATTGCTAACTGCAGTTCATTCATAATCGAAAATCAAAATTGAGCTAAGTTTACAACCCTTAGATCAGATGAACGCCGTTCAGTACTGATCCAAGATCACAAAAACAAATATGGCAACATCGCCAAACATGTTGCAACTTACGTGTTGTATCGAAAGTATTCGAGAATTATCCGAATTATTCGACTCTGTTTCATTCAAGTGCACAGAATAGCCAATCTAGACATAACAAAAACTAAATAAATATTTGGCTTTATGGACATTAATCCTATAAATAGTGTTCTTTTATATAAACAGTATACGAATTTACTTTATATTGAAACAGCATTATTATTATTTATTTATTTGTCAATAGACTGCAAAGCAGTTTCTGACATTGCCAATTACAATCTAAACGTTTACAATTATAGGATATAGAGAAAAATATAAACAGTATAAAAACATATTTACAGATCATCAACTTTGTACAAACATTTATACATTAAAAAGTATTTTAATTTGTTTTTAAATTGCTTCGTACCATTTAATGCTTTAATTGATGTTGGCAGTCTATTAAATAAAATCTGTCCCATTATAAAACAGCTCTATCAGTAGATCGTTTAGAAGTACAGTCTCTAAAATCGTCATTGTTGCGTCTAATATTATAATTGTGTACATCAGCAGTCTTCAAATTTACCTTACAACAAAAAGAATTGCTTTATGTACATATAGTGAGTACAGAGTGAACATTTTGTTTTGTTTGGAAATATCTAAATAAGAATCAGTATTTTAAGCTAAAAATTATCCTAATACACCTTTTCTGCAGAATGAATACTCTGTCCAGATGTACCCTTGGACAACTTCCCCATATTTCAATTCCATATGATAGGTATGGGAAGATAATACCATAATAAATATTTTAGTAGTTTTGTATCACCGATTGGCTTAAAATGCCAAATTAGAAATATTGATTTACTATTTTTTTACATAATCAATGTGACTACACCATGTCAATTTATTGTTCATATAAATCTCTAGGAATTTATGGCCACTTACATCCTTTACGTTAGAGTTATCTATCTATAGATTGATGTTAAAGTGAGTCTTATTTGTCAGACTAATTTGCATTGATGTGGTTTTTCCATGTTGCATTTGAGGTTGTTTTTGTCAAAATAATTTAACAAACGTTCTCCCAGAGAGCTCATATCCTGAATTAAATTCTTGTTATTTACAGCAGAGCAGATGACAGTTGTATCATCTGCATAAGATATTATACTTGCATTGTGAGTAGTCGGTAAATCATTTATATACATAAAGAACAGAATTGGTCCTAAAACACTACCCTGAGGAACCCCGTATTTTACAGTTTTACAAGTGGAGTAATAGATGTTTTGATAGTTTGCATTTTGGTAATTAATTTGTGTGTATTGTGTTCTACCTTTAAGGTAAGAAGTATTTATCAAAAGTTAATCATTTCGCTTACTTTATCTCCATTTTTGCCTAATGCACATCATTTTCATTTTCGTGTGTTAACAATATTGTGACTTGGAAAACATAAACAAAAAATGGAAATTCAAGCAAAGAAGAAGATGAGTTTAGCTAATTTTAGGAGCACACCTCAGGGAAATTCTTCTTCTTCAAACTGTGCATGGATTCTAGAATTTTTAAAAATATTGATATCATGTGCTGAACCTGGCCACCTAGCAACAACATTCTCGAAACGAAGTTTTGAGTCACAGATAGCTTGAATATTTAAAGAAAACCAACCATGGCGATTTCTGTAAATCTCGACATTATTCCCACCAGGTGATACAATTAGGATATGTCTGCAGTCTATTGCACCTAAAACTCCTGGGAAATTATGTATATTATGTAAATCTTACATAACCCTTCTTATTTCAGCCTCTTCCATAGGCATCCTGATAAAATGAGGTCTTAAAGCTCCAATCTCACTTGTAACTGTATGGGTTGTTCTACACGCAGTTCCTTTATCTATATTAAATATATTCCCAATCACCATCTGGAAGCTTCCAGTTGTATAGAACCGTAAAGTGAGCAGGATCACAAATATTGGATTGAGTGCCTATTTCCTCAGGGTGTGTGTTCTTAATTTTACATGTGGCCTATGCTCCAGTTCTTCAAATTACATGCTTTGACAGTCGAAATTTCATTTTGAATTCTCTGTTATTACGTTCTAAGATGGGATTTCCTTTATGGTGGAAAACACGAGGAGCCCTTTCAAATAGAAATTCTCATCATCAAGTATATCAGAGTAATCTGAAATCTGAAAATAATAAAAATGTATAGGTTATGAACACAAACAGTGCATTATTAACAGGCATTTGTGAAATAAAGAGGATAATTATTTATCCAAGTAACCACAAAAAATGCATTACTTTCCATTTTATTTAAAGCTTCACTACTTATTTCTTCTCAGGAGCTATTGGGTAAATTCTGCAGTTCCGTTGATCTAAGTTCAATCAAGTTAACTGGAGAAAATTCACGAGTCAGGTTTGATCGTAGATCAAGGGGCCATGAACCTAGATCAATGTTTATGCAACCAACATTTTAAGTTCAGCTTGACTGAAGATCATTTCGTATGCTTGAACTTACATTATATTTTATGGAACCACACCTTAGTCATACAATATAGTACACAAAAGATAAACAAACCATGGTGTTAAGTGATAGTTTTAAATGTCATCTTTTGCATGATCATAAGAAGAAAAACAAACAACTATCTACTTCCTACTGACTTTCTATTTCTTAAATTATATGAAAGTGCTGTACAATAACAAGAAATATCTCAGAATGGAATTTAACATAAAGCGAATGCTTTAACGAGATTACATTTTTGTAGAAATATTTTGTCTTTTACGTTTTACTAATAATATAGTATCACAAGTTCTTCCCAGAAAATTCAAGATATATAAACGTTGTAAATATATGGTATTTTAATCAAAATCATTATTTTAGAGCACTTCTCCGAAATCTAAAAAAAAAAGATACGTTTTCCATGTATCTTTTGATACATTTTGAAGAAGGAGATTTTTCTTAAATTCTTTGATTCGTACTCTTGGAAGGTTAAGCAGGAATGTTTTAAATAAGACAGGTAAAGAAATACAGACACTAAAGCAGATGAAAAGACTCACGTAATCCAAATGAAATATTCAAGCTTTGATATGCTCTTTGCATTACTCCTAAGAAGCAAAAAGGAACACCACACAACATTTAAATGTAACATTTTTAAACAATAAAAATTTTTAAAATGTGGTAAATATCCCAGAAATGGTTAACCTGTGTGCAAACTTTTGATGCATTCCTACGTTGAAGTGATTTAGGTTTCATATGGACTATTCTGAAATGAGTAGTGTTTAACGCCCACTTTTACTACATACGACACCGCAGGCGATGACTATTCCGAAGAGGAACAACTTATGCTATATATCAATATAATATATGTATATATAATTATGATATAAAATAATATACACAGAGCTATTTTTGTTTAATAATACTCTATTATAATTATAAATGCTGGTTATTTCTCCTAAATCGAAAACTACCAGAGAACGTATGATTACAATTTCATAGCTTGTTTGTAAGGCTTTTATTTCACCTCCATTAGATAGGACACAAAACTATTTTATACACAAAAATCTAGTACATTTCATTTGCAGACATCTCTAATCACTCTTCTGCAAATTACTTTTACAAAAGTAGGAATTTTCTGTTCTATCAGCTTCTTATTAATAGGAATAAGCTTGTAAATTAATTTGTTCTTTCACACTGGCCGTGTGTAGGCTAAAGTATGGAAAGATAGAGTCAGACTGAAAAATTCAATACCATAACCGAGATTTGAACCACGAATCTTCTGGTTGCCGTCCAGCCGCTCTAACCCTTGAGCTAATATGGCCAACGTGCTGACATGACATTAAATTCTCCAACTGACTCGTGTTTTTCCAGGCAAACCACTTAGGAGTTCTCATAAACACATGAGACAACTACCTTAATGGCGACTTACAACATGTAAGTACTTTAAGGCCCGAGCCTTAACTTTAGCCTACACACGGCCAGTGTGAAAGAACAAATTAATTTCCATGAATTGACCTAATAGAGGTTAATTATAAACCCCGGGCCTTAAAGTACTAACACGATGTAAGTCGCCATTAAGGTAGTTGTTTCATGTGTTTATGAGAACTCCTAAGTGGTTTACCGGCAAAACACGAGTCAGTTGGAGAATTTAATGTCAGGTCGGCACGTTGGCCATAGTAGCTCAATGGTTAGAGCGGCTGGATGGCAACCAGAAGATCCATGGTTTAAATCCCGGCTATGGCATTGAATTTTTCAGTCTGACTCTATCTTTCCAGGAATAAGCTTTCATCACACATTTATATCTTCGTTATAGGTGTGAGGGATAAGCAGATTAACGTGGTGGTCCGAGTTTTAACGAAAATAGCTTACATTCATTTCTGTAACACACTAAGTTAGTAGAAGCAAACTTCGATGAGCATGCACGTTTTGCTACCCAACATCCGATATGATGACTATTCATGACAGAAATGTGCAGAATTTAAATTGATAACTTTCCTTATAGTCAACGCCGAACAATTTGACATGTGAAAAATTCTTTGGAACTAGTGAACGAGCCTATATCACTAAGGGTTACGAATATTGTCTTGGACCTCAAGCCTCTCACCCTCCATTAAGTACCGGAAACAAGACGTTAGTGCCAGGCTGTGAGGTGGCTGGAAACATCACAAAAGGCTCCTTAGTTTGCTATTTGGAAACTCCAGAATGCCAATTTGTTTGGCAATGCTTATACTTGGATTACAACTTGGCTATATAAAATGTTGTTATCCTGTACATGTGCGATGATAGAGATAGACGCAATCGTTATATTAAAAGCTAACCAAAGAGCTGTTCAAACTGGATAGGAAAGTGTTATTCACCAACCAAGTCCTGATGAAATGTTGTTGCTCCATTACATATCTAACCAAATTTGATTAAGAATTTTGTAAAGGTAATGAATCGTGATAGGAGTGCACTTCTCTTCCTTAAAACTAGATTCCCTAAGAAAAATGAAGCGAAACTAAAAGAAGGAATATTTGCTGTCCCATAAATTTGGAATTTTATAAAAGATTCACAGTTTGAAAGCCTATTACTATGCAAAATGAATTGCACAAATCTCTTTCAAAACCATTATTATGAACTTTATAGGAAACTGCAGGTATAAACATTACAGAGACTTTGTCAGTGAGCTGATTGGTAACTGCAAGATCATAAGATTATGTCTTTGAAAAAATATATCCCGGACTTCCATCTTGACTTCTTCCCTAGAAACCTCTCCACGACACCGATGGACATAGCGAACCTCTCCACCGAGACATCGCTGAAATGGAAACACACTACGAGGGAAAATGGACTTCAAATATGTTGACAGACTATTGTTGCACTCTTAAGTGAGATGTTTTCTCACATAAAGTACAGTCTAATACTGTACTTCACATACATTTTAGGTACTAAAAGATACTCCGGCTAAGTTGCTAGGTTTATTACAATGAATAATTACCAGAGTTGTTATTGGTGTGATTATAATGTTTCTCAAAAAAAACTGTGGCCGAGGAAAAGACCTGTAAAGAGATTTGAAATCAGCGGTAAATTCTAAACATTATCTGTACTTCTTTTAACATTCAAAAGCTTGTATTCTGTTGAACAGTGATTTTAGCCCTGCAAGTGAAGATGTCATATTCGCCTAGCTTTGAAGCAGCTATTTATTGCGTGATTCATAACCCTTCTGAAATATCATAAAACTGAAATACTGCGACGTTTATAAAGAAATGTCATGCATTTAATATTTTTTATGCTTTATACATTTCAGTAATTAATGTATGGTTGTATAGACCATTATTTCAAAATATGTGACAAAATGACATTCCTTATTGTACGGAGAAATACAAAATAAATAAAGTTTAAAGTTCGTTAAAATTTAATTTGAACAAAATCAACAAAAAATGTTGAGACAGCATAGAAGTAAATGCCAACTGTGACAATTTAAGCATTAATATGTTTTATTGTATATTACTGTACATATATTATTCGTATAAATATGTTATTTATTTCTTGGAAGAATTTTAATTCAAACTTTTTTAATATTGCTAGTAGTCAAAGAATGCTAAGATTAACAAGTTTCAACTATTGAACCGCTTGCCTCAAAAGTTATGAAGTCTGTGAATGGCAACAGTGTTATTAGAAATTCTCAACATGAAGTAACAAGTAATTATTTTAGTCTAAAAAAAATTTGAAGAA
This sequence comes from Mantis religiosa, assembly GCA_030765055.1. NCBI lineage: Eukaryota > Metazoa > Arthropoda > Insecta > Mantodea > Mantidae > Mantis > Mantis religiosa. The sequence continues at coordinate 60,674,284 of CM060957.1, forward strand.
AACATATATATATACAAGGGCGGCTGCTGCTTAGGAGCACAAGAGCACGTGAACCCCCAAAATGTCTTGTAGAAGCCCTTTTCCTCTTTTCTTTCGTTATTTGTATTTACCGCGCTCATTGCTTAATGTATTGTAAGTAGACGGCGATAGCATGAGTATGTGGCAACCTTGTAGATAGCACACTTCTCTTGTACTAGCATATCATGTAACGTTTAAGGCTCTGCGCATGCGTAGGCGACAAATGCTACAGACAGCAGTGGTTGGGTACGCCCAGATCAGAGCACGGTTTCGATATGCACGTTAATTCACATTGGCAACGCCAGAGGAGTTCTTGGTCATCTCTGGGAAGTGCTACTATCTACAGAGTTTAACTGCAACTATCTCCAAATACAAAGAATGTTTACAGCTCCTAGCGCTATCAGCCTTTCCTTTCTTGTTTTATGTTGGTTTGAATATGGCGTGTTTTTAGAGTCCAGTTTCTAAACAGATGTTTTAAACACTGTGATAATCTTGGAATTTGTAGATAATCAGCAGATGAGACAATTGTGAGTTTCTTAGTACATCAAGTACAACTAGTGCTTTAGCGCAAAACAATTACTCTTGGATGTGTGAGCGACCGATCGCGAGGTTTTTGGACTGTTGGACTTCTCTCAAGAGGTAGCTACGAACTCGGTGGATTCCATTTTAAGAAATAAAATAGATAAAGTGACTTGCGAAGAAAAAGTGTAATAAAGCGACTAAGACGTCCGCAGCCCAATTTGACAGTTAAGCGTGATACAACAATCAGAAGCGGGACTACAGGCGTAAATTTAACAATGTATGCACGACCTGTAAATGGCTATGCGGTTTCAGTATTAGAAATGCCCTTTTTTGCTTTCCGTGCCTTCTATTTAGCTCTGAAGTGAGTTAAGCTAACCACTGGCGCGACAGCCTTAACAGGACCAAGGCTTACTAACCCGACTACCCGTAAGCTCCTCACTCGTCCCGTACATTGTGGAGACCCCCATCCAAATAACCTGGTGAATACCCTTGGCCGCTACGACCACGGGGTTCCTCGCCGCCGACCAAGCTACCGGTTGCCCAAAGATGCTTTGTGTAGCCAGAATTGAACAGGGCCACTTTCCCCTGACTCCAAAACCCCAAGCCCAAAAATGGGCTTGGTAAGTCCCATACCTAGACATTAGTTCCTTTCCCGCTAGCCTGTCAAGCGGACTGTGCTCAGATGCCTCCCAGGCAGGCGGAAACGCGCAGCCAGCACTGGGCGCACACCTCTCACGAGGCTATAGCACCCATCAAGGCTAGATATAACACTGCCCAAGACAAACGCCTGTGACACATGACTTTCTTTATACTGCTCAGATAAAGCTACACAAAGTGGCTAGGTGCTGAGAAACAAACACTCCGCCCAGGAAAGACCTGGACAACTCGTCTCTTCTGCTGGTCTGCTGGTCTGCTGCTCACTTTACTCACGATGCTGAGTGGGCACTGGTCCCATACCGAAAATCCTCACCCCATGGGTGGGATCGAACCCGGGCCGCTTTCCGTGGACAGGGACTAAGACTCTAGCCTGCTACGCCACGGCGCAGGAGTAGCTCTGAAGTGAGTAATTGGACAAAAGTAGCATGTGCCGACTTGGTACATCTTAGTGAAAAGATAAAGAAGCACGGGAATTCACGCTGACGTAGAAATGCATGTATTCAGTTCGCCATGTTTGGTCGGATGAATATTAATGCTCAGCTCACAGATTGTCAGTAAAGCGATACAATAAGCAATGTGATAGGAATAGATACATTCTTGCTAGGCTAATAGATTGTATAAAATTTTGTGCGGTTTTGGAGCTAGCACTCATTAGTAGTCGTAGTGGTAGCAGTAGCGGATAGTGCTAGTGTGCATTTTAAGTGTAGGTCTTGTGAACACCCACCTTTTTATTCCACGAGCCGCCACTGCATATATGAATAAATATTTGTTTCAGAAGTACCGTAAATCTTCGCGTCAATAATTACAATTTTTTCGTAGATAAAGCACACTGATTCAGAATGAAACACAAATTATAGTTTAATTAACTTCTCAATCCTGAAAACTTGGTCAGCATGCTTTCTGCACGGGCATGTTGTGTCTGTTGTCATGATAACGATGGTTGATCTTGGAGTAGTCAATCGCCATCTAAGTCCCCTGAGCCTCAACCGAAGCTCGAGTGAAGAGTGTGAGGACTTAACTGAACAAACGTTAGGATTGAAAGTATAGTGAAATCTCGCTTCCTTTATTTATTAGTACAATAATTACCTTATCCTTCCAAACATGGAAAGTCAGATATACATTTCATCTTTGCTACAACCAATAGCTAGCAGGAATTTAAGAAAGATTTAAACACTTTGCTATATGATATACACATTCATATGAATAAGCTTCAATAATTACTGAGCTAAACTTTCCTCTAGAAAGTCAGTCATACTGCACTAGAATTTACACCCACGGTGTCTCAGACGCGGCAAATTTAAACGTGTAATTCCGAAGTGCATGGCAACAAGCTGTGTACACATATACATTTTCGAGAACTTCAAGAGCTTGCAGCAGCAGGTGCAGCACCCAGCTTCCCAACCACTGTAATCCTTTACAAATTTTTCATCCAACATGGCGCTTAACTTCTACATCTTATTGCTTTATCAACTTTCAACTTTCTAACACTTCCAAAGTGCGACGTTGCAACTTTGTGTCAGGAATGTCAGTAAAATTAATAATAGAATTCTGGTTCGCCAAAAGAATTATGTGTGCTCTTAAAGTGAATATATTATAAATACTTTATACATATAATTTAAAGCACACTTATAATGCGTATCTATAGACATATTCTTTCTCATTTCTGTATTATTCGTAGGTAGAGGAGTATTGTATTCCATTCAAAAATGTAACATTGGTGTTTTCTGGAAATGCTTTTGAAGCCCCTTAAAATATATTTTCAAAAGATGTTTCTGTGTCTATGAGCAAACACTTAAAAATAAAAATCCAAAGTACTAAAAGTCATATATGCCAAATGTACTTCGAAAGTACAGCAAAAACTAATGGAAGTGTCTCCCAGCGTTCTTTCCCAGAAAATGGAGAACCGCAGTTTCAGTCTTAAGTGTGAGGGGGTACTCGGGCTTGAAAGGGGGTATAAGCGTGGAGTTGGTTTTATGGACTTTATTGGGACGGGCTATCGGTTCGTAGCTAGCTCAGAGCATGGCCCTTTGATCCCAGGAGAGGTACACAACAGACTGCTTCGTTTTCTTTTTTCCAGGTTCAGTCTTTTTTATATATAGTAATAAATATATAGCTATGTATATAGATATATATTTTTCTTTTTTTATTATTTAACCGATTTTTCATTATTTCCGTTTATTTTCTTATCTGTTTTTCTAGTTTCACAAATACGCACTATATACATAAACACCCATACCCAAGGCCGGACTCGAAACCGCGACCCTCTACGCGGCGGAACACTAGAGACATACGCTTTAGCGACCATGGCTACGAGGGCCGGCAAAGTGTGAGGGGGTACTCGTGCTTGAAAGGGGGTATAAGCGTGGAGTTGGTTTTATGGACTTTATTGGGACGGGCTATCGGTTCGTAGCTAGCTCAGAGCATGGCTCTTTGATCCCAGGAGAGGTACACAACAGACTGCTTCGTTTTTTTTGTTTTTTTTCCAGGTTCAGTCTTTTTTATATATAGTAATAAATATATAGCTATGTATATAGATACATATTTTTCTTTTTTTATTATTTAACCGATTTTTCATTATTTCCGTTTATTTTCTTATCTGTTTTTCTAGTTTCACAAATACGCACTATACACATAAACACCCATACCCAAGGCCGGACTCGAAACCGCGACCCTCTACGCGGCGGAACACTAGAGACATACGCTCTAGCGACCATGGCTACGAGGGCCGGCAAAGTGTGAGGGGGTACTCGTGCTTGAAAGGGGGTATAAGCGTGGAGTTGGTTTTATGGACTTTATTGGGACGGGTTATCGGTTCGTAGCTAGCTCAGAGCATGGCTCTTTGATCCCAGGAGTGGTACACAACAGACTGCTTTTATTTTCTTTTTTTTTTTCTTTTTTTTTTTTTTTTTTTTTTTGCCTTTTCTTTATTCATCAAGACTTACTCTTCTTGCCTGGGTTTCACACGTTTCTTACACATATCGCTAAGTTTTAACTCACCATTCTACCCCACTCTGTCCATCGACGTTCCGAACAAGAGTGCCTCCAGCTAGAGCATTCACTTGTCTCCTGGTTTTCCAGTTGGCACTACCCCTTCCCTCTTGAGAGGAATGACCAACCCTTCCTTACCTTTCTTTGTTCACCTAGCGGTACTTCTTCCTGTACACTCACAAACTGAGTTCAAGTGTAGTGTTTCAAGTGTAACTCATTCCTTGCTTCCATTAAATCTTCAGTTAAAGTTCTACTGTTTGCTGATCTATCACCTTAATTTGCAAAGGCAAAACAATTGACATAAACAAATAGTACTTAACAACTACCTACATCAATCTTGAACTGGAACCTCTAGTTTAACTTTACCTCATTAAAAGTTTAGTGCATAGTCTTCTCCAAAGTTCGCAAACATTAGTGAATCCGGATCTCATGACTGATATATGTCAAATCTCTAGTTAATGGAGTTCGTATTCCTTTAACCGTAAATATAACAGGGTTCGCTTTAAACTTAAAGCTGACTATGGCCAACTACCAAGTATACTGTCCAGCAACGCAAAGAAGGTCCCTGAAAGGTATGTGCTACCTTACACACTGGGACAAGGACAGCGCATGTGTGGCAGAGAACGCCTGCTACACAAGGAGAAGAACCGTTAAAAATCATGCGCCCTGTTCACTCTGTACACTGAAACCGAGAACATTCATTCACAAAAGTAGAAGCCGTCAGAATGTTTTTGAATGCGCTGTAACTGTACTAGCATAAGGTGTCATAAACCTGTCCAGAGAGGATGTGCGAACCTTTTCCAATCCCCCTGCATCTCATCCCTCGGAGACTTACTCTCCTGTGGAGGACAGTACTTAAAGTTTTAACACCAAGCTCATGGGGAGCCGACTTCGTGTGTTACTGTGCACTTAACAATCTAACATACACTCCAAACTGTACTACAGATTGAGGCGGTCCTTGCCCGTTAGGAACCTGGTTGAGTCCTCACAGTGCTCAACATCTCATAAAGTAGGGAAAGTGACGGGTGAGGGTTGCGGATGGGGGAGATTCACTGGACAGGTCGGGGTTTTCCTCGGGGTTCACTCTGCAAGGACTCACTTCTCTGTTCCAGGGTCTGGGATACGTCCTGGCTGGATGTGGTGTGTTTAGCAAAGAAAACACCTCGATTGTTCCATGATCGATTTATTCTCGATTGTAATCGGGTACCTCACTCGCCACCTGATAAGTCGCTGCTCGCAGACTCGTGTGATGTGTTTGGCGGTAACGACACAGTGCTTTACATGTATGCTTTCGATGTATTCTTACCGCACTTTATATAAATATATAATATAATAAATATATAAATATATATTATATAATAAATATATATATTATATATACTGAGAGAGAATGTGTCTGTTATCAAAAATCACGAATCCATGTGTTGTATATTTGAGGTATTCTTGCCGCACTTGTATGTACGACGTGACTTCACTGCGCCCCGACCGAGAGTGTGCGAGTTATCAAATTCACGGATCCGCCATCCCCCGGATTTTCCCCTCTATCGTTACATTTTGAATTTCGTGGGAATCAGGTGCGTACGTTCTAAACTGTAATTGGTTGGAAATTATTTGTTCTTTCACACTGGCCGCGTGTAGGCTAAATTATATCAAGGTATAATCACACTGAAAAATTAAATGCCATAACCGGGATTTGAACCACGGATCGTCTGGTCTCCGTCCAGCCGCTCTAACCATTGAGCCGCTCTAACCATATGGCCAACATGCCGATATAACATTAAATTCTCCAACTGACTCGTATTTTTTCCGGTAAACCACTTAGGAGTTCTCATAAACACATGAGACAACTACCTTAATGGCGACTTACAACATGTAAGTACGTTAAGGCCCGGGCTTTATAGTTAACCACTATTAGGTCAATTAATGGAAATTAATTGTTCCTCCACACTGGCCGTGTGTAGGCTAAAGTATGGAAAGATAGAGTCAGACTGAAAATTCAATGCCATGCACGGCATTTGAACCACGGATCTTCTGGACTCCGTCCAGCCGCTCTAACCATTGAGCTATTATGGCCAACGTGCCGACCTGACATTAAATTCTCCAACTGACTCGTATTTTTCCGGTAAACCACTTAGGAGTTCTCATAAATACATGAGACAACTACCTCAATGGCGACTTACAACGTGTAGGTACTTTAAGGTGCGGGCTTTATAGTTAATCACTATTAGGTCAATTAATGGAAATTAATTGTTCTTTTGCACTGGCCGTGTATAGGCTAAAGTATGGAAAGGTAGAGTCAGGCCTAATAGGTTAACTATAAAGCCCGGGCCTTATAGTACTTACACGTTTTAAGTCGCCATTGAGGTAGTTGTCTCATGTGTTTATGAGAACTCCTAAGTGGTTTACCGGAAAAAATACGAGTCACTTGGAGAATCTAAAGTCGTATCGGCACGTTGGCCATAGTAGCTCAATGGTTAGAGCGGCTGGACGGAGACCAGAATATCCGTTGTTCAAATCCCGGTTATGGCATTGAACTTTTCAGTCTGAATCTACCTTTCCATGTAATTGGTTGGTTTCAATTTCTAGTTTGAACTATCGTACGAATTTTGTATGTGTGCATGTCCGAAGGTTGGTAGAAATGTTCCCACAGCGCCCACCTATTTAATTCCGAAGCACGCACGGTGCGAAAGTTTTAGGAATGCAGCTAAGCTGTAATGCAATTGTATTGAGCACGTACAGGTTTGGCATGAAAGAGTCCAGAGCTACAGCCTGGTGCTCCAAATTGCTCGCAGGCATTTGTTACTAGGGGTTGGCTTTGTTATGAAGAAAGCCGACCAACCTGTGTTCCCACGGTTCCCTGTTGCTCCGTTCGCCGTGGTGCGGGCGCTGCGGACCCTTAGCACTCGTGGTACCTCTGACGTTACTGGAGGAACCTCAGGCCGAACATTCGAGCCTCTCCCTCTGGGAATTGTTCGGTTTGGGTTGGTCTCGAGGGGGGCAGTGTGTTCCCGACACTCACGGGAAATTGAGTACCTCCGGTCAGGCTACGGCCGTCCGGACGGGGTAGAGGGTTGCCTCATAAGTCTCGGGTACTAGCCTGCAGAGCTAGTAGCTGGTGTGCTAGATCACCGGCGACCGTACCAAGGTTATTTGGTAGCCGGTCCATTTTGGATCGGCGCGTAAGTGACGTATCCACTTCCGTCCTGACTGCCGACATTCGTCTTACAGGATAAGGGAAAACCCCGGGAAAAAACCTTATCCAGGTAACTCACCCTGACCGAGATTCGAACTCGGTACCTCTTGAACGTGAGGCACACGTGCTACCACCACGCTACCAAGGCGGGCAAACAGCAGCGGGGGGGGGGCAGTTTATAAAATAGGTACTGTCCTATGGTAAAACACCCGAGAAGCCCGGGTTCTGGTCCTACAGGTCCAGAACTGATGGGAGTAGAAGCTCTGACCTATTGTTTCTCCGTTCATCCACATTTCTAGTGTGTCAGATATCTCTTATATATATATATATATATATATATATATATATATATGTTGTGACTTTGGTGGGTTCGTGAAATAAAAAAGTTCAATTACACCACTCAAAATGTTCTTTATTTCCACCTTATTCCAATATCACAATTACAATTTAATGTACACAATTACAATTTTGCCAGTTCGTCTTTACACGTACACTCGGCGTGACTACACTTCTACCCGCCACGACTAACTCAACACAACTGACTCTCGCCTCGCTGGTATTGATCGGCCCTAAGTTTCCCGAGACTTCCTTTTATGGAGGGCGAAAACATTCTCGAAGCTTCGTGCTGCTTCGAGCGGCAGGAGGAGGGGTAAAAGAAGACCCAGCCACCCCTGCGTCTCCCCTCCCTCCACCGGCCGTCATTTATTGAGCGGCATCATAGGCTTGCCGTTCGGGTAACAATATATATGTGTGTATGTGCATGTGTATGCCCTATTTACTATAATGTGTTTTTATAGTAAATGTGTATTTCCTTCCGATGCAAAATATTCAGTATAAAATATCTATGGTAACCTAATATATTTTGATATAGAATATATTAAGCTATTTTATGTTCGTGACCATGGGAACAGTTACAAGATCTATAGTTTACAATTCGGCAAGTCCTACGTTTCTTAAAATACTTGCGCCAATCCAGGCCTTAACATTAAGAAATGTTTTAGGAACCTTTCACACCAGTCATAGAAAGCTTACAAACTGCGCTCTATGTACCTCCTCTGGAAATCAGATGTAAAATCTTACGTTCATCATGTGCAAAGAGACTATTATCTCTCGTATTGACTGTGGTAGAGATAATTCGACTCTTTGCAGAGATTATTCATGTCTAACAGTAAAGGGCTACATTTTAGTAACAAAAGTATCCGATAATGATATGTTTTTCTTATTATTGCGGATAAAAAATCAAGTGCATCGAGATATATCAAGAGACTGCTTTAAATCAGAAATGGTAATCTTAAAATAAATTGCAGTCCATAGAGGGACTCCTGTGCTTGCATTCTCGACTGCATCGTGGCTTCACTATTTGGAAAGAAAGTATATGTGATGCACCATAAAATGAGCTGCTAAATTAGAAGGCTCAAATGGAACTTAAATGAATGCTGTATAAAACAGGGTGCATAAGCTAAATTACATTCATAATGACTATTATATGAATTAAATTCTCTTTCACCAACGTAGCTAAAACTTATTCCCTAAAGAGTAGTGTTGTTTCATCAATATAAACAAACATAAATTTGAAAACAGGTAAACATCGAGAGACGTGCTTGATTATGTCACAGAGGTAATTGTTTTTCCCCACAGAGAAAGCAGCGCTTTTCTGACAGCTAGAAAACAAGAGAGAATGAGTCACTTAAATTGAAACGCGCTGCACAAAATTCGTATATCTCTCCAGGCTAGAGGAGCTAATGACGGTTGACAAAGCTGATGGACAGGTCTGTAGGGAATTTTCGCAGGCTTCCAGGTTTGTATCCCTTGGCTCTTGTTGCTAAATCCCTTGCCCTGCACGCGATATGAACGTTTGTCATGTTAATTAATTCACCTTACACACATGGGCTACTTACTTTTTCTCGTGTGGCTTAATGAAGTGAAATTAACAGTTCCAGCCAGATTCAAAATGACGTGGCTTTTGGATTTCCGAGGTAAGATACAAAAATCATATTCAGATATACCCTTTTAGTACAAGGCACACCAAAACGTTTTAATAGCGGTGTGAAAATAAATCGTTGGTGACACTGTGGCCACTGCAATCCTTCAATTATATGTTTCAAATAGGATGAGTTCTCGCCTGTAGCGAATCAGATGCGTTAGAGCCGTCAGCGTTGCCACCTCGTTATCCCCACTCTTTTAATATTTCCCTCTCTCTCGCACACTTGCAAGTGTTCTTGGCGCAAACGCAAACTTCATTTTGCAAAGTCTTATAAGAATGCAGTTGTACAACGTGGATATTCGTATATTACGCAAATGGTTGAAATTCCCGTAGGGTAGGGGATCCGTCCGCTTCAGCTGCCGTGGTGCGGGCGCTGCGGACCCCTAGCACTCGTGGTACCTCTGACGTTACTAGAGGAAACTTGGGCCGAACTTTCGAGTCCCTCCCTGAATGGGCGTTGTTCGGATTGGGTTGGACTCGAGGGGGCAGTGGTTCGCGATACCCGTGGAAGATCGGGTACATCTCCGGATGGGGTTGAGGGAAGTCATATATCCCGCTTACTAGCCTGTATAGCTAGTACAAAGTGTGCTAGATCACCAGGCGGCCCCACCGAGGTCTGATCGGTAGCCTTCCCCTTTGGGATTGGCGCGTGTAAGTGGCGTATCCACTTCCATCCCGTCTTGAGTCCACAGGACCAGATGGGGAGGGGCCTTGTTAGTCTCTAGGTCTTGCCCTATGGTAAGCCCCACGGATGCGCCGGGCGCCCTATTGGGACAGTTCGGTAACTCCCTGGTCGTCAGAGAGGGGGTATATATATGGTTGAAATATTTGCTTTAAAATTAGTTATAGTTATAAATTAATTATTTTTCTAATCCAATGAAAATACCAACGGTGCACCGTATAGCTGCCAATGTTGCTTACGTTAAGAGATAATTCGTCATTGTCATTGTCTTCAATATCTGAGTCCTGCAAATGTATGATGATAGGTTCCAAAATTCCGTCACGTGCTATTTCTTTCACGTCTTCTTGTAGTTTATCTGATATCTCCCGCAGTTTTCCCAGTCTTGCTTTTTTTTAATTTACGTCCTTTAACTAGTTAGTTACTAACACTCCCCACATGGCAACCTTGGCCTTCGGGGTAACCTCACCCCACCAAGTGATGACCGGACCCATTTCTCAGGTGGAGGCACCCAGAGGGCGGTGTCCATTACCTCCGATGATAGGGTGATAGTGAAGATGGCGGTGAGGTGAGAGGACCTACAGTTTTTACCGTGGACTCCGAACCACGTTGGGCATAGGGGATACTTCACGTGTGCTAGACAGAGGTGAAGGCGTGGATAGGGCCGACTTAAAATCGCCAACCCCAGAGCCGGGAATCGAACTCGGGACCCTTAGAACGGGAGCCGCGAACGAAACCACCGCGCTACCCCGGCGCCCGACGTCCTTTAACTATTTTTAAGTCATATTGAACGATGAATGGAATGGGTGAAATGATGCTCAAATGGGCCCAGGGTCCATAGAGCTTAGAGTTACCCGACATTCGTCTTTTCACCATAAGGGAAAACTCCGGAAAAATTTTATCCAGGTAACTCACCCTGACCGAGATTTGAACTCGGGACCTCTTGAACGTGAGGCAGACATGCTACCGAGGCTGGCAGTTTTGTTGTGTTCCTTGTTAATTTCTTCGTGAATAAGTCGTTCAACGTCAGTCAGTTTAATAATATTATTTCTATTTGCAACATAATTTGAGCCCACATTAACTCAATTGGATTGTCCTGGCAGTAGTTAGGGGGAGGTGGATCGTATCTCATTGATCCAGCTGATACACTTTTTCATGGAAAGGTAACTGAATAATGCTGCTTTGAACCCTCTAGAGTAAATAGAGATTGCGATCCACTCATAAACAAAGATATAATGTGACCAGACACGTTCTACCAGGCCAGCTGGAGGTGTATCATTTCCTCTCATCGAATTTAACAAGTACCTTGGCTTATTCAAAGCACATATTTCTTTTATCACATCATGTCAAATGTTTACGTTTCAGCTCTGTGTAATTTCAAATATACGTTCACGTATACATGCCAACCAATAATGATATTCATTACAGTGCAGTGCATTGTTATAATATAATGGTATCTACTTTATTTATTTGTATTAGGAAAACTATCTAAAAATATGGGGTTTTACGGCTATTTTAAATACATTACTCTCTCCTTCCACATAGATCATTTTTGGAAAAATCTGAATTTTTGTCTTAGCGCGAATAGTATTTATTTGAGATTGATTAGTTTGGCGCTCGTCACACACCATATGGGGGAATGCAATACGACGACACCGCAGTACAGATGTAGTTTTTTATCTTGAAAAGTGCAGAGCGATGCGCAGTGTTATCTGGACGAGTCCACCTCAGAACGGTTGCAACTGGAGGGGAGGGCAGGTGAGTTGCGTACCAGTTGCGAGCAACTAAACACGTGCAGAGCTACTCGGTAACACTACAGCTTGTTTCAAAATGTGCTTGTCTCCTGGCTCCAAGAGGGCATATATAAATGACGCCTCCTAGCAGCATATTAGGAAATAAAGTGCTACATTTAAAAACATGAGAAGTAATAACCAATATACATAGACTTATAAAAAAGGAACAATGGTCTGGGTCAGCTGTCAAAATCTGGAGAAGGGTATCTGAGGTAACAGTTGTGTCTGAAAGCAGTTTAGGTGAGTTATTAAGGAAAAAAAGCCATTGGTGCTAGTGCCACAACGTCCTTCTCTATGCCCAGTAAACAAAGATTAAGAACAGGTACAAAATCTAATTTGGATGTTCTAATTCAGAAGTAGTTAGGCGAACTGTGAATAATTTTTAAAGCACAGAAAAACTAAGACCAACTTTGAAGAAAGTGTTTATGAGGCTTAAAAATTCTACTGACTTCCAAGGCAGTGTCTGAACATTAAGAAGAGTTCTTTTGAAGCTAGGATTATTTGAAAAAAAAAAAACTAAGCGTGACAGACAAATTTTAATCGAACATCGCACCATACGTGCAAAAGGGCTTAAGTATTTAGGAAATATTCGGAGATGTCGAAGTGAAGTTTATATGGTTTATATGGATGAAACTTATATAAATACAGCACATACTGGACCATATGCCTGGAGTGAAATACGTTACAGGGACTCTGCAGCGATATTGAAAGCCCGACAGTTGTTTATCGTGCCTGCTGGAGGAGAACAGGGTTTTGTTCCAAATGCCTATGTACTATTTAAGATCCAACAAAAGCGTGGAGATTACTACCATAGTAAGAATTACAACTTAGTTTATAAGAGCTGCAAAACTGGCTTCGAGAATGAAATTTGTTTTTAGACACCTTATGCACCGCCCTCCCCTCTCGTAATCTTACGCGTGTGACGCATTGTGGCGATAGGTGCACTATCCCCACCACAGTTGCTACTCATCCCTACCGCGCAGGATTTCTGTCTAAGATAAAACAATACATCTGTACTCCGATTGGTTGCTCACCTAGTAGCGCCCATCGACAGACATCATCGAATTTGAAACACATAATAGACCCTGCAAATTAAGAGCACAAGCTTGCAATCGAGTGCAAGAAAACGTACTGCTATCCTTCATAAGTTCAGATAATCCATAATACCACGACATTTACAAATAAGCTTGATTCTTTCACGATACGACAAACTTTTAGTTAGAAATACTCTCAAACTAAGCATTGTGGGTCTAGTTGTATACACAATACTGAACAACCATTCGCATATCCGCTGGATGAGGCATAAGCAGCACTTCACCACCACCAAATTGCACACCGCAAAACCACCATTTGTGTGGTAGAGTGGCTAGCCGCAGCGCGGAAAGTCATTTCTAAAAGTGATGTAACTGTAATGTAGTGTACTCTGGTAATTAAACGCGGTCATCTCTTATTCTGCGTATAATTTTGCTAGTAGATTTCCAGGGTTGCTTTTTCACCGCATTTGGAAATACTCAGGCAAACAGACTCTTGAATGAGTTTTATTAGTTTTGCAGCAGTAGAGTGTTACCCAATAATAGTTATTTACGGAATTGCCAGTAAGTTGATGTTTATTGTTGAGTGAAAAAATTTAACGCCTGAGATGTTAGCGCCGAGGGCTTACATTTCAAGAGCATGATAAGCATCAAACCTTGCTAGTCCCACACGTAAATTTATCCGTTACCTAAGAAAAATAAAAAAGAATTAAGAATTGTAAAAATATTACAATTTGTTTTCCAAAACATTTAGAATTAACAGATAGAGTCAACATGAAAAATTCATTGCCATGGCCGGGATTTGAACCACGGATCTCCTGGTTTCCGTCCAGTCGCTCTAACCCATTGAGTTACCATGGCCAACGTGCCGTCATGACATTAAATTCTCCGGTTGACTCATATATTACCCCGGTAGACCACAAGGGGCTCTCGCATCCGAGATACGCCGTTTGTGGTGACTTACTATTGTAAGTACTTGAGTCCCAGGCTTCATCATTTAACTCTTATTATTTTAGTTAATTGATGGAAATCAATCATTTCTCCAAACTAGCCGTATATAAGCTAAGGTTGTTGATAGAGTCAACATGAAAAATTCAACCGGGGAAATATGTGAGTCAAATGGAGAATTTAATGTCAGGACAGCACGTTGGCTATGGTAGCTCAATGGGTTAGAGCGACTGTACGGATACCAGAAGATACGTGGTTCAAATCCCGGCCATGGCATTCAATTTTTCATGTTGACTCTATCTATCAACAACCTTAGCCTGTATATGGCTAGTGTGAAGAAATAATTAATTTCCATCAATTAACTAAAATTTAGAATTGGTGTTTTTACTGGGTGTAGGATGATATTGGAGGCTTTGAATAGCGAGGAACCGTAACTATGGTGATTGGGATTGGTATTTCATTACGCAGGGAATTCAGTACATAGGCCACCATGCTGGGCCCATTGTTCCTATGCCACCAAGTGGGGGTACCCCGGAAGGAAGGATGAGGTGAAGGAGACAAAGGGCGGCCGACCCAAGGAGCCAAGACAGAATAGAGGGCAGGGTCCCTACAGTTTACTTGGCTAGAGACTTCCCCCGACAGGTCAGGACAACTAACTCGCTCACCTACAGCGGGACAACGAGTCCAGCAACCGAGCCCTAATGGTACCAGGCAGGCGATCCGAGCCCCATAGGTCCCTGGCTGGCGGTCCCGAAATGGTCCCAGCAGAGGAGCAGAGACCTACAACCGACCTACCGGAGGAGGAAGTAGTTTTCCTCAGAACATATCATCCCGCCATGCACCCCGAGACACCCGCCGACACTTCTACCCTAAAACCACCAGATGAAAGATGATATGAAATGATAATGGACATGAAATGGAGGGACAGGAAATTTGGGGGATGTAATTAACCTACCCAGCAATTAACCTACCTAGCGACCCCGGAAAACCCCCGAGAAAACCAATGGGTCAGGTAGGTCGGCCACGGGAATCGAACCGAGCCTCCCGAATGCGGGCCACAGACGGAACAGCCTGAGCCGTCCCGCTCGGTAACTATGGTGATGCAAAAGTAACAAATGATAAACTGTATGTCAAACTGAGTGATTCAGGCAACGAAAGTGCATACCTGAAGAAATTCGAGAAGAAGCTCCAATTGCTAATCTTAGTTTGCTGCCACAAAGGTCATCTGCAATTTATGACAAAGAATATTTATGTTTTAAGAAATGATACAGTTCAGAAAGTGTTACGAATGTTTGTTTCTTGTTTTCAGATAGCTAAAGAAAAAGTGAACATCAGACTAAGTCATCTACGAGTAATGGATACTCAAAGATATGATGTCTTGACACTATGTTAGGCATTCTGAAGAATAATGTGTATTTGTTTCGCAAATTTTAACTTTATTCTTTTGTTTGACCTGCTATATTGACTAGTAGAGATAATTCGACTCTTCGCAGAGATTATTCATGTCTACTTTTCAGTAACAAAAGTATCGCGTAATAATTGTTTCCTATGGTGGCGGATAAATGAAATGCTGCATTCTGGTTAATGTTTGGAATGTAACTTCGATTGCTTCGTTACATACTTAGAAATCTGAGAACATTTGCAAGGATTAGGATTACTACAGAGGGATTCGGCACTGCGACTAGTGTTGATCTCTTGTACCTATGCCCCCAAGTGCGGCATTCACGGGAGGAAGGATAAGGCCAGAGGAGACAGAGGGTGGCCGTCCCAAGGAGCCACGACAGTGCAGAGGGCAGTGTCCCTACAGTTTACTTAGAGACTTCCCCCGACAGGTCAGGACAACGGATACGCTCCCCCACTTTGGGACGGCAACGAGCCCCAGCAGGCTAGCCCAAAGGTCCCTTGGCTGGCGGTCCTTACTGGTTCCAGCAGAGGCGCGGAGACCGGTAACCAACCTACCGGAGGAGAAAGTAGTTTACCTCAGAGCATATCCTCCGCCATGCACCGCCGAGACACCCGCCGACACTTCTACCCTGAAACAGACCACCAGATGAGAGATGAGCAAAGTTACTGCCGCAAGGCATAGGCATAATAAATACAATACAAACATTTGAAGCGATTAATGGAAAAATGAAGAAAACGTTTAAGAAGAGAGTAAGAAAAGAAACACAAATAATATTTTATAAAGTCATGGCAATACCAGTGTTGACTTACGGAAATGAGGCATGGACCATAAGGAAAAAGGAGAAGAGTAAGATGAGTGACTGAGATGAGATATTTAAGATCAGTAAGAGATGCACGAGAGAAGATCGTATTAGAAATGAAGTAATCAGAGTGAATTGGGGGTGCAACCATTAATAGAAGAAATAAAGATATAGAAAAATAAATGGATTGAACGCCTTCATCAAACGATAGAAGAAAGGATACCAAAACAAGTCAATAATAGAGACCGAGAGAACGAAGATTAATAGGACGTCCCCAGGAAATATGGCTTCAAGAAACATGAGACCGGAACAGGCTAATACTTAATCCAATAGAGAAGAAGAAGAAGAAGAAGAAGAGAGAAGAAGAAGAAGAAGAAGAAGAAGAAGAAGAAGAGAAGAAGAAGAAGAAGAAGAAGAAGAAGAAGAAGAAGAAGAAGAAGAAGAAGGAAGAAGAGAAGAAGAAGAAGAAGAAGAGAAGAAGAAGAAGAAGAAGAAGAAGAAGAAGAAGAAGAGAAGAAGAGAAGAAGAAGAAGAAGAAGAAGAAGAAGAAGAAGAAGAAGAAGAAGAAGAAGAAGAAGAGAGAAGAAGAAGAAGAAGAAGAAGAAGAGAAGAAGAAGAAGAGAAGAAGAAGAAGAAGAAGAAGAAGAAGAGAAGAAGAAGAAGAAGAAGAAGAAAGAAGAAGAGAAGAAGAAGAAGAAGAAGAAGAAGAGAAAAGAAGAAGAAGAAGAAGAAGAAGAGAGAAGAAGAAGAAGAAGAAGAAAGAAGAAGAAGAGAAGAAGAAGAAGAAGAAGAAGAAGAAGAAGAAGAAGAAGAAGAAGAGAGAAGAAGAAGAAGAAAGAAGAAGAAGAAGAAGAAGAAGAAGAAGAAGAAGAAGAAGAAGAAGAAGAAGAAGAAGAAGAAGAAGAAGAAGAAGAAGAGAAGAGAAGAAGAAGAAGAAGAAGAAGAAGAAGAAGAAGAAGAGAAGAAGAAGAAGAAGAAGAAGAAGAAGAAGAAGAAGAAGAAGAAGAAGAAGAAGAAGAAGAAGAAATAAGAAGAAGAAGAGAAGAAGAAGAAGAAGAAGAAGAAGAAGAAGAAGAGAAGAAGAAGAAGAAGAAGAAGAAGAAGAGAAGAAAGAAGAAGAAGAAGAAGAAGAAGAAGAAGAAGAAGAAGAGAAGAAGAAGAGAAGAAGAAGAAGAAGAAGAAGAAGAAGAAGAAGAAGAAGAAGAAGAAGAAGAAGAAGAAGAAGAAGAAGAAGAAGAAGAAGAAAGAAGAAGAAGAAGAAGAAGAAGATGAAGAAGAAGAAGAAGAAGAGAAGAAGAAGAAGAAGAAGAAGAAGAAGAAGAAGAAGAAGAAAGAAGAAGAAGAAGAAGAAGAAGAAGAAGAAGAAGAAGAAGAAGAAAGAAGAAGAAGAAGAAGAAGAAGAAGAAGAAGAAGAAGAAGAGAAGAAGAAGAAGAAGAGAAGAAGAAGAAGAAGAAGAAGAAGAAGAGAAGAAGAAGAAGAAGAAGAAGAAGAAGAAGAAGAAGAAGAAGAAGAAGAAGAAGAAGAAGAAGAAGAAGAAGAAGAAGAAGAAGAAGAAGAAGAAGAAGAAGATTAGTTTTTAAAATGCCGTTTAACTGGAAGATAGTGACTACTGTATTATGAACAAATTGTGTTGGAATGCCTGCCTGCCTTAACTGAAAATTTCAGGTACAGGTCCCAGTACGACATCCACTAAAGGCGCAAAATGTAATTGAAAACAAAAGACTGTCGTTCAGACATGAAGCGACAGAAGTGAAGCGTTCATCGCAAGTTACCTCTTTACGTTCCTATTAATCCTGGATATCTACCGTGGTGGACTAAAACCTTGGAAACGAATAAAATTATTGTATAAAGTTGAAAGAGCCTTCGATATAACGTGTAGAATGTGTCGGAAACTTCAAGGATTGCGAACAAACACTGAAGATATAAATGTCATCATTTCCACCCCTAAAGCAGATATTTAATATGTCCAACTATATCCTCATTACTTTACACAAAAAATGAAATATCCTAATCTTAAAATTACATTTGGCTTTCAGAGAAACGCCAGAAAATCTGATTTTATATTCGCAAAGCCTCACAAAAGCCTTTATGAGCATGGATCACATCTAAACAGACCAGATTACCGGACGCACTGAACAACACTTCGTGGAACTCTACCCTATGGCCGGCTTCGATGAAAAAGTCCAAAAGAGTGAACCGTATTGATTCTCTCTCTCTCTCTCTCTCTCTCTCTCTCTCTCTCTCTCTCTCTCTCTCTCTCTCTCTCTCTCTCTCTCTCTCTCTCTCTCTCTCTCTCTCTCTCTCTCTCTC